>CM053576.1:107847344-108012141 GCA_028646485.1 Cryptoprocta ferox | reverse complement strand
GTGTATTCCTGAGGTAGTGGTAAAGAAGTCCTTTTTTCAACCCAAAACAGCAAGTACTAAAGAATACAATCACAGCTATAAACTGTTAAAAAGTTCTTCAGAAAAAGGGAAAATGATATAGCTCAGAAACTCAGATCCACATCAAGAAAGAAAGTGATAAAATAACATCTTTAGTTTATTTCATTTTATTTTTCTTATTCTTTTTTTTAAGTTTATTTACTTATTTTTGAGAGAGAGGGAGAGAGAAAGCACACATGAGCGGGGGAGGGGCAGAGAGACAGGAAGAGAGAGAATCCCAAGTAGTCTTCACACTGTCAGAGCAGAGCCCTCTATGCAAGGCTCAATCTCACCACTATGAGATCATGACCTGAGCTGAAACCAAGAGTCCAACGCTTAACTGACTGAGCTGCCCAGGTGCCCCTATTTTCCTTATTCTTAATTGATCCAAGAGATAACAATTTCTTCAAAAATTAATAGTAGCAATATGTTGTAGTTATAGCATACAAATGACTGCAATGTTATAAGGAATTAGAAGGACAAATAGGAAATACTGTTATAAGATGCATGCACTACCTATGAAACAGTATAGTGTTATTTTAAACTGCACTTGGATTCACTGCAAATGCTGCTGCAAACTTTAGAGCACCCACCAAAGGCTTAAAAAAAAGTACTATAACTGATGTGTTGAGATGGAAAATAAAATGGAAGCATACAAAATGCTCAATTAAAACCACAGAAGGCAGAACAACAGAAAACAAAAAAGAAATAAAAAACAAGGGCAAAAAGTAGATAGCAGTAACACGAGAGATATTAATCCAAGTATATCAATAATCCTTTAATAGGTGAATGGATAAACTGTGATACATCCATAAAATAGAGTATTCTTCAGCAATAAAAAGAAATAAGCTATCGAGGAAAAAAAAGACATGGAGGAATCTTGAAAGTATATTATTAAAGAACCCAACCTGAAAAGGCTGCATATAGTATGATTCTAATTATATGACATTCCAAAAACTGTATGACTACATACTATGGAGATAGTAAAAGGTAAATGGTTACCAGGGTACGGTTGAGGGGACAGGAGGGGAGGAGGATGAACAGGCACAGTACAGGGGATTTTTAGGACAGTGAAATGATTCTGTATGGTACTATACTGGTAGATAAAATGACATTAGGTATTTGGTAAAACCCATACAGTAACACCAAAAGGGAACCCTAATTAAACTTTGGACTTAGTTATTAATAATGTATCAATATTTCTTCATCAACTATAACAAATATACCATACTAATGCAAGATGTTGAGAACAGGGAACAGTGTTCCGTTAATAGTGTTTAATACCAGGCCAGGCCATTTGATAGAAGTGTTCTCACTCAAGGAACTCAAACATATAATCAATATGGACAAACATAAGAATTACAAGACTATAGCTTAACTATCTGGGTAAACTATGCAAAATCCAGTTGCTGTTTTTTTATAATAGCCTAAGTACTCCAAGAGTTATCAAATCCTAACCACACTGAATTTATAAGATTGACTGGACCCTAAAGCAGAAGATGGAACAAATATAAATACACTGTGCTATACTTTCAAGTTGTCTATATTCCAAAATATTGGCAGTAACAAAAAGTATTAAATGGCTAAGATGATAATGATGATTTTTTATAGTGAACATGAACAGTTTTAGAGTGCCATATTTCTCAATGAAACACTCTCAAAGTTACTAAAGCAGCCTATTACTCTGCACATTTCTCTGAACAAAAACTTGTGAAACTGGGGCAAAGACATTGTTTTATATCTGGATTGTGGTAGATATATACAACTCTGCATCTGTCAATACTCAGAGAATTCTGTCCGTTGAAGAGTACATTTCACTGTATATAAATTACCCAAAAAGATCAATTAAAATTTTAAACCACAAACAGTAAATGGGTATGACACAGAGAAAGGAATGGGGGGGGGGGGGTTTAATGTAACTGAACAAGTAAAACAAAATGGAAAGAAAAAGAAAAGCTGGGATCCAGTGCTGTTAATTTTCAGAGTTAACTCGGTTTTTCTCAAGAGAGATCATTTCTACATACCCTAAATTAACTGTCTCAATACAATTATAAGCAACAGAAAAATTATTATGAATTTTAATAGTAAAGATAATATATGGAAAAAAGGATCAGAATAAAGTACCTAAGATATTATCTCTTGTTTACATGTTTTATTTACAAAAATACATATATATAAATCACATATATACAAACGTGCATACATAAACTGTTAGCATATGCATAACAATTTCTACTATCAGTCAACACTGGTTGAGGGGAAGCAGGGAGGCTGTAACTGTTCATTTTATACTTTTTGATGCTGTTTACATTTTCAAGGCCTGTATGGTACTGGACAAGTATTTTTTTAATGTCAATAGGGCCAAACTAAGCAAGGAAATTATGGGTCATATCACATTTTCTCATTTATACTACTCATTATTTTTTTTAAAAGTTCTAATGAATATTATTTTTTTAAATCTGTTTAAGATAATACATAGAATTATAAATAATGCCTTAGGTATTTAATCTTTAAAAATCTGTAATGATTACAGTGGAAAAAATGAAAGAAAAGTTAGAAAATTAAATGGTCAATTGATTAAAGTATTACATAGATATATACTACAAAGTTCTATGTATACTCAATCAAAAAGAGTAAAAATGACATGGAAATATGTTCATAATATGAAAAGCAGTTAATAAAAAAGAACATTTGACCTCTTTTGGGAAAAATATTTAATGAAAGTATTGAAAATGGAAAGATCACCATTTATTCACTTAACAATCAGTTACAGAAATCCTTTTGTGTACCAGGTACCACGCTGGGCACCAAAGGTGAAGATTTACTGGCCTCAGGCACAGAACAGATTGGGGAATTCCCAGGGATGGGAGACATATACAGGTAATCACCTAAAGAGCTATTTAACTGCAGTGGTACTACGGCAGGCTGCCTTTAGGTATCATCCCTGAAAATTCCTCCCACTTCTGAATGTTCATGCCACTCCTCCCATGAAAAGTAGAGTCTCTTTCTCGCTCCCCTTGAACCTAGCCTTGCAACTTGCTTGAGTGAGTAGAATGTGGCCTGACACTGTACCAGTTCCAAGCCTAGATATTAAGAGGCCTGAACAATTCTAGCTTTGCTTTCTTGCTGCCCTGAACTGCCGTGTACTTCATAATAGTCCAAAGCCATCCTGTGGAGAGGACACAATGGGGAGAGAGAGGCCCTGAAGGGTAAGTGACAACAGGTGGAGATGGAGAGCACCAAGACGAGAACAAAGCTGCCTCAGCAGACAACCAGCATCACAGCTCCAGATGAGAAGTGAGGGCATCTTAGAGTGTTCAGCCTAAATCAGCCTGCTTCAACTGGCAGCAGATGAACCAGAGACGAGCTGTCAGCACTCACCCCTGACCAAACTTCTAGTTCAGTCATGAGCCAAAAAGAAAAAAGGGAAAAAAAAGAAAATATAGGCACTTTTGAGGTGATATGTTATGCTATAATAGGTAAGTGAGACAAACAATGGTGCTTGAAAAGGTTACTAGTGGAACAGAAACCTAAAACATTGGCTTTGAGGACACAAAGGCAGGCAGAAGCTGAAAGGGCAAGAAGACAACAGGAAACTGAAGAGCAGTAAGGAAATTGCTATATAAGGCCAGGAGAAAAGGGGCCCATGTTATTTACAGGCAAAATAATTAGCATAATTATACACAATTCCAAGTAGTAACTTAGAACATTAAAAATATACCTAATGAACATGTAAGATTTCCAGGCAAAATATTCAAAGTGTCACTGGCTTCTTTATAGCCAAGTGTGAGAAGGTAAAAGGAGAAAAACATGTGCTAAAGAATTACAAGCAGAATTTAAACGAAAGATTTCTAACCAGGAGTTGCCTGATTGGAAAATAGCTATTTCTCTCTCTATCACTAGCCTCTACAGATAGCAAAAGGCTGTCAAAAAAACAACATGAAGACAAATCAAATCCAGAGTGCTGCCAATAAATCATGGGTTCATAATCATCAAATCAAAAATTCATCGTAAAACCTTTTATTAAGACCACAAAAAGACTTCTTTTAAAGTTTGTTTATTTTGAGAGAGTGAGAACAAGTGGGGGAGGGGCAAAAAGAGAGGGAGAAAGAGAGAATCCCAAGCAGGCTCCACACTGTCAGCACAGTGCCAATGCAGGGCTAGATCTCACAAACTTTGAGATCCTAACCTGACTGAGATCAAGAGTCAGTTAACTGACTGTGCCACCCAGGTGCCCCAACGACAGAAAGACTTAATAAGGTAGGGCTTATAAACTCTCTCTCAGTTAGGCAAAAGAGCTTCTAAGAACCTTACAGGACCCTAAGTTGGGATCCAAAGTAGAGAGTCCTGTCACTGAAAGAATTGTGGATGGGACGTTGGTCTAATGGAATGTGCTTATAATCTGCTACATAGAAAACCCACAGTGTTTAATGGAGTTCTATCAGTTTGGACTTAAACACTTCCAAATGAAAAGAGAGAGGCCTTTAGGTTTTCAAACTGTCACATACATGAAGCAGACTAAAATGGCTACTTATGTGTAAACAAGGCCCATTTGTTATGGAGAAGTAAAAATGAGTCACTGAGTACAGCCAAGAGCCCAATGGAGCAAGCTAAGAGCTGAGAAAAATAAGGAATTATGAAGCTGAAACTGGAAGTCAGAACCAAGCCAAAATCAAAGAACACTGTCTGTTCCCTGATCAGATTTTAGAATTGCTTTGGGCCAGAGACTGCCATTCTTTCACTCTCCACTATGAGGCTCTATTGTGGTTAAGTGTTCCTGTCTCAAAATTACACACTGAATATATGGCAGGGTGGGAGTGGAGTAAAACTTGTCTTCTTAGTTCACAGGTATCAAAATCAAGAGGAGCTGTACCCGGAAAGCCTCATCCGCGTCTCAACCTAATGCAGATCATAAGGCAATGGACTTCGAACCTGAGGGTGTAACTGAATGAGATTTCTGGGGCATCTTAAGAGGGCTGAGTACTGCATGTTGGGAAAACAGTGAAATGCCCACCAGAAGAACTGTGGTAGTCCATCCGCAAAGATGGCTGCCAACAATTCCTCTTATTCCTGTGTACACATGCTACTTTTCTCACCAAGAGGTAGAATATATTTCTACTCCTGAAACCAATATTATACTATATGTTAACTAACTAGAATTAAAAAAAAATAAGAGGCGGAATCTATTTCTCCTTCCTTTATATCTTGGCTGACACAGTATTCTGCTTTAAAAAAGACACTGTGATAAAAGTAATACTATGTAGTTTCAGGCCTAGCCCTTAACAGGCTGAGAAAATTTTGTTTTTGTTATCTTGCTACCCTAAATCACCATGTAAACAAATCCAGGTTATCCTTCTAGAGAGAAACCAAGAAGAGAGTAAAGCCCTGGTTGATGAAGAACCAGCCACCTAGAGAACAAATGAGGGGTCTCAACTAAGAACTAAAACCCAGCACCAAGGCCATCTTGGATCCCCTAGCCCCATTCAAGTTACCTCAGTCAGTTTCTCATGGACCATAGCAAGGTGTCCCTGCCCAAACTCCTAACCTAAAACTTATGAGCAATAAAATAGTGGTGATTTTAAGCTACTAAGTTTTGGAGCGATCTCTTGGGCCGTAATACATAACCAATATATATAGTGAGTGCAGCAAAGGCTATAAAGGAAAAGCACTGAGTACTTTCTAAGAATCAGTATTAGAGATGCAAATGTAATCTGGGAGAGAGGGAAAGACTAGAGAAGTGATATATTTAATAGTGGTTATTTAACACCATTTAATAGAAAGGGAATTAGGAACAAGAATTTTTGTTGATTTTGCTTCTATTTTCTTAAGTTTTCAATATTACATTTTACTTCTGAAATAACAACAAAAATGTTATGTTGTTAAAACTTCCTTAAGGATATTGTTGGCTTTTATTGGTTCTATTGTACTGAAATTTACTAGGTCTAAAATATATTTTTTCATGACAAAATATGCAAACATTTCAGGAAATAATAAAATTTTTCTATTATTCTATGTAAGTGAAGAACAGGATGTTCTGATTATACTAGCATTCTAGAAATAAACAGCATACATTGGTTTAACAACTTCTTAAGAACTAGAATGTAGTAAAACACAATTAACCTAAAATTATACTACTTATAATTTATTATCACACTGATATTTGGAAACTTCAGGTACATACAATTCATCATAGTTATCATTGTGTACAGATGTGGTAACATAAGACTGAGAGACGTTAAATAATACTTAGATAACAGAATTAAGAGTAGAAATGATCCAAGAAGAAGGCCATAATAGACTAAACCGACAAGAAAAAAACTAGTAGTAACTGAGGGTTAAAAGGAAACCCCAAAAGCACAAGAGAGAAAATAATCCAATTTAACTGTATGAAAAAGACTTGGGTTTTAGCTGGCCACAAGTATATTAACCAACAGTAAGTAGCCATATCAGCATGAAAAATGTTCATGTGATCTTGGACTATATTGATTATTTAATTAACAAATATTTACTGAAAACCTATATAATACACCCTGTATTTTACTAAGAGAATATGGTGACAAGATCCAGAGAAGGAATAATCTCACCATATTTAGAACTAGTCAAACTATATATGGAATATTAAGTCCATATAAAGTATACGGTTGAAAAAATGAGAGAAATGTGACCTACAAAAGGAAGACTTTCTAATTTGAATACTGCCCTAAAAGAAAGAAAGCTCTTTAAAAATTCTTTCATTTTACAAAATACATTATTGGCTATGTAATGGGCATTGCACTAAGCACTGGGATACAAGTGGAGAATAAAATAGATATCCCTGTCCTCATCCCACTTAGCAGTTTTGTGGACACCCTATCCGTGGAAGACCTTTGGCAGTACCAAATAATAATCTGTCACACATATGATAAAATATATTCATGTACTTTGCATAAGACTGAAATAAATGACCTCCAATGTAATTTTCAAATCTACAATTCTGTGATTACTTACTGACAGCATGAAAGAATGTAACTGTTATTCTGAGATAAATATCTAATGAATAAAATGACAGGCAGATCAATACACACACAAAGGTTTTTAAAATATTATCACCTAATAAAACAACCATATCAATTCATATGGCCAGCCTTTATAGGCAAACTACTCAAAATCAACTTCAATCCACATTAGGAAAATCCACCTCAAATTTTTTGTATCATTTCAAAGAACAAAAAAAAAACTTTTTTAAGACTTTATTTTTAAGTAATCTCTACACCCAGTGTAGGGCTCAAACTCACAACTCTGAGATCAAGAGGCACTTGCTCTACCAACTGAGCCAGCCAGGCGCCCATCAAACAACCAAAAAATTTTTTTAATCTCCTTATCCTAAAGATTATTTTACCCAGTGAAAATAATTCCAAAGAAATTATATTTATGGTATATATTTATGGTTTATATTAATATTTATGGTTTCTCTGGGACTTCTTATATTAATCAATATACCTTTCCATGGCTTTAGCTGTATAAGGCAAATGCATTTCAATACTGTGTTCATCTTCATCTGTCTGCAGAGACATGCGTTCAAACATTCCTGTCTTCCATAGTTCTCCGTAAACTAAAGAGATGTCAAAATATAGTAAAACAAATATATTAATGTATATCCTTATTCCGTGAGACTCCACTCAGTAACAAAAAACTATATGCTTTGGCAAGAGACAGAAGTACCACATAATAACTTCCCTCATTTTTATCTTTAAAGAAGAAAAAACTAGCTTTTTACATAGCCGACAAAGCAATAACACATGTAATGACTACTTAGCATTTTCATATATTACACAGTTATATTAAAATAGTAATTTAAAATTTTCATTAGTTCTTTTCATTACATCTAAAATCACCTCTGGGTCTAAGCTTTTCCTGGACTTTAATCAGCACATGCCAAAAAAAACATAGTTGATTAGAACTCCTAGTAAAATATGGCAAAGCCCTTGATCTACCTACTTGTGAGGTTAATAATACAGTTTTTAAGTTTTGTTTGGTTTTACAATAAAATCTATAGGATTATTATTTCCCACCTCAGATGCCTGTCACACTAGGAACAGAAAATTCCTATTAAGCATGCTATATCCTCAAAATTAAAAATTAGGCTTCTGGGACAGCCCAGGAAATAAATTTACCATAGTACCATGCCGTAAATAATCTTAAAATGATCTAGCAATTCAGATCCTCCTGATGAATCATACTTAAAACTGGATATTGTACAATAAAAAAGATTAAATTTAATATGTAAACTAAATGATATAAGAATACTTTTGTTTTATCATAGAAGAGAACCAACATTTTTATAACTAAATCCCTAAATTGGTATACCAATATCAAAGAAAGACACAAATGAAGATATAACTTTTTTTTTCTTTTTTGCAAAACTAAACCTTATTAAAAATCATCAATGCCTTCATTAGGAGACTATCTAAAACCAAAATTTTCTTGATGCCCCAAGGTTTTAAAAAATAAAGTGTGTCCCCTAAGAGCATCACAGGGAGTAATAAGGCTAATTATACTGCAGCTTCATTAGTAAAAATTATTCTTACAGCAAATTACTAATACTCAGTGATCATTAAAACCCCAAATTATGAAAAATAAGGCCTAAAAATATGGAAAAAGAGGTGATCATCTATTTTGCAAATGACTGCTTTCATTCTACAGAAGAATGCATTCCAAAATTTCTAGAAACAATAAGCATATAATAGACTTAAAAAATATAATTTGATGCACTGGAAGAATACACAGCCAGTTCATAAAGATGGTCTTAGGGAAAGTAAACTGAGTTCACATAAGGGAAAAATTCTGAGTCAATTGTGGACGATAAGTACAATAATATTTGTTACACTATTCTCTGTACTGTTCTGTATGTTTAAAATTATGCTCCCCTCTCCTCCAAAAATACTATTATAAAGTCAAAGGTTTTAATTTACACATTCAATGGACAAAAGATGTGATTTCTAGAATCCTATGGAAAAAATATATCAAAATAATAGACTTTAAAAATAAAATACACTTAAGATTTATGTAGCTCTTTTGTTTCAGAATTTCATAAGCATCATCTCATTTTCCCCCCCATAAAGATCATTTGAGAGGAACTAAAGGCATTATCACCATAAGCTATTTACAATGAGGAAAGTGATACCACAGAGGCAGACTAACATGTCCAGAATCTTTCATCAAGTTGTGATGCGCACTAACTTCTTGCCTCACAGTACAGTGAGTACGTGGTACTTCCCTCAATACAGATGTAACCACTAACAGTCTGGAGACTAATGGACCTGACAGATTTTTGTGGCTGCCAAAAAAATCTAGTCATCTTTTAGGCATATAGAAGAACTTCTTTCTTTGTTTTTGCTTTTTGCAGATTAGTTGCAATCAATTTTATCTTTAAAACTGAGATAATACTTACAATAGTCATGTTTTAATTTTTTAAATTAACTTCTATTTCCAATTTTAGAAAGTCTTCAGCTGCTTAAAAGCTATAAGATTTCTATATACTTACTCTTTTGGTCAATACGAAGGTCATACAGAGGTGTCCTATATATATCCACACTGGAAAGTGCACATCGAGAGAGGGGCACATGATGAGAAGGCCCAAGGATGAAAATTCTCCGGCTAGGAGATATACAACAAAAAGCACAGAACAATTGCACTTCTACACAAACCTTATTAAATGAAAGGGGAAAAAAATAAGTAATTTTTAAAAATTTCATGTGGTACCATTTTCCTTCTTGACTGATTTCATTACCTACTGTTAGGAGCTAAATTATGTACCCCTAAAATTTATGGCAAAGTTCCATCCCAGGACCTCAGTACATATCAGTACTCAGTACTCATCGGTGATGAGGTTTTAACAGATCATTCAGTTAAAATGAGACTATTCGTGTGAGGACTGAATCCAGGGACTGGTATCTTTGTAAGAAGAGGAAGAGATACCAGGGGTGCACATGCATAGAGAGGCGACCATGTGAAGAGGCATCAAGAAGACAGCCATCTGCAAGCCAACAAGAGGGGCTTCAGGAGAAACCAACTCTACCAGCACCTTCATCTTAGATTTCCAGCCTCTGAACTGTGAGAAAATAAATTTCTGTTGTTTTCAGCCACCTACTTCGTGGTATTTTATTATGGTATGACTAGCAAACTAATATATATACCCACTAATGTTTTGCTCCTCAGTTAATTAAATTCAATTCCTTATGTTTGTCTTTTTGTTGGAAGGCCTTTAAAAGAACAATTTTCAACACCTAGGCATACTAGTTACTGATTTACTGATCTATAGTAAATCAACTGATATGCTTAAAATCATTTCTGTATTTACAATGCCTAGGGATACAAAAGGTTGTCAAGAGCTATATTAACTGAATTTAAACATTTCAGCTATTAAATAAAATCTTAAAATTCCAACACATTCTAAATTTCCTCTGAAGATCTACCACAACTTTAATACAAATACATAATAGCATAATTTATAAAAATCCATACAGAATATCACTACAAAGAACCATTCTGATAAAGCTATTTCCACATTTCTACCATAGCAGAGAAAAAAGGAACCTTGTTGAGAAAAATTCTGTATAATAAGCTTTCTGTTTCCATTCAAGTTGAAGTCATTCTCAAAAACAAAGAAATTTGATTATGTGTTATTTGCACAACAGCTAAAGAAAAGGAGCTAAACGATAGCTTAAATCTATACAATCCCTTTATCTTGATATCAAGAGTAAAATTAACTTTCTTTCATTGTATCTCAAACATTCCTACAATCTAATTCTAAAACTACCCATTTTCTCTGTTGTCCCAGATTCATATGAACGAAACTTCCCCCCACCACACACATACAAACTTTTAGACTCGAAAAACCAAACCTATGAGAAAGAAGGGATTATATGATAAGCTATGTACCTAGGAAAAATTAATTACTACTCATTGTTCAATTAACGGACAAAGACTGAGACATGACCTAGTTCTTTCGAATCAAAAATTTGCAAGTCGGGGCACCTGGGTGGCTCAGACAGTTAGGCATCTGACTTTGGCTCAGGTCATGATTTCGTAGTTCACAAGTTTGAGCCCCACATGAGGCTCTGTGCTGACAACTCAGAGCCTGGAGCCTGCTTCAGACTCTGTGTCTTCTTCTCTCTGTCCCTCCCTCTCTCTCTCTCTCTCTCTCTCTCTCTCAAATCAGTTTTCTGGGTGTGCAGGATGGTTTAGTGTTGATCTGGCTGTATTTCATGGACGTGAGACACAAAAAAAACTTCCATGCTGTTCGGCCATCTTGGCTCCTCCCCTCTCTCTCTCTCGAAAACAAATAAAACATTAAAAAAAAATAAAAAAAAGAATAGAAAAAAAGTACTTGCAAGTCAAGGAATGTGCTTAGGCAAAATACTTATTTTCATAAAATTCAATTACAGCTAAGAAAATTAACCTATTGTCTGCTACCTGTTATATGCTATGGCCAGGGGAGGGGACAGTAAGAAAGATGTGGATAAAGTTCTCAGTTTAGAGTCCCAAAACTTCCTCAAGATGTCATATACAGCAAACATAAGACTTGATCCACAGGCCATTTCTAGTCAAAAACATAACCTTCTTTCCTCCCCCTCTTCCAGCACTGCTAATACTCACTTCTTGTGATCACCTCTACGAGCAAGTCAACAACCATTTACACACACACACACACACAAACAGATCAAATCAAATTAACAATCCTAAATGAACAAAGAGATACCGCTATGTTCTCTAATCTTAACAGTACATAAATATCATCACAATTTTTAAAATTAAAGTCTAATGTGGGAAATAGATAATGGTAACTCTGAGTGTTTAGTTGACTAGCCTAAGGACAGTTATTACATGAACCAAGAATCAAGTATGAAAAAGAAGGCATTTTTATGATTGAGGAATGCATTTCTATGAAAAGACAGAGGAATAAAATATTTGAAATCAGAACACTTCTAGGAAATCCATCATATATAATTAAAATATGAGATGACTTTTAAAATATCAATTTAAACTCAAGACAGAGATACATTTCTAGGTAATTTAACAAGGTTCTAACAGTGATCAAAATAGGAGCACTACTCCAGAAATAAATCAGAGGTCAGCTTATAAAGTCTAAATGTCCCGCTCAATACCTGACTATTTACCTTGTTCGCCTTATTTGCCAGACCAAACCTGGATGAAATTATGAGACCTACAGGGAAAAGAGTTACCACCCATCTGAATTAGCCAGTTGTGGACCCAACAGATTCTTTTTAGTTTGGCAGAAACTCACTCAAATGCAACACAGAAAAAAAGGAGTTTAAGGTCACATCAATATAAAACCTTATAAGTGATGAACCCAAAAATTTTAAAAAAGCCTACATGACAATGAAAAGAAGGAAAAAAACTACATATTAGTAGTAATCTCAACATGGATCTCTTTGTTGGCTATATGTTAACCAAATTAATAATATAAATAAAAAGCATTACATTTTCTTTCTTTTTGCTAGATTGCTAGATCCATAAACACCAAGGCCACAGGAATATTTTGAAGAGAAATAAGTAATATAAACATTGGAAGCAATGTCACTTTCCCTTCCTTCAATTAATTGCGAAGTTCCTGCAATTAAACAGACTCTTGGTTTCGGCTCAGGTCATGATCTCCAGGTTCATGGGATTGAGCCCCTCATCAGGCTCCTCTCTCTCTGTCCCTCCCCTGCTCACACCCTCTCCCTTTCAAAATAAATAAATAAAACTTAAAAAGAAAAAGAAAGAAAGAAATGTAGTTCACGTATAATACCTCCAGAGAATTCACATCTGTGGAATTACTTACTATGAGAAGTATAATCTGTGCATCTAATATATAAGTTACCTGAGTATCTGCCCTCATAAATATCCAACTACTTAATCTAAAAAATGGAATACAAGTAATTTTTTAAAGATGTTTCCTGGCAAGTGGAGATATTTTAACTAAAGAATTAAATGACACGTGGCCCCGATGAAGATTTCTTTGGCTCTCTTTTCCTATCCTGAAAAGCTTTCTGAAAGATATAAATCAAAATCAAATTACTATCTAAGTACATCCTGAATTCCAGGTTTTTAATTAAAGTTTTAGTAATAGGAAAAGACTCTGCAATGATAATTATGGGAAAGAACTTAATTAAATTATACTTTTCTAAATTCCTTTACTCTTTTTGAAACATAAATCAGATCCCATCACTCCCTTGCTTAAAAAGTCTTGGGGTACCTGCGTGGCTCATTGGTTAAGCTTCCCAACTTCGGCTCAGGTCATCATCTCACAGTTCGTGGTTTCAAGCCCGGTGTAGGGCTCTGTCCTGGCAGCTCAGAGCCTGGAGTCTGCTTCAGAGTCTGTGTCTCCCTCTCTTTCTGCCCCTCCCCTGCTCGTTCTCTTTTTATCTTTCTCCCTCCTCTCTCTCAGTCTCTCTCAAAAATAAATAAATGTTAAAAAAAATTTTTTTAAGTCTTTCAGTGATTTTTCATATGATCAGAGGATAAAATCTAAAATCCTTAAAATGGGTTCTAAAGTCTCAAATGAACTAACACCGTCTTGTATTACTTTCTCCATCCCCACTCCTTGATCACAATAGTCTGTGATACTGGTCTGGCAGTTCTTTGATGACTGGAACTACTCTGTCTACTTGAAAGCCTTCACACATGCTACTGTTCCTTATGCTTGACTTCAAAATCATTTCCTCAGAAATGCCTTCCCCAATACCTTTCCCATAATCTGAATCCAATCACCCTGGTATCACAGCACTTCTTGAATTGTGAACTGTAGGTTCCTCAAGACCTTGCCAAGAAGTCAATACTATCTTAGTAATAATGAGGAATTTGCCCTTTCCACTATGTTGCCATCTGCACTTACGGTACAAAAATGAGGCTGGGTAAATCGCTGGCACATCAGAACTGATATCAAGATAATGGAATCAAAATGCACTACTAGTCATACATTCGTTACCTTCACCCACACCAAGGTTTTTTGTTTGTTTAAGGCCAGTATCACTTACTTTCATTAAATCTTGAACTTTGAGCAAAATTTTATTAAAATATTCTATATGACAAAATGTTTAAATCTGTGGTGGTTGAAATGCATAAAGCACTTCTGCTATATATAGAATTATGTCTTAGGGGCGCCTGGGTGGTTCAGTTGGTTAAGCGTCCGACTTCGGCTCAGGTCATGATCTCATGGTTCGTGGGTTCGAGCCCCGTGTCGGGCTCTGGGCTGAGAGCTAGTTCAGAGCCTGGAGCCTGCTTCAGATTCTGTGTCTCCCTCTCTCTCTGCCCCTTCCCCGCTCACTCTCTGTCTCTCTCTCTCAAAATAAAATAAAGACATTAAAAAAAATTTTAGAATTATGTCTTAGGGAAAACATTTGTGTGATTGTATGATCTAAACTAGACCTTTTTTTCATGGAACACAATTTTACTTCAAAAAATGACTGCAAACAAATTATGGCTATTCCCATTTAGGAACTTAGCAGAAATTTTCTAGAAAATGAACAAACTGGGCCTGCCACTCCAAAGTAAACATTACCCAAGGTATAAGTGAAGCATTTCAGTGAAAATCAGACTTCTGTAAGACTTCTACCACTGTGAAATTAACAGCTTCCCAATAATTAAAGATATTTCTGACGAAATTTGTGGTAATATTAACAAAAGTGATTTTTTGGTACTTTCTGATGAAATGTCAACATTCAAAAGATCTGCATAACTCAATTAACAAATATCTTCTAGGGGTGCCTGGGTAGCTCAGTCGGTTAAGCGACCGACTTTGGCTCAGGTCATAATCTCATGGTCTGTGAGTTCGAGCCCCATGTTGGGCTCTGTGCTGACAGCTCAGAGCTGAAGCTTGCTTTGGATTCTGTCTCCCTCACTCTCTGCTCCTCCCCTATTTGCATTCATTTTTTCTCTCTCTCTCTCTCAAAAATAAATAAACATTAAAAAACTCAAATATCTTAATGTTCCATGCAAGATGTTAATGAAATGATGCAAAGGTAAAAGATCCAATCAAAGTACTACATAGTACAAAAGATGATCCTGGTTGACATGCAGGGAATGGATTAGTGTGGAAGGTAAGAATGGAAGCTAGTGGTATAGAATTTAATCTCTCTTGGACTATTATTTCTTCTCTACACTTCTCATAGTTCCCAAAAGGATGTTCTTTCTGTGTTTTCTCAAAGGACTACGAAACACTGCCAATCTCAAGGACAGCCACTTTCAAGAGAATACAGCTATGATTGTCAACTATTTTTAATATTAGGACCTTCAGATTTATTTAACATTCAGTTATTGTATACTAATTAGAAAAATAGGCTGATCACATCATCACACATCACTTGCCTCTCTTTACTCACCAGCTTTATCATCATCATCTTAGTCCTTGGTTTTCTTCCTTTTTCTCTTTTTCCTTCCATTCTCACTTTCTATCCACCGATTTAATACATGCTTTCCACTTCTACCAACATAAGTTCTATACCTCTCTACATATTCCTAAGCCAAATTTAATTCAGGACTACTCTTGTGGCAAATAACATTATCAAACAGAAAAAGGTTTGGGAAAGGCTATTGTATAAACTAAGTTTGATTATCACTGATTTACAGACCCAGGATCAAATGAAGGAAACTTCTGAAAATCTTTCCAATCTATTTTTGCTCTTACACATGAAATACATTAGTTAAAATTGTATATTAAATATGTATTAAATACATTATTAAAGACACTCCTCAAAACATAAATGAGAAAGGGCTAACCAAAACTTCATCAATTTGGCAACATTATCATTTTATTTACCATGAAAAACTTACTGAAAATAATTTCCAACAAACATATGATACAATGTGCAGAGCACACTATATATATATAAAAAAAAAGAGCATCTCTTTTGAACAAATTGCTCAAAGGCAAAGGAGTAGGCTGTGTGGTGAGACTTTATAAACTCACGGCTGCTGTTATTCCTTGGAAAGATGACACTCCACCTCCACTAGCACAACTGAACCTAGCAATCAACATGTGACAGAAGGACGAGAACTGACTTTACCTATTTGTAGAGTGTATGTATAACTAGCATACAGACTGGGGCCTGATATCAGTTCGCGCTTGTGAATTAACTACTTAAATAAAATGCTAGTCAGCAAATTAAGCAATTTGGGTTACTATTTCTAGCAGAAGCTTTTCAAAGTTCACAAATTTCTTATTTTAGAACATAGTGTATTACTTTTTAAGTCTCAATTTGCCAGAAAAAAAATTTAAAGCTAATTTCAGAGCTCTCACTGAATTACTAAGAGCTAACATGCTTCAAACACCATATTAAGTTCACTGTCAGATTCTAAAATAATTCAGCTACTTCATCTTGTCAATGAAATATTATTTTCTTTCATTAACCACAAGTACAATAAATAATTTTAAATCACAAAATGATTAACATAGAACAAAGAGCTCAGCATTCTTCTTAAAGATGCTCAAAGAAATCTTTTTGATTTCTGGGTTTTCAAAGAAAACTTTAAAAACCAAAATATTTAACCTTCTAACAGCTCCAGAACTAAACATTTACCAACAAAAGGAAAAGTCAAAACGAAATGTTCAATGAAAAACAGTATGAAAGCTTCTCATAACCTATAAAAGGTATCAGATAAAAAGTCAAATTCCTAATGAAATCAAGTATATGACAAGCACACAGAAGCAAATTACTTCTGTGAGAGAGCAGCTATGATGTAATTCCCAATCCTCTCCCACTTACACAAAACCGTGTATTACTTACGTAATGGATGGGTCCACTTGTTTGTAAGCATGAGCAGCACAAGACCCACAGTACGTATATCCTGCATGGCTACAAAACAAAATATTTTTTAACCTTAAGCATCAGATTCAAAATCAAGATATGCTGAAAAGAAAAAAAACTTTTTGAAAAAAATAAAACTACGGTAAACATAACAGAATTGAGTGTATAGATAAAAGCAACGAGCTAATGATGCAAACTCTAGAAGACAACAGAGAACACATAATTGCTTTATGTTCCAATTAAGTATTTTGTAACAATTAAATTTAGATATCCAAATCTTACTTGAAGTTGCTAATGTAATACTAATAGAGTTTTTAACCTTCCTCTTCAATATCATTAGCAGACAATTATATAATGGTAAGACCAAGAGCAAGTCAAATCAGACCAAATCAAATATCCTACAATAATAACTCATCTTTTAATTTCTTTTTATTTTTTAAACTATTTTTTCAAATTTTTTATGAAATTCTAGTAGTTAACATATAGTGTAATATTGATTTCAGGAGTACAATTCAGTTATTCATCACTTACATACAACACCCAGGGCTCATCACAATTGCCCATCACCCATTTATCCTGTCCCCCATCCACAACCCCTCTAAGCAACCTCAGTTTGTTCTCTGTAGTTAAGAGTCTCTTATGGTTTCTTATAACACATAGTGGTATATTAATTTCAGGTATATAATACATGATTCAACAATTCTATCCATTTCTCTATGCTCATCAAGAAGTATATACTCTTAATCCTTTTTTATCTATTTCACTCATTACCTCACAGACCTTCCCTCTGGCAACCTTCCCTCTGGCAACCATCAGTTTGTTCTCTGTATTTAAAAGACTGGTTTTTTTGTTTGTCTCTTTATTCCTATCTTTGTTCATTTTAATTTTAAGTTTTACATAGGAGTAAAATATTCGTCTTTCTCTTTCTGATTTATTTCACTTAGTATCACCCTCTAAGTCCATCCATGCTGTTGCAAATGGCAAGATCTCATTCATTTTTATGGTTGAGTAATAGTCCTGTGTGTGTGTCTGTGTGTATCTCACATCTTCTTTATCCATTCATCTACTGATGGACACTTGGGTTGTTTCCATATCTTGGCTATTGTAAATAAAGCTGCAGTAAACACAGGGGTTCACGTATCTTTTCAAATAAGTGTTTTCATTTTCTCTGAGTAAATACCAAGTAGTGGAATTACTGGATCATGTGGTAATTCTACTTTTAATTTTTTTGAAGAACCTCCATAATGTTTTCCACAGTGGCTGTATCAATTTGCATGCCCACCAACAGTGCAAGAGGCTTCCTTTTTCTCCACATCCTCACCAACACTTGTTATTTCTTGGCTTTTTGATTCTAGCCATTCTGACAGGTATAAGGTGATTTTTCAATGTGGTTTTGATTTGCATTTCCATGATGATTGGTGGCATTAAGCATCTTTCCATGTGTCTATTGGCCATCTTTACGTCTTCTTTGCAAGAATGTGTACTCAGGTCCTCTGCCTATTTTTGATCAGATTATTATTATTATTATTATTATCATTATTTTGGTACTTAGTTGTAAAAGTTCTTTTTGTAACATTTATTTATTTTTGAGAAACAGAGAGAGACAGAGTGCAAGTGGGGGAGGGACAGAGAGAGAGGGAGACACAGAATCTGAAGCAGGTTCCAGGCTCTGAACTGTCAGCACAGAGCCCGACACGGGGCTCAAACTCACAAACCACGGAGATCATGACCTGAGCCCAAGTTAGATGCTTAACCAACTAAGCCACTCAGGAGCCCCTGAGTTGTGGAAGTTCTTTATATATTTTGGGTATTAACTTCTTATCAGATATATCATTTCCAAATATCTTCTCTCACTCAGTAGGCTGACTTTTGTCTTTTCTTCTGCTATGCAAAAGCTTTTGTTTTGGTGTAGTCCCAATAGTCTATTTTTGCTTTTGTTTCCCTTGCCTAAAGAGATAGCTAGAAAAATGTTTCTACAGTCAATGCAATCTCTATCAAAATACCAAGAGCATTTTTCCTCGGAACTAGAACAAATAATACTAAAATTTGTATGGTGCCACAAAAGACCCTGAATAGCTATAGCAATCTTGAGAAAGAGGAGCAAAGTTGAAGATATCACAATCCCAGATTTCAAGATATACCACAAAGCTGTAGTAATCGAAACAGTATGGTATTGGCACAAAAATACATCAATGGAATAGGACTGAAAGCCTGGAAATAAACCCACTTATATGGTCATTTAATCTACAACAATGGAGACAACGATTTACAGTGGGGGAAAAGACAGTCTCTTGAACAAACTGGACAGCTATATGCAAAAAGGATGAAACTGGATGACTTTTTCACACCATGCAAAAAAATAAATTCAAAGATGAATGAAGACCTAACTGTGAGACCTGAAACCATAAAACTCCTGGAAGAAAATAACTCACTTCTTCTGTGTCTTTTGTAGTAAGAGAATTGACTTGGCCTTCTGTGTAATGTGCCTTTCCTTTTTTTCTCCCTACTACACTTCCCTTTCATCTCTTGGTCTCAGAATTAGATTTGCTCCTCTTATTACCTCTGGAATGACTTTGTTTCCTGATCTCATTTTTCTTTCTCAACTCATTCAACTTACATGAGTTTAGACACACTTCCCTAATGCCAACTTATTAGTATGTGGCCAGTACTATGCTGGTAAATATTTAACTGTCTCTGCGAAGAAAAAAAAAATGTATACACATGTACTTAAGCTTAACATAAACTTTTCTGAGATAAAAAAGATATGCACCACATAATTTACAAATAGTGAAAAATACATACTTCTCTTTATTGCAAATTCCACATTGTCAATTGTCACAGAATGCTTTCATTGATTTTTGCTGAATTCTTATGTCCACAGCTAAGCAATGGTTGCAACTGACAAGAGTGGAACAATGAAGGGGTGCCTGGGTGGCTCAGTCGGTTAAGCTTCTGACTTCAGCTCAGGTCATGATCTCGCAGTTCATGGGTTCAAGCCCCACGTCAGGCTCTGTGCTGACAGCTTGGAGCCTGGAGGCTGCTTCAGATTCTGTGTCTCCCTCTCTCTCTGCCTCTCCCCATCTCATGCTCTGTCTCTGTCTCTCAAAAATAAATAAACAAAAAAAAAAGAATTTAAAACTTTGGAGCACCTGGGTGGCTCAGGGTTAAGCGTCCGACTTCAGCTCAGGTTATGATCTCATGGTTTGTGGATTTGAGCCCCGCATCAGGTTCTGTGCTGACAGCTCAGAGATGGGAGCCTGCTTTGGATTCTGCGTCTCCCTCTCTCTCTCTGCCCCTCCACTGCTCATGCTCTGTCTCTCTCTTGCTCTCTCAAAAATAAATAAACATTAAAAAAAAAAGAGTGCAACAATGAAAACATACGCCGGACTTGAATGACTTCTCTGCCGATTACATAAGTTTTCAAATATTAGGAAGCATATTTCCTTCCATACTTTCTTACACTTCTTTAAAAATGTTTATTTTCGAGAGAGAGAGGGAGAGAGAGAGTAAGGGAGAGGGACAGAGAGGGGGAGACAGAGGATTTTAAGCAGGCTCCGCATTATCTGCGCAGAGCCTGATGCAGGGCTCAAACTCCAACCAAGAGATTGTGACCCGAGCTGAGTCACCAAGGGAGCCACCAATCACCCCATTACACTTTTTATAATGTAAAGACTACAGACACAACCTAATTTTAAGCTTAATTTTCATTATTAACGTTTTACCCATTACTTAACTATAAATCAACAACAAAGAGTAAATCAAGTCCTGATTTGTGGCAATTTGCCAATTAATATGGAGTAAACCATTCCTGGCCATGGCTGATTTCAAGATACACAGTAAACTGAAAAGACAAAATACAGACCAGGAGAAAATATTTATAAAGCATATATCTGATAAAGGATTATTATCTGATTATGTAAAGAAATTTCAAAACAAACCCAATACCTAAAACAAGTAACCATTTTGCAAGACAAAAAGAGTTCTGAAGATTGGTTGCAAAATAATGTGAATGAACTTAATGCTACTGAACTGTATTAATGGTTAAAAATGCTTAAGATGGTAAATTTTATGTTATGTATATTTTACCACAATTTTTTAAACAGGAAAAGATATGAATAAATATTTCATCACAGAATATACCAGGATAGCAAATAAGCACACAAAAGAATACTCAACATCATTTAGTCACTATGGAAAGGCAAATTAAAACTACAAAAAGCTACCACTAAACACACAGTAGAATAACTAAAACTAAAAAAAGTGACCATACCATGTATGTCAAGGATGTAGAAGTGAAACTCAAGCTATACTTGTGGAAATGTAAAATGTTACAACCACTTTTGAAAACAGTCTGGCAATTTCTTAAAAAGTTAAATATACTCCTACCATATGACCCAGCTTTCCACTCCTAAGAAAAATGAAAGCATTATAACCACAAAGATTCGTACACAAATGTTCATCCCAGCTTTATTTGCAAGTCAAAAACTAAAAACAACCAAATTCCTCAAAAGATGAATGGATAAACAAATGCAAGTACAGAGGTGCCTGGATGGCTCAGTTGGTTAAGCATCCGACTTGGGCTCAGGTCATGATCTTGAGGTTTGTGAGTCTGAGCCCCATGCTGGGCTCTGTGCTGACAGCTGAGAGCCTGGAGCCTGCTTCAGACTCTGTGTCTCCCTCTCTCTCTGACCCTCCCCTGCTTGCATTCATTCTCTCTCTCTCTCTCTCAAAAACAAGTAAACATTTAAAAAAAAAGAAGAAGAAACCAAAAAAATGGAGGTATAGTCATATAATGGAATACTCTTCAGCAACACAAAGGAATGAACTATTGATACACTCGGAAATAATTATACTTGTGAAGATGGTGAAAAAAAAAGAAATATGCTGAGAGAAACCAACAAAAAGGCTTCATACTGTATAATTACACCAAAAAATAAAACCTAATCTGTAGCAACAAAGAGTAAGTCAATGGATGTGGGTGGAAAGGAGAGGCAGAGAGGTACAGAAAGGATAAATTACAAAAGGGCACAAGGAAACTCGAAGATGATGAATATATTCATTATCTTAATTGTGATGGTTTCACAGCTGTATACATATTTCAAATGTATCCAACTGTATACTTTAAATATATGCAGCTGTATGTTAATCCTACCACAATAGAGCTCTGTTTTAAAAAGGGTCATCACCTGATCTAGCTTAAGATATGAATGGAGAAAAAGAGATTCACATAAGTCAATCATAGCAATATAAGATAGCAGTGTGCTTCATCAGGAGCTAAGTAATATGGGACCTACACTAAGCACACTGAAATCATTGAAGGTCTTACTGGTTGGGTTAATGGTAGTCACTCTATCCATATACCTCTGGCAAGAGAGCCTATCAAGTTGTTTCAGTATAACAATATTCTCACAACCCGGTTCTAATCTTAGCCAGAAGAAATTAAGTTGTTCTATGGCTCAGCGCATTCAGTTTTGCTGATCTTGATATTCTAGGCTAATCAGGGACTCAATTTTTTCCAGTTATGTCCCCAATCTTCCAATGCCCAACACCCCAATACAGACTACTTCAGATCCCTAACAGCTATTCCTGATCTTAACATTACTGGCTCCCCCTTGTCAATTCAGAAATATGCTATCTTGCCTAGCCTTGTGGACTTTAAAACCCATTTGATCCATCAGAATCTGTCCTGGTCTGTCTCAAACCAGAATAATATCTCCTATTTTCAATACTGCATTGCTCTCAACTGTCACTCATACCCCATCCCTCCACATCCCAATCCTTAAATTAATCCATCTTCGATCTGCTTTTCAGACTTTAATTCCTATTTGCCATTCTTCAATTTAAAGGCCCTGACCTTCATTCCATACTCTAATTTCTCAGTCTGTCTTTCCAGTGTGAGTCTCTGCCAGTTTTATCAATCCTGTTACTACCTAAGCGCAGTTCTTAAAAGCCAGAAAGTTGTCTTAGACATACTGTATTCTTGAAGTATAGGTAGGATAGAAATAATAATAAGAGTAGAGAAGTAAAGGCACAAAGGAAGAGCATAAAACGGGAAGGAGGAACATGAGCAAATGCCCCAAGTGTATGATGTAGGTGAGAAAATATGAGACTGGCCTGAGTGGAACAAGAAGTAGTTTTAAGCCACAGACAGACAGAGGAGTCTGGGCGTGATAAAACAAGTTACTGAAAAACTGCTGTACACAGTGACAATACGAAACTGTCAGTAGTCTAGTACTGAAAAATAGGAGATCAGAGACACGAAATGTTAAATAACTCTCATTGAAAATTTGGCCTGAGGTAGTAAGGTCACAGTCTAGAAAGGTCTCAGTGCCAGTGGGAAATGAGACATGAATGATCCACAGTATAAAAAGAAAAAGTGACATCTCTTAGTGACCAACGAGGTACAGGGGAATGAGGAAGAGGAGAAGGAAGAGAATAATTATGATAATGATAATAATAATATTTACTCAAAGCTTACTATGTGTCACTCATGTATGTAAGTCAAGGCAGTAATTCATTTAATCCTCACACCAACCCTATGAGATAGGAATTATTATTTTTCTTTTACTGATTAAGAAATTAAAGCAGAAAGGTTAAAAAGTTGCTCAAGGTCACACATCAGGACTTAAAGATAGGCGGTAGAGCTCCAGAACCCATTCTTAACCATCGTAAGACACCTTTACATACGTTAAGGAAGAAGGGAATGTTTCCATGGTGTAGGAAAATCAACAACCTTAAAAACTGGAAGAATACCATATATCCTATAAGACTGCAGGGAAGGTGGGTGATTTTGAAAATATGATTAACTGAGGTAAGTATGCTTTACAGGAGAACTCGGATTTCATAGTTTCAGACTTCCAAGTTGAGGGCTTAAAAGTCTGAAGGAGGACAAAACAGTTGTAAAAAGAGAGGAAGAGTCTTAACTTGAAAAGAGAAGACACTGCAGAGTATTTTTTAAAAAATCATTAAGTGTACCATCCCTCTTAACCTTCATAATGAGAAACTCTACTGGACCAAGATCATAACCAAAGAAAAGAATTTCTAGTACTTTCCTTTATCCTGGACCAGACACATGGTAAGGAAGAGAGCCACGGTAACTATCATCAAATCTCACTACTGATTCTCTGCTCTTACACCCTTCTTTTGCTAATAGAATCCATGATTCCACATACATATAGAAACAAAGTTTCATTAAGGCATCATTCATAATAAAAGAGGTTTCACTAAGGGAACAGCTAAGGTTTTTTCTTCTGTGAATAGTCAGAAGAGCAACGAAAATGTGAGTTCTATAGGGGTGCCTGGGTGGCTTAGTCAGTTAATCATTCAACTTCGGCTCAGATCATGGTCTCACAGTTCCTGGGTTCAAGACCCATGTTGGGCTCTGCGCTGACAGCTCAGAGCCTGGAGCCCACTTCAGATTCTGTGTCTCCCTCCCTCGGGGCCCCTCCCCGGCTTGTACTCTCAAAAATAAATAAACTTTCAAGATTAAGACAAAGAAAATGTGAGCTCTACAGATATCTGAATTTACATTGTAAAAGTATGTCCCAATCAGTCTTTCACACGCTCTTATAATCTTAATGCAAAGTCATCCCTGCTCGCTTTTCCAGGTCACTCTGGTTCCCAATGTAACCTGAAGAAGACAAACACAAATTTATGCTTTAATATCTATTGTTTCTCATTAGACTAAAACCATGCCTCTAAAAACTGATCCTTCCTATAACACAGAGTACTTCTGCTCCTGTCCTTGTTCTTATAGAAGACCTTTTACATCACAGTCCACCTCCTAACCTTCCAGAATTTGTGTCCAACACAGAGCTGCAATCAAATGAGAATGCAAGGCTACTGTCCAGGGTCATTCACTGGTTTAAGTGACAGTTTCACACACAGCAACCTTGCAGCATGGGTATAATTTAAATTCCTATGTGAGGAAAATTGCCAATTACTACAGGACATGGACTTTCACTTACTCATTCTGAGACCTTCAAGGTTATAGGTGAATAGCATCAAGTGTGAATGCCAAGAGCCTACCACGTATTCTGAGAGGCTTTTCATCAAAGAGGATATGGAGAACAATAAAAAACAACCACTTGGATTCAACAAAATCAGGTTCTGATAGTCTAGTTCTATTTAATAGCAACAAAAATGCAAAATAAAAAGATTGGACCAGATGGAATAAGAAGATTGAACCAGATAATATGACCTCCTGCAGCAATAAAAAAAAGTCAACAAGATCTACTAGAGCTATGATCTAGAAAGCTAGAAACTAAATTTAAAAACACTTGTGAGCATATGGGATTAACCTGAACAACTGACTTAAACAGTTTCCAGAAGCAGCAGCCTCACATCACTACTCTCCATTTTACTTCTCTGCACCTCATCTGGTATTCTTTTATTCTCATAGGCATTGCTCACAGGTCCTCAAGATTCCTGCTTCATAAAAAAAATATTAGATGAGGGGCACCTGTGTGGCTCAGTCAGTTAGGCGTCTGACTCTTGATTTCAGCTGAGGTCATGATCTCATGGATCATGAGTTTGAGTCCTGCTTGGGATTCTCTCTCTACCTCTCTCTCTGGCCCTCTCCCACTTGTGCATGCATATGCGCGCTCTCTCTCTCTCTCTCAAAAAGAAATAAACACTAAAAAAATGTTTTTAATTAGATGATTATATCTCAAAAAATGTCCAAGTTAGAAAGTTATTGTTCAGAATATTTTATTTTTGCAAAATGGAATCTTACAAGTATTAAGAAAACAATACTATGAACTACAAAAAGGTATTAAAGTTATCCAAGTCAAATGAGAATAAACTGACCAGAATGTTCCATATCTAGATTGTTTGACTTCTAAAATATACAGGACCTGAGATACTGCTATGAATAACCTACTGCTTAAAATAAACAAGGACTAGAAATAAACAAGTTGCACATCCCCAGTAACTTAAATGAACTGCATGATTTATGAAGATACACTGTCTCTTGATATACACTGGTAGAGTTCAACAGGTACGCTTCACTGTATGTAAACTGGTCTATATAAATGTTTCTCAGCTTTAAAAAATGTTTAAACTCGCTTTTGTATTAAAAGTAATACATGCACACAGTATTAAAAAGTCAAACAATAAAAAAGGGTGTACAATGAAAAGTGAAAGTATCCTTTACTCCGTACTACTTCTACCAGGTGAACTACTAACAAATCAAACTCTAGTTTAAATACAGGAAGAGCGCTTCGATGTCCACAATATCTGCTTAATTGTGTAAGTAAGCCCCCTTACTTGTGTAACTGACCTCCCCAATTATCTGATTATATTTTTCTATTCAATATGAGGTTTCTTATGTGATGCATACCTGTACAGTTCCATTCTAAGGGTTCCTAAGATATTCCTGCATACTGTAAGATAAACAACAATTTTGGCATCAAGGTGTCTGGCAGTTCTGGTAGGAAGGCTTTTGGAACTCCTAGTCCATGAGATCATTTCAGTATATATCCCTGGGCAAACACACTGTTTCCTGCACCTCAAGATAAGTAAGGTAGTCCTAAATTCAACCAAAGGATACTTTTAAATCAAATTAAATTCTTTTGAATCCCCTAAGTGTGCCTGTCTATATGTCATATAGATTAAAATCACTAAAATTGATCAACAGTTGGTTTATAGGTGAATATTTATTCTTTAACAGTATCATTGTATTTACTCTACATCAATATACAAATGAGCAATCTGTTTAAGCACTTTTAAAAGTGTGCTAACCAGGTTCTGAGTTGGGTTTTGTTTGTTTTTAAGGCTCCCCTCACACAATTTATGCCTATGAAGGCAAAATCTAAGAAAATCTGGCCCCAGAGAGCTAAATTTTATAAAGGTTAAAGAACTTTTTTAGGGACACCTGGCAGGCTCAGTTGGTAGAGCATGCAACTCTTGATCTCAGTGTTGTAAGTTCGAGCCCCGTGTTGGGTGTAGAGATTACTTAAAAATAAAACCTTAAGGGATAAAAAGAATGTTTTTTTAATAGACTTGTTTTAAAATAAAAGGAGAGATCTAAAAACTTTAAGTTTTCTAATTACTAGAAAGGATGTTCTTAACAAAGATGATTTTGTGTCTATATAACAACAAAATATTTGTTGTTGCTTTTCTACCTAAAAAAAAAACAAAATGAAACAAAACAAAAAAAAATTCTGTGGGTGGCCTGGGTGGTTCAGTTGGTTAAGCATCCAACTCTTGACTTCAGCTCAGGTCATGATCTCAAGGTTCATGAGATGGAGCCTCACATCGGGCTCTGCCCTGGCCATGGGAAGCCTGCTTGGGATTCTCACTCTCCTTCTCTCTCTGCCCCTCTCCCACTTGCACTCTTTCTCTCAAAAATAAATAAATAGACTTATAAAAAAAAAAACTTCTGGAAAGGAAAATAATTACTTCTGGAAGCCATATAATAAGATAAACTTGACTATTATTTAAAGTTTTCATGTTATCAAAATAGAAATTGCATTACATCTGCATAAAAATAACTACAAAGTCACTATATAACAGAAACAACCACACCAAAGCCAAAACTATTTTCAAATATCCATTTTAAAACCTAAGGTAACCTGGAAATCTTTTCCAAATCAACATATTTGTAACTTAGAATCAAAAATTTCATTTCGCAGGCTACTGCCAATTTCATCGTAAAGCTAACTATAAAACAAGTCTAGCTACATTTTCATGAATAACTAACCTCAACTTAATTACATGTTCACTTAGCACAGCTCCCACATTTAGAACAAGTTTTAACTAGGAAGGTGGCATACAATACTCAAATACCAGCAAAGTAATGAGAATGACAATAGAACTTATGTCATGAGTTACCATGAAGACATGATTATTAATCCATTCTTACCCAATCAAGGATTATGCAAACCTCCCCCCCAGCATCAATTTTTCTTTCTCTACTAGATCATTTCATCTATATCATAAACACCTTAATATCTCTCATCTTAAATTAAAATTCTCACCTGACAACATATTCCCATTCCCCCATTTCCTTGATTTATAGAAAAGCCTGTTTAAAAAAAAAACTATCCTCACTTCATTTCCCTCTAGAATTCTTTCTTGAACCCAGTGTGATTGTGCTTTCATCCTTACCACTCCACAGAAATTGTATGTATCAAGGCCACCAGTGATCTCCATATTGCCAAATCCAATTATTAATTCTTAGTCCTCATCTTATTTGACCTATTGGCACAGAATTTGACACAGCTGATCATTTTCTCCTCCCTGACCCATTTCTCATCCATTTTGCCTCCAACAGACACCACTTGCCCCTGGTTTTCCTCCTTCCCCACTGGTCTTCCTTCAGTATCTCCTTTGCAAATGCTCATCTTCATCCTGATCTCTAAATGAAATGAGCTTGCCTAAGGGTTTAAGTCTTTGAACCTCTTCTCTATATTTTACTCGCTAGGCAACCACAGGCTGTTTAGACTTTAAGTGTGATATATGTATCAACACAGACTTGGCCCTTCTTCTCTATACTCCAGATTCATATTCATATATCTAGCTGCCCATCTGAAATCTCCACTTACAGATACCTAATTGGCATCTCAACATTAACATGGTCAAAATACAATCCTAGACTTTAAAATCTGCTTCCCACCTCTACTTCTGTTTGCCCCCTTATCAGTATAAAACGAATTCCATCTTGGGGCACCTGGGTGGCTCAGTCGGTTAAGCATCCGACTTCATCTCAGGGTTCGTGGATTCGAGCCCCGCGTCGGGCTCTGTGCTGACAGCTAACTCAGAGCCTGGGGCCTGTCTTCGGATTCTGTGTCTCCCTCTTTCTCTGACCCTCCCCTGCTCACATTGTCTCCCTGTCAAAAATAAAAATAAAACATTAAAAAAAATGAATTCCATCTTTCCAGTTTCATAAGCCTAAAGCTTAAGAGTCATCCTTGACTCTTCTACTTTGCTGGTCCTACCCGCAAAATATATCCAGAATACACTGCTTCTCACCACCTCCACCACTAGCCCCCAATCAAAGTCACTATGTCATCTCTTTATTGTACTATTATAATAAGCCTCCTAAACTAGACTCCCTGTTTCCACAGAACAATACATCCATACAATGGCAAGAGTAATCCTTTTCAAACCTAAGTCAGGTCATGCCACTTCTCAAAATTTCTCATGACTTGCCATATCATTTAGAATAAAACACAAAAGTTCTCATAATAGCCTACCAAGCCTCCTTGTGATCTAGCTCCTGCTGCCTGTCTCATCCACTACTCTTCCCCTTGCATATGCTACTCCGACTACACTGTCCTCCTTGTTTTTCCTCAAAATATACTAAGCATATCCTGCTCCAGAGCCATTGTACTCACTGTTCCTCAACCAGAAAACCCTTTACCTGGATATCTGCACAACTTCTCTCTCACGTTATTGAGGCTCAAGTGTTACCTTATCGGCGAGACCTTTTCTTACTATCCTATATAAACTAGCACCTCGGTACTCATACTGTCACACTCTTGATCCTCTGACCGGCTTTATTATTCTTAGTACCCATTAGCACCTGATACAGACTATACAGGCATTTTATTGTGCTTTGCTGTATTGAGCTTCACAGAAACTGTTTTTGGTTTTTTTGGGTTTTTTCCCCACAAACTGTGAAGTTTGTGGCAACCCTGCATCAAGCAAGTTCATCGGCACCATTTTTCCAACAACATTTGCTCACTTCACGCCTCTATGTCATGTTTTGGTAATTCTTGCAATCAAAGCTTTTTATTATTATATGGCTATCTGTGATCAGTAATCATAACTCACTGAATGATTAACATTGTAAGTTTATTTATTTATTTTGAGAGAGAAAGAGACAGAGGGGGAGGGGCAGAAAGAGGGAGAAAGAATCCCAAGTAGACTCTGCACTGTCAGTGCAGAGCCCAATGTGGGGCTCAAACTCACGAACTGCGATATCATGAACTGAGCTGAAATGAAGAGTCGGATGCGTAACTGAGCCATCTAGGTGCCCCTGGCAGTATTTTCTAATTAAGGTATGTACACTGTTTTCTTAGACATAATGCTATTGTACACTCAATAGAATACAGTGTAAACGTAACTTTTTATATGCACTGGGAAACAAATTCATTGGACTCATTTTATTGGATATTCAATATTCATTGCAGTGGTCTGGAACCAAACCCACAATATCTCTGATGTATGCATGTAACTATTTGTTTACTGTCTGCTTTTCCCATGTACTCAAATGTAAGCACCATGAAAGTAGCAATCTGAGTTTATTCATAATATAACACAGAGGGTAGTCCAAGATGGCAGCACAGGAAGATCCTGGGCTCACTTCCCATGGACACACCAAATCTACAGCTACATATGCAACAATTCCCTCTGAAAAAGATCTGAAAACTAACTGAATAGCTCCTTCCCAACAAATGGTAAAAGGGCCATATTAAGATGGGGAGGAGAGATAGGAGAGTCTTGTCAAAACCCCACCCCTAGCACGGGGACCCACACTTGGGAGGAATCTCACAAATCCAGAGTTTCTCCCTGAGAACTGAAGGGTTTGTGTCGCACATTAGGTACCACAATCCTTGGGAAGCATTAACAGTGAGACAAATCCCCAAAACATCTGGCTTTGAAAACCAACAGGGCTCATATCCAGGAGACCCAAAGGATTGTAGGAAACTGAGATACTTCTCTTACGGGCTCACATGCAGACTCAGTAGCCCTGGAAACTGACACGAAAACAGCAATTTTCAAAGTGCCTAGATTGTATGTGAAGGAGATTCTCTGGCTAATCTTAAAGTGTCTAGTAGAGGGGCAGGAGCCTGCTGGAACTCTCTCCAAGGACAGAGGCATGAGGCCATTTTTGTAGTCTCCCTCTGCCTTGATAGCACTAGCAGGGTAACCCAGCATGGTGCTTTCCTATGGCCCTGTGAAAAGCTGATGTGTACACATCAGCCGTGCACTCTCTCCTGGCCTTGCTAAAGCCGGGAGGCACACGTAGTCTACACAGGGGACACTCCTTGATCACCCGGCTCTTGTGGCCAGGGCGGCTTGTGTTTCTGGGTCCAATGGGGCTATCACAATTGGAAAGACAGTTCTGGGCAAGCTACCACCTCCAGGGCACCCCACAGACAGTGGTTTGAAACATATCCTAGTCTTTCTGTGAAACAAGCCTATTTACTTGTCCCAGGAGCTTCAGCATGAGGGGCGGGATTCATGTTTGCCACACACACCTAGAGGTCATGGAGGTGCTTTCAGGGAAAGTAGGCCAAAGGACACCATCTGTACACTCTTCTTAAGCCTTACTACAGTTCCCCAGTACCTCCCAGAAAGGAGCTGATTTCTGCCACTGTCACCCAGGGGACACCTTTAGGTTGCCTGGTCTGGAGGCCAATAGGGTTTATAGTCTCACAGGGCTGTGTAGGCATACTTTAAAAGCTGCTGCCTTCTAATTAGAAGGGTCTGGCTTCTAATCAGACTGAAACAAGGGCCAAGTGAGAGATCCTTCAGAACCCTGACAAGTCTTGGCACACTCTCCACAACTGGGACTTATCAAGAATAAATCAGACTGCTTAGACGTTCACAAAGGTTTCAGAGATGACCAAGAGCTAGGGCAAGGTTGAAGGATAAGGTTCATCTCTTACACAAGGCCACTCTTTCAAGACTGAGAAAGAGACGTATTGCACCTCATACATAGAAACAAACACAGAGAGTTAAGCAAACTGAGGAAACAGAGGAGTATGTCCCAAACAAAAGATAAAACCCCTCCGAAAATCTTAATGAAACAAAAAGCAGCACTAAGAACACCTGTTGGGCGCCTGGGTGGCTCAGTCGGTTAAGCGTCCAACTTCAGCTCAGGTCATGATCTCACAGTCCGTGGGTTCGAGCCCCGCGTTGGGCTCTGTGCTGACAGCTCAGAGCCTGGAGCCTGCTCCAGATTCTGAGTCTCCCTCTGTCTCTGTCCCTCCCGAGCTCACTTTCTGTCTGTCTCTCTCTCTCTCAAAATAAAAAAAAAGACATAAAAATATTAAAATAAAATAAAATAAAATAAAATAAAATAAAATAAAATAAAATAAAAATAAAAATAAAATAAAAAAAGAAGAACACCTGGCACTTAGCCAGGTACATATTTAAGTTATTAGTTTAATTTATTATGCTAAAAGTGTATAAAGATTAACTAATTTAATCATCAAAAAACCCTATGGAGGTACTATTAATATTTCAATTTTACCAATGAGACAAAGACACAAGAGATTAAGTAACTTGTATGTCACATCCCTTATAAGTGGAACAGTCAGCCTCCTATATCTATTAAATGAGATCAAGTTAGATCATACAAATAGAGCATTTAACGAAATGTTTGACACATTAAATATCTAGTATTTATGGAATACTTATTATATGTACCAAACATTATTGTAGGCTCTTTACGTATATTTACTTATTTCTCATATTGTTTAATAAGTATATGCTATTGTTATTTTCAGTATTTTTTATTTATTGGGACACCAAACCTAATGCAACAGAAATTACAGAAAAGACACTGCTGTGAAAGAAACGGCACAAACACTAACCTTTACTCTTCTCAGGAAACAGTTAACATGTGCTTAAAAAAATTTGTTTTGAAAGCACTGGAAACCAAATCAAAATGAATTGAATACCTACCACAAACAGACATTCTGTTAACTGTGTATTTGTTACTTTGTAGTTCTAAAAAGTCTTCTAAGATTCAAAGACATAATAGTCACAGATTTTCTTAAATTAAAAAAAAAAACTCTCCCCCTCACCCAAATATCTGCTTGCTACTCCATATTGCATGGTATTATGTTTAACGCACCTTTTTCATTATAAGGAAAAAGTTGGCTGAATTAAAGTAGATCTTTTTAATATTTAAAACAAAATTTACTCATTTACTTCAATCTGAAATCACCAAGTTTATGTACTGCAAATAACCCTCTGCTTTAAAAGTCAGTTTTATTACCAAAAATAAACTTTAACATTACTGCACCTGAGAAAATAGCTAATTCCTTTATCCTTGAGTTAAAGTGGAAGCCAAAGGAATCATGAAAGTAACTAAATATAATTTCTTCAGCTAAACATAGCATTTATCTTTTAGTTTTTTAAAAATTTAGTTCAATTTGCAGATACTCATTCTATATTAATAATTAATATATGAAACATGTAAAGATGTCTTTAAGGTAAAGAACCTTAAAACTTACGGTGCAATAATGGCTCTAGCAGGTCTTTTTGTAGACTGTACTTGTGAGAGCCAACCTTCTAGCTGAGCATTCAGCTGCGGTCCTATAAAAAGAGAAAGAGGGAAACTGGAGTCAGCAGAGAAATGTACTATATATAACTATATGTGACACAAAGCCCTCAGTGAACCTATTTAGGCCTAAAATAGCTTAATGGGCAGTGGGATCATTAGCTTGGATCTTTATGTTTGAAAGTTAACCAATTACTAAGCAAGCCATAGGTAAGGTCATGTACTGATTAAACAATATTTGCTTTTATCCATTTACTTATTTATAACCATCTTGGTTCCGGAACTATTCAATCTACAATTTGAGGCACTGTTTAAACAAAACAAGAAAGAAAAGACTGTTGCAAATGAAAAGAAAATACCCAAGTGATTGTTTTCAGAGTGCCAAAACTTGCTTTAATCACTAAAATCACACCCATGGAGTGATCACTCCCACACCCAATAGCTTTCCTCCTATCCACTTCAGCCCCTACTCCACTGATCACATTGATAACCAATGACTATGCCATGTCAAAAATCTCAATTTTGGGTCACCTGGGTGACTCAGTGATTAAGTGTCCAACTCTTGTGTTCAGCTTTAAGTGTTCATCTCAGGTCATGATCTCATGGTTTATAAGTACAAGCCTACATCAGGCTCTGTACTATCAGTGAGAAGCCTGTTTAGGACTCTCTGTTTCCCTGTCTCTCTGCCCTTTCCCCATCTGTGCTTGCGCGCGCGCTCTCTCTCTCTCTCTCTCTCTCTCTCTCTCTCTCTCTCTCAGAAATAAATATTTAAAAGCAAATTTTAAGTAAAAACTAAAATAAAATAAATTTTTAAAAAATCTTAATTTCAGAGTGCCTGGGGGGCCCAGTTGGTTAGGCATCCAACTTTAGCTCAGGTCATCATCTTGTAGTTCACAAGTTTGAGCCCTGCATCGGGCTCTGTGGTGACAGCTCAGAGCCTGGAGTCTGCTTTGGATTCTGTGTCTCCCTCTCTCTCTGCTCCTCCTCTGCTCATACTCTATCAAAAATAAAAATAATTTTTATTAAAAATCTCAATTTCAAGCATCCCATTCTCCTCACATTCTATCTTTCCAGTTCACTTCTAGAAATCTGTTCATTCCCAACAGATTTGGAGTTACTTTTCCCACTATCCTTCCTCTCCTTTCTTCTTCAGCTCTTAACCCAGCCTGAGACCTGATGATCCATCACTACAGTCACTACTTTGCCTATGCCCTCAGTCTTGCTCCTCTCTTCCTCCATCACAGTCAAATCATAGTTAAAACCATCTTTCCACTGGACACAGTACCTTCACCTGTGCAGGTGAATGAGGTAACAAAGAAACACAACTAAATGAACTTTGAAATTATACCCATAAACTTCAGCGGACTCTTAGGAAAGCTCAGAAATTTTATTACATTAACCTAGAGAATTTGCTCTTCCCAGCCTCAAGATCATCACTTCATAGAGCTTCCCATTTTACCTTGAACTCTCATCCCCCACTCACTCCCAGCAGATATCATGCTTTTCATTTTGTCAAAGAAAATCAGAAGACAGTCAACCATTCTGGTTTACCCAGGACATTCCCAGCATTAGCAATGAAAGTCCTGCGTCTTGGGAAACCTCTTAGTCTCAGGCAAACTTGGACATTAGTCACCCTAAATTCAGAAAAGAATTCTTTCCCCTTCCTACCATTGGGTCTGCTTTCTCTCCTGTGCCAATAAATTGTCCTTACTCCTATCAAAAGCCAAACAAATTACTTTTGCACTGGGTACCACTGTTTTTCTTCTCAAGGACACTGATCTTTTCTAACTGTCCGAGTCTCCTGCACTAACCCCCTATTTCTCTGGCTGTCTTTTTTTTTAAGCTTTTGATCATAACATATTTAAGCAATACAAAAGAATCTAGATAATAATAAAACAAACATCCATGTATCCACTGTCCAAATAAATTAAATTTTAACATTCTTATTTACTTAAGATCTTCCTTTAATAAGAAATAAAATATTATAAACACAGTAGAAAACATTGCTGATCCCATTATATATTTCCCTCCTTAGAGGTAACCACTTTCTGATTTTGGTGTTTTTCATTGCATTATCCTTTTACTAATATATATACCTATAAAATTATGCATTGCTCTGCATATTATAACATGTATTATTCTTCATGTTTTAAAATATTATATAAATATATTGTGCATGTTCTTTTGTAATTTGATTTAGTCACTCAACATTATTTGTAAGTTATTCATGTTGATTTTGTAGCTCTAATTCACTCACTTTCAATGCTGTTTTTAGTAATGTATGAATATACCAAAATTTATCTCTTCATTCTCTTCCCAGACGTTTGGTTGTTTCCACTGTTTCACTGTTAACATGCAATGTTACAAGTCTCTTATAAACACGCATTAAGACTTTCTCTGGGATTTAACTAGAAATAAAAGTACTGGATTATAGAGATGCACGTCTTCAACTCTACCAGAACATTGCAAATTGCCCACTAAAGTGGCCAGATCAATTTACCCATCAGTGTACGAGCATTAAAAAATGAGAGCTTTAACTCTCCCTGTTAAAAATAAGGGAAGAAAGGCGAACCTGGCTGCCTCAGTCAGTGGAACATGTGACTCCTGATCTCGGGGTCGTGAGTTGGAGTCCCACGTTGGGCATGGAGCCTACTTATAACATAACATAACATAACATAACATAACAGGGCAGATGCGGCACCTGGGTGGCTCTATCAGTTAAGCATCCAACTCTTGCTTTTTGCTCAGGTCGTGATGTCACAGTGTGTTAGAACCCTGCATCAGGCTCCACACTGTTAGTGTGGACCCTGTTTGGGATTCTCTCTTCCCTCTCTCTATCCCTTCCCCACATTTGCATGCTCTCTCTCAAAATAAATAAATAAACTTTAAAAATAAATTAATTACGTAAAATCAAATATGTAAGAGCTACCCCACACACTTTTCTGAGAGCACTTTCTCTAGAAAGATTGTAACTATAAATTCTTTCTTTATCCCTTTGAAATATACATATATGTAAATTGTTTTAAAAGCTAAATAAGTTCCTAGCCCCTCACCCCCACCCCAGCTGGGGCTCAGTCAGTAGATCATGAGACTCTTGATATTGGGGTCATGAGTTCAAGGACCATGTTGGATGTAGAACTTACTTTAAAAAAAATAAGTAAATAACGATGTAAATGAACAAACAAATAAATAAGCAAGCTTCTAACCAGCAACCCAGGACTATCTTAAGGACCCAGTAATCACCTCTTTGAAATGTTATTTGCACCAAAAGAGAGAGCACCCTCTTTCTGCCAGTTTCTGTGGGAAGACAGGAGCACTAACTAGCTGGCCACCTATCTCCAAGTTGCAAAATTATCTCCTTTATAGAGACACAAATTTATTTTTGCCAATTAAGAAATACATATGGTCACCCCAATTACCAAGTGATTCAGGATAAACTATGTGCGAGAAATGTTACTATCAAGTCCTCTTACTTGGAGCACTACTTACAATTTGTCTTAAGAACATGTATGTAATGGGCTGTAGTTCTTTGGCTATATAAAAGAATGAGCTCTCGTTAGATCTTTGCACTCTTTTAGCCGATTGCCTACAACGTGTTTCACGTTCTGGCTCAATGCTTACTCAAGAAAAAATGTTTTTTCTTTCTCTTCTACCTTTGAAGAGAGGTTTTTCTGAAATGGAGGCTTTGGTTTAAATTATATTTCTCCAACATCAGCAATGCTTAACAATTCGCATTTCCCTTCATCCTTATAAATATATGATACTGTCAAAATTTTTAATTTTTTTGGCAAATGTTGGGTATGAAATAGTATCCCTTTATTATATCATATTTGTATTTCCCTGATATCTACTAAGATTAAACATCAACTGATTTGGATATCTCTCCGTATATATGTAGGACTATACACATAAAAAGTTTATAATGAATAGCCCATTTGTAAAATGCCAAAATAAAAAGAAGTTCTGATTTCAGCAAATATTGTGGTTTGTTTTAAAATTTTAACTTTTAAAGTTTATTTATTTATTTTGGGAGAGAGCAAATGGGAAAGGGGCAGAGAGAGGGGAAGAGAAAGAGAATCCCAAGCAGGCTCTGCACGGTCAGTGCACAGCCCAACTTATTAGGACTTGAACTCACAAACCATGAGATCATGACCTGAGCCAAAATCAGATGCTTAACCGACTGAACCAGGTCATGATCTCACAGTTGGTGGGATCAAGACCCACATGGGGCTCTGCACCGACAGAGTGGAGCCTGCTTGGTATTTTCTCTCCCTCTCTCTCCACCCCTCTCCTGCTTGTGTGTACTCAGTAGGCACACACACTCTCTCTCAAAATAAACAAAAAAAAATTTTTTAATAAAAGATAAAAAAGCAAAGTAAATTCAAAATATTCTCTTTTTTTTTTTTTAAGAGAAAGACAGCAGATGTTCACAAAAGCTGGGAAAGGGCAGAAGGAGAGAGAGAATCCCAAACAGGCTCCACACTGTCAGTGTAGAGCCCGAACTGGGGCTCTAGATCACACCAACCCATGAGATCATGACGTGAGCCAAAATCAGGAGTTGGTCACTCAACCCACTGAGCCACCCAGGCAGCCCTCAAAATAGTCTTAATGTTTTCAAATTCACAATCTGATACCTAAATTGCTTTTTAACTCATAGTCATTGGTAACCTTTATCTTTCCATAAAATTATCCTCTGTACCATTTATGGAATTAGTTATGCAATATTATTTATTTATTATTTACTTATTTATTTAGAGAAAGCAAGTATGAGCAGGGGAGAGAAGCAGGGAGAGAGGGAGGGGGGAAAAAGGGGGGGAAGAGAGGGAGAGGGGGAGGGGGAGAGAGAGAGAGAAAGAGAGAGAGAGAGAATGACTCTCAGGCAGGCTTCACGCTCAGCTCTGAGCCTGACACGGGGCTTGATCCCACAGCCCTCAGATCATTACCTGAGCCAAAATCAAAAGTCCCAAGTTCAACCAACTGAGACACCCAGGTGGCTCGCAGTATTTCTTTTAAAAGTGTTCTATGGCCCCTGGGACTCCTGTCCAAAAAACTGACATACACTGTCCAAGTGCCTATGCCATACATTTCTTGATCTTATGAAATGTGTCATCAGAAGATGGAACTAACAAAAGGTTTCAGAAGACAACCCAGGAATGGTAATCTCTTCCACAAATGGTCCTTAAATAGTATGTTAACTAAAACAACAATGGGTTGCTGTTGTCCAGTCACACAAGCAGGATTAATTCTTGAGTTCACATATGTGCAGACAGTGGCAACTATTTCACAACCAACAATAATGTCAAGATGCCACTGATAATAAAACATATCAATTTCAGAAATGTTAAAATGAGGGAAATATATATCTTAAAATTGATGAAATACAGTAGACATTATAACAACTACACTCACTACAATGTTCTAATTTCTTTTTTCAATAAAGAACAGCAAAAATTTTATTCATCAAAGAACATTTGAGTCCACTGCTTCTCACTGTAATGAAAAGTGTTTCTGAGAAGCTTTACCAACTATAATAATCTCATTTAATTTTAAAAGTAAAATTTCAGCAGTTATCCCTAAATCCTTTCTCTCATTATTGACACTGTACTGTGACCACATACCTAAAATTTATTGCTATGCTATTTATAAAACTTAGGATCTTATTTTTAGATACATCTAAAGGGATACTATTTGTTTTTATGTATCTATGAAAGGACTCCTCACATAGAAAATAATATGCCCTTGGGACCACAAGCATTGTCACATTGAATCTAACCTAAAACTATCCAGAGTATTACTATATCAACCCAAAAGATACCATTGCTGTGAAGAACGCTGATTATTCTCTTTGATAAAAACTTCAAAGTTTAGGCCAAATCCAAATATCTTAGATTCCTTATTACCCACCAATTTATTTAAACATTTTCAGAATTTATTTATATATTTAAAGCTCTGTAGTTCAGACTACAATTGTATTAGAGCAATTCAAATGAATGTTTAGTATACAGCAACAAACTCTCACTTACCACTCTTCTGCCCACCTGTATAGTTTCTCACAATGTTCACAGTTAATACCAATTCCATTGGCATTTCACATCTAAAAAGGCTGCAAATTTGGAGGATAACAGTGTATTTCTCCCTGAAACTGTCATCTGAAAATAGGTTTCTCCCTGAAACTGTCATCTGAAAATAGTAATCTCTTTAACAGTCTATAATTTGGGTTCTCTATTCCTACTCCTATTCTCTGTTTATAAACAAATTCCCTATCCCCATCAAATGAGGGCACCTAGGTGGCTCAGTCAGTTGAGCGTCCAACTCTTGATTTCAGCTCACGTCATGATCTCACAATTCATGGTATCAAGATCCACATCGGGACCTGTGCTGACAGCACAGAGCCTGCTTGAGATTCTCTCACTCCCTCTCGCTGCCCCTCCCACGCTCACACATGCACTCTCACTCTCTCACTCAAATAACCTTAAAAAAATGTTATCCAAAATTGCATCCATTCATAATTATGTATGACAATGCCTATGTCACCAAAACCTTACCACTTCCCTCAAAATAATATTTTGAAAGATAAAGTAATTTAAGTCATGCCCCCATTTGGAAAAAATTAAAATCTAATGCCCTTATATTTGATATTTCAAATTAAATTAAATATTCTATCTATTTCTTTAACCAAAGAAATGTTAACTTCTAAGAAAAATGTATTTGGACTTCTAAGATACTTATTTTCTACTTGGATGGTGGAAGAGCAACATGATTCTTGCCAGCCACAGTTTCCCATCACCAATGTTTAGCAAACAACTACTACCTATGGGCTTTTACAGAAGACAAGTTCAATTCAAAATCAAGCCTATTATGCTGCATCATGCTGCTGTTTTAAATTACAATCCTTAAGAATCTGATATGCTCCTACCATTAAATTTTTTTTAACTAATGGGGTTTCTCCAACAATAGTCAAAAATAGTCTACAGACCAGAATCATCCGATGTGTTCACCTAAGAAAGAGATCTCTAGGTCTTACCACAGAGCACCGCAAAGCCATGGTCATTGCAATCTCTGGGGATAACGACATTTTTTTTAAACAAGAGTTCAACAAGCTCTCCAGGTGACTCTGATACACATTAAAATGTTAGGCCCACTGCCAAAAATGAGTTTATTTGCCCATGCTATATGAATGAATGTGGCTAAAAGGCTCTTGGAGGTTTATTCATTACCTGAGATTTGTCATTACCATAAAAAAAAAACATAAAGTTAACAAAATATAAATGCATGAACTTTTACCTCCAAACCAGTTTAAAGCCATAAGTTTACGGCTCTTAAAATTTACGTAAACTTTTAAAAATTTTTTTATGTTTATTATTGAGACAGAAACAGAGCATGAGCAAGGGAGGGACAGAGAGAGAGGGAGACACAGAATCTGAAGCAGGCTCCAGGCTCCGAGCTGTCAGCACAGAGCCTGACGCGGGGCTCAGACCCACAAGCCGTGAGATCATGACCTGAGCTGAAGCCGGACGCTCAACCGACTGAGCCACCCAGGCATCCCTACTTAAGTTTTTTTTTTTTTAATGGTGTTTGTAGCCTCCCATTACAATAAATGCCTCTCCAGCTTTTGCCCTCAAATAATCTTGATAACACAGCAAACTCAGGTTCTTAGAAACTAGGTGATACACAAATTCAAATTCCCTTTTAAGTCTTCGGTTTTAGTCTAAAAATTCATGACATTTCTATTTGTATTACTACTTATAGTAACAGAAATAACTATTTGTAATCTCAAAACTCCTATACTCCTATTTACAACTTAAACAGAGGCTTCAAGAAGACATACCACGTTTATCCTCTAACCCAGAGTCAGGTATTCCATTGAGGGAAATATGAACCTGAATCATAAAAGGCAACTACCTAAAATGACAGAAATGCTTAAAACTAGGTCCATAATACTTAATGCATATCTAACCAGGAACCATCTTCTTCTGATTGCAGCTAGTGTGTTTTTCTTCCTTTCTCTAATGTTTCTTTGAGTTACAATCAGTCAGTTGATACTAGTGAATCTGGTTATTTATAATAAATCCCAAAACATAATCTGTGGAAAAGTAAAACAAGTCTGCCTTATTGGATAGAATCAGGACTAAGATAACACTTCCCATACAAGGTAACACTTCTTTCACCAAAAAAAAAAAAAAGAAAAAGTTTGAAAGGAAAAGTTAGAATTCTCACTTTTCACATATTTCCACCACAAAACAGATTTAAAGACATTACCACATTCGCACCTTATTCTGTGTAATACAGATCTTTTTCTCTAAGAGCTTTCACTTAGTGAGTTTAACCAGAAAAAGTGGATCAGGCCCAGTTGCCTACATCAAATGAAACATGTAATATGACTACCTATTTGTGAACTGATAGAACAAAAGATCTAAAACAATCTAAGTGTCCACCAAAGAAAAAACAAACAAAATGCCTGATTAAATAAACTATAGAAAATCCATAAAGCAGAAGATTAAGCAAATGTTTAACAGTGATGCAAATTTCTATGAATCCTTACGGAAGATGTCTTAATTCAGAAGATAAAGAAAGCACTGTATAGAACAGAAGGTATAACGTGTTGTCAGTTTGTATGTGCATATATATATGATTATGTACTGGTTTATATTTATGTAAAACACCTCTGGACGAACATGAAATAAGTGGATAATAGTAACTGCATCCTGACAAGAAGGAACTAAGAGTAGAGCGAAATTATTCTTTTCACTGTGTACTTTTTTGTATCCTTCACATTTTGTACTATGTACATGTACCACCTATCCAAAAACTGAGTATAAAAAAAGATGGCATACTCATATAACATAATACCATGAAGTTATAAACAATCATGTTGCACCAAGATATGGAAGCAACCTAATTTCCATGAATTACTGAATGGATAAAGAATCTGTGGTATGAATACACAATGGAGTAATACTCAGCCATTAAAAAAAAAATGAAATCTTGCCATTCACAACAACATAATGGACCTACAGGGTATTATGGTAAGCGAAATACTCCAGAAAAAGACAAATACCTTTATCATTTCCCTTATATCTAGAATCTAAAAAACAAAGCAAATGAATGGACAGCAAAAACAAAGCAAATGCATGAATGGTGGCTAGAAACAGACTCAAGAGAAACAGACTGCCTTCGTGGCTCAGTCAGTTAGGCGTCCAATACTTGATTTAGGCTCAGGTCATGATCTCACAGTTCATGAGATTGAGGTCTGCAGTGGCCTCTGTGCTAACAGCACAAGGCCTGCTCGAGATTCTCTCTCTCCCTCTCTCTCTTCCCCTCTTCCACCCACTTGCGTGCATTCTCTCTTAAATAAACTTTTTTAAAAAAGAGAAAAAAGGGGCGCCTGGGTGGCTCAGTCGGTTGACTGTCCGACTTCGGCTCAGGTCATGATCTCATGGTTCGTGGGTTCGAGCCCCGCGTCCGGCTCTGTGCTGACTGCTAGCTCAGAGCCTGGAGCCTGCTCCGAACTCTGTGTCTCCCTCTCTCTCTGTCCCTCCCCTGTTCATACTCTGTCTCTCTCTCTCGAAAATAAATAAATGCAAATATATATATATATATTAAAAAAAAATAAAAAAATTAAAAAAAAATAAAAAAGAAAAAAGAGAGAAACAGACTCATAAATATTGGGAACAAACTGGTTTGCCAAAGGGGAAAGGGATGGAGGGATGGGCGAAATGGGTGAAAGGGATTATAACAAACTTCCAGTTATAAATAAATAACTCTCAAGAATGAAAAGTACAGCATAGGGAATATAGTCAACATTACTGTAATTCACTTACCATGGTGAGCATTTGTAAAGTACATAATTGTTGAATCACTATATTCTATACCTGAACTAATATTTTATGTCAACCACACTTCAATTAAAAATAATTTTTTTTAAATGATGCTGCATCGGGGCGCCTGAGTGGCTCAGCCTGTTAAACATCCGACTTCGGCTCAGGGCATGATCTCACGGCTTGTGAGTTCAAGCCCAGCATCAGGTTCTGTGCTGACAGCTCAGAGCCTGGAGCCTGCCTCAGATACTGTGTGTGTCTCTCTGTCTCTGCTCCACCCCCGCCTCCCCCCCCCCACTCATGCTCTGTCTCTGTTTCTCAAAAATGAATAAATATTTTTTTAAAATAGAAATAAAAAAAATAAATGATGCTGCAATGGGATGCCTGGCTGGCTCAGTCAGTGGAGCATGCAATTCTTGGTCTCAGGGTAGTAGGTTGGAGGCAGACATTAAAAAAAAAAAAAAAAAGATGCTGCAGACATCTGTTTATTGACATGGGAAAAAAGGCCTCTAAATGCTAAACCCAGCTAACAAGCCATAGTTAGACCTAAGACAATACTTATATTAATAATCTAAGTTAAACAAAACCCAACTGTTGAAAATTGCTATTGACCAAGAAAATATAAAGTATTAGGATACACGTGGACCAATTTGACAAGATTTCCCCACTAGCAAAAGGGGATTTTCCATTCTTACTTCACTTCCTTAAGTGAAGTGCACTTCACTATCCTATTTCTGATAGGTATAAACAGAGAGCAAGAAAACGTTCTAGGGGCACCTGGGTGGCTCAGTCGGTTAGGCATCCAACTCTTGGCTCAGGTCATGTTCTCATGTTCGTGAGTTCAAGCCCCGCATTGGGCTCTGTGCTGGCAGTGCACAGCCTGTTTAGGATTCTCTCTCTCTCTCTCCCTCTCTCTGCCCTTCCCCTGCTCATGTTCTCTTTCTCAAAATAAATAAATAAATTTTTAAAAATTTTAAGAAAACATTCCAGACAAAAATGACCTAGAAAAAGGGACATTAAACACCTTATTAGTATCTTTCTTTACGTAATACATAACATGTAATAGTTTCAAGTTGGTTGGTTGTTTTCCTCACTTGGCCTGCAAGGGATTTGAGTTATTCTCCACTCTAACTTTTTCAGCCATCATTAACCAGATAATGTAGAGAAGCCAAGTTGCTTTTTGAAGTAATTAACTATAATCTAATGCAATTTTTGTTTTTGTGCTTTTGTTGCGGCATGTTCGAGGCCTGTGTTTTCACTAAGCATTGGTAGTGCATGTGCCAGCTCATCTGTCTAAAGAATTATGTTTCTGATTTTGCAACCATAAGATGTAAACAAAAAGAATCTCAGCAAGTTCTTCCTTGATAACTAGCCAAGAAAACATACCTAATGTGCACAAAGAGATGGGCATGCCAGGTAACAGATATACATGAAAAAGAAAGGTAGTCAGGTATGATAGCCACCAAGATAAAAAGACTTTCCGAGGAGTTCCCAGATGGATAACTTAGGAGGGAAACTAACTTTGACAACTAAGGGCTGTGGTTAAACATGGAAGTTGAGCTGTGCGTGTGCATCTACTCTGCCAACCCCTTTCCATATCCCTTTGGATTGTTTTCACTGAACTATCACTAAAACAAATGTTTTAAGGTAAAAGCTTCCCAGATTGAAGACTATTTGGGTTTAAACTCAGGTGCATCCTGTCCTCTTCCCAGATCATACCATAAAAGTTTTGAAAGCCTCAGCCATGCTCAAGAGCTAGTACCTTTTAAGAGGTCTTAGACAACATCACAGGCACCTTCTTTTAAACCACAGCCACCAGAAAAATTCAACTAAAGAAATAAAAACTCCTTCCCAAACCCCTCTGCACTTAGGCCAATTAGATAGATAGACAGACAGACAACCACTCGACAAACCTTAGCTCTATAAGCCAGCATTTCCCAAACTATGCTAAGCAAAATTAGAATTTGTAGAACTCTGCACCAAAATAAATTGGAAGGGGTGAGTGAAAGAGTCAATGATAACTATCTTGGGGACAGGAAAAATGATAGTACCAATATCAATGACAATTAAGGAAGACCATGAAGTCTTTTCTAAGATGAAGACTTTGACTTGGACACACTGAAAGTTTTAGGAGGCAGTAGGACAACTAGGTAAGATGTCTAGCTGGTAAAGAATAAAAGCCTTAAGTGCAGAAAAAGGCATGAATGAAGGAAACACAAATTTCAGAGGCATTTAATTAGTGGTGAACGATGAGAATGGCTGAGCGATCTGAGTGTGCACAGACTGATGATGACAGCACAACTGCTAAAACCGTAAGTCTTCAGATACAGACACTTGAGCATGCAAGTATGAAGTTGAGCCAGGGAGGAAGAAAGCTGAGGTGCAGCTCAAGAAACAGAGGGAAAATACAGTACAATGAAAGCAAAAAGATAAAATTTTCAAGATTAACAGAATTTGATGCGCTGTAATGAATGAGCACAATAAGAGCAGAGAAACTGTTAATGTATTTGGTGATTATGAGAAATCAGTGACCTTAGAACAATTAGTTTTCAGTATTTGAGGATAAAAATTAAATTTACAAGTAGGGAGAGACCAGAGAAATTACAAGAAAATGGAGAAGCAAATGATAAGCCACTCCAAGAAGAGCTGAAAACAGGTATCATTGCCTCCTTTGTGATTTAAAAAAAAAGGGGAGGAGGTTCAATGTCTCCCAGTCTGAAATCTCCAATGCCTCAAATATATCAATTCACTCACTTTATGAAACAGAACCTTAGGCATTAGCAATCATATTTTTATACCTCCCAACAATGTAAGCTATCTATTACTGTCATGGGAAAGTCAACATTTTTTAAGCATGCTTTTGGAATAGATAGCAACCAACATGAATATGAGAGTTCATTTTTTGGAAGATAGTTTCTAAGATTTTTCTCTACACATTCAAGTTAAACATGTACTACACATTAACAATCCTGCACATGGTTCTATAGAACTCAACCCAATGGTTCGTGTTATTTTTTTTAAGATTTTTTTTAAGTTTATTTTTGAGAGAAAGAAAAAGCAAGCGGGGGAGGGGTAGAGAGAAAGGGGGACAGAGAATCCCAAGCAGGCTCCATGCTGCCAGCACAGAGCCCTACATAGGGCTTGAACTCATGAACCATGAGACCATGACCTGAACCAAAATCAAGACTCAGACACTTAACCAACCAAGCCACCCAGGCATCCCTTAAAGATTTTATTTTTAAGTAATCTCTACACCCAATGTAGGGCTGGAACTCACAACTCTGAGACCAAGAGTCGCATGCTCCACCGACCCAGCCAGACTGGCGCCCCATCAATGGTTCATGTTAAAAAGGAGAATGATAATTTAAAATACTAGCATTTGGTAATGGTAGCAAAGCTTTCATCTAAGGACATCAAAGCAACTCTTAAACATCTATTAATTATAGTCATTCTAAACTGTCCTGTTTGCTGCAGCAGAAGACAAGCATGAACATGATCATGTTCTAGCTGGATGACACAAAGTATTATTTAAAATATTTGTGTTTAATATTCAATAATTATGATAAATGGGGGTATGACAACAAAAGTTATTTTGGATAAGTACTTCAAAATGAAAAGTAAAATCTTCTCAATTTGAACTTCAGTAACAGTCATCCAGAAAAATTCAGAGAGGGACCAGAATAAACTTTTTTATTCTATTAAAGAAAAAAATCTATTAAACAAAATTATGAACACTGTAAAAAACACAACAAAACACTGTTTTCTACTACTTTAGATAATTCAAAAGGGAGAAATAAAATATGGCAGAAAGAACTGTAAACTGGGAGTAGAGGAACAGCCAGAATGTAGTGTATCTACAATGTGACAGGCTACAGTACTGGGTTCCTTAAAATGTTATTCTTGGTTAACTGTCATAGCAATTCTATGACATAGTTATTAGTATTTTTAGCTTACAAATAAACAAGAACACCAGAGTTTCCTTAAGTTCATATAGTCAGTAAAGGGCAATGCGAAGATTCTGGGTCACGCTAGTCTGTCTCTGAGCTGTCAAGTTGTCCTACTCAGCACACGGCCTACTCTAAGAAGCAAGGGATCCAGGTTAAAGTACTAACATTTCCACAGATCTAGGCTTCAGTTTCCTTTTCTATAAAATGAAAACGGTAAACTCAATTATGTCTATAATTCTAGGTTATTATAATATATAAAGAGGTAGAATTATTTAGATTGATGCTTAAAGATACTTACCAATCACTTGTATACATTTTACTTGGTATAGCTCTGGGCTATATCAGCTTTCACTTTATGCTTTCCTCGAGTGTTCTATCAGAAACTTAAGAAAGATCAACATAGGGAGTGCATGTCTGGCTCAGTCAGCAGAGCATGCAACTCTTGATATCAGAGTCATGAGTTCAAGCCCCATATTGGATGTATAGCTCACAAAGAGAGAAGAGAAGATAAGAGAGAAAGATCAACATAAGAGTGACAGAGCAGATACCAAGAACCTCTTTCCCAAAAGTGAAAAAAGAAATACAAAAATTAAGTACTATAGAAAACAATTTAATGATGCTTAAGAAATTACAACTTTCTTTTTGTTTTTTAAGTTTGTTTATTTATTTTGTGAGAGAGAATGAATATAAGCCGGGTAGAGGGGCAGAGGGAGAAAGAAAGAATCCCAAGCAGGTTTCAAGCTCGGCATGGAGACAGATGCAGGGCTCGATCCCACGACCCTGGGATCATGACCTGAACTGAAATCAAGTCAGACACCCAACAGACTGAGTCACCCAGGTGCCCCAAAAAATTACACCTTGATAAAAAAAAATCCTTTATGAATCTTAATGTATTTTCATCATCAAAAGAATCATCAGAGTTCATTTATTAATCGCCAGCATTATTTATACGACTTTGACACAGACAGTAAAGATTGGGGCTCTTTGGAAAAATGGCAGATTCTACATATGGGGCAGAAAATGTAAAATGAGCCTGGAGCATCTTATACCAGATATGACGGTTAATTTTATATATCTCCTTGACTGTCAGAATGCCCAGACATTTGATCAAACACCTATTCTGGGGGTATGTGTCAGGATGTTTCTGGATGGGATTAACATTTAAATTTGTAGACTAAGTAAAGCAAATAGCCCTTCCTGATGTGGGGAGCCCTATCCAATCAGCCGGAAGACCAGAAGAAACAAAAAAGCTGACGCTCTCACAAGTAAGATGGAATTCCCCCTGCCCGACAGACTTCAAGCTGGTACACTGGTTTTCCTCCTTCCTTCAGACTAAAACCAAAACAACACTGGCTCTTTCTGAGTCTTGAGCTGAACCTGAACTACATACACCATTAGCTCCCTGGGCCTCCAGATGCTGAACACAGATCTTAAAACTTGTGAGCCTCTAAAATTCGTAAGTGAATGTATTATAATAAATCTCTTTCTATGTATATGTATATATCCTTTTGGTTGTGCTTTTCTAGATAATACAGACTAATACACCAGAGAGCAAGAAAGTTATCAAAGACTATAAGGGCAATGTCTAGAGGACTCAAGAGCTGACTTAAAAATACTCCCACTGGCTAAAGATGGAACAATTTGAGTATCTTTTACATCTATGAGTTCACAATGACGCTTGAAAAAAAATTTTTTTTGCTGGTTACCTGTATTCAAAGGTATCCTTTATCTTAATGCTAGGGAACCAATTCATTATTTTGATAACTGGTAAGGTAAAGGAAAAGGATCAAGCATTACTTATCCCACTTTTTCTAAATGAACTGTTCCTTCGAGTAACCAAGTTAATTGGGGATAGGAAGTATCCTCTTAGAGAAATATTCCAGATAATAAATGAAGGTAGAAGGATTAAAAAATGTCACTACTTTGCAAGTCCTAATGAATTACTAGATCTAAACAGTGATCATGAATGGTTACCAGTATCACCAAAAAGAGACAAGCAGGCATTCCCTACTGTCTGACAAAAACAAAAACAAAAAAACCTAAATCTATATCAGTCTCTAAATCTGTATTGTTCAATATAGGAGTCACTAGCCCCATGTGGCTACTAGGCACTCGCAATTGTAGCTAATTCTAACTGAGATGTGATTAAGGTGTAAAATATACACCAGATTTCTAAGATTTAGTATAAAAAATGTAAAATACATCAATAATTATACTGGCTACATGTTGAAATGACATTTTGGATATAGTAAATGCAATAAAATATATTAAAACCAATTTCTCCTGTTTCATGTTTTTAAAGTGGATACCACAAAGAATTCAAATTTCCAATATGTGGCTCAGATTTATGGCTTCTTTTTATTTATACTGGACAACGCTGCTCTAGATCTAATTAACAGTTTTTATAAAATTAATGTGACAGAAAAACATGTTGAACACCACCACAGAGATGCAATTACAAAGATCCAGGCTGTGAAAATCTCTAAAAATCAAAAGACCCAGTTTCTTCAACAACAAAACAAAATTGCAAAGAAAAAAAAAAACAGTGAGACAGAAGGGGTATGCGTAGATTTTAAAAGACATAACATCAGAAACAAGGCAAAAAGGTCTCCTCATCACAGCTTTGCTTTGCTTTTCTTTTCTTTTCTTTTTTTAAACATTTATTTCTTTATGAAAGAGAGAGTCCAAGCACGGGAGGGGCAGAGAGAGGGAGACAGAGAATTGGAAGCAGACTCCACGCTATCAACACAAGAGTCCGACGTGGAACTGGAACTCATGAACTCTGAGATCATGACCTAAGCCAAAGTCCAACACTCAACCAACTGAGCCACCCAGGCCCCCAGCTCTTTGACATCATATTAGAAATCCTAGCTAATACAGTAAGACAAGAAAAGAAAAGAAAAGAAAAGGTATATAGATTGGGAGAAAAGAATGAAAAAAAAACTGTCCACCTAAGCAAATGACATAATCATCTATGTAAAAAAATCCATAAGAATCAATAGCAACTCCTAGAATAAATGAGCAAGTATAGCAAGGTTGCAGACAGAACACAGGTTAAAATACAAAAGTCAACTACTTTTCTATATACCAGCAATGAACAAGTGGAATTTGAAATGAAAACACAGTAACATTTATATTAATACCAAAAAAAAGATGAAATACTTGGGTATGAAGCTGACAAAATTGTATAAAACCTACATGAAGTAAACTACAAATTCTGACAAATGAAACCACAGAAGAACTAAATAAATGAATGGAGAGATATTCCATGCTCGTGGATAGGAAGATTCAACATTAACAAGATGTCCGTTCTTCCCAATTTAATCTACAGATTCAATGCATCCTAATCAAAAGCCCAGCAAGTTACTTTGTGGGTACCAACACACTCATTCTGAGTATTACATGGAGAGGCAAAAAAAAAACAGAAAAGCCAACATAATATTGAAGGAGAACAAAGTTGAAGGACAACTGATACTACCCAACCTTAAGACTTACTATAGCTACATTAGTCAAGATAGAGTGATATTGGCTAAAGAACAAACAAAGCAAATGCAACCAAATAGAGCCCAAAAAGAGACCTGCCAAAATATAGTCACCTGATCTTTGACAAAAGAAAGGAGTCAATAACATGAAGAAGAGACTTTTCATCAAATGGTGGCTAAACAAGTAGACATGAAGGGGTTATATGGTAAATCTCTACCCCTTCTATTCTTCTATTCAATTTTGCTGTGATCCTAAAACTACTCAAGAAATATTTTTTAAATAACAATATTTTTAAAATACTTATGAGACATACTGACCAGCTGCAACATATGAGCCTTATTTTAATCCCAACTTAAAAACAGTTTAAAAAGAAATTATGACAGGGGCGCCTGGGTGGCTCAGTCGACTGAGTGTCTGACTTTTGCTCAGGTCATGATCTCACAGTTCATGGGTTCGAGCCCTGCATCGGGCTCTGTGCTGACAGCTTGCTCAGAGCCTGGAGCCTGCTTCAGATTCTGTGTCTCCTTCTCTCTCTGCCCTTCCCCGTCTTGCATTCTGTGTCTCTCTCAAAAATAAGTAAATGTTAAAAAAAAAATTATGACAATCACGAAAATGTAAGCATTTTGGATTGGATATGGATATGAAATAATTAATGACTTTTTCACAGTGGTCATATTAGTACAGTTAAGTTTTAAATTTTAAATTTTATAAATTAAATTAAATTAAAAAAAGAACCTGGGAAATCAGAGAATGGTAAACATGAGCGAAAGAAATGGAAACAAAGCCAAAAATATCTGAGTTTGTGACCTGGGAGTTTCAGTTTTCTCATCTATAAAAGTCAGTATAAAACACTAAGTACCTTACACAAGCCACATGTATTCATTAAAAAAGCCAACTGTTTCCTAAAGTACTAAACAAACACTAACTCAACTGGTCTAATCTCATTTAGAAAGTGAGAAAAATTTTTTAAATCCTTATAAGTCTATATCCAGTTTGCTCCTCCTTCCTAAAACCATCCCTTTGTCCCCAGTTTATACAGTGTCTTTATATAAAAGACACTCTATGTATTCCCCATGCTTAAGTGGTGACTTATTTTAAGATGAAAAGAATTTTACAAACTTACCATTCACCAGCTAGTGTTAGTTACTACTACCAGTTATTTGGTGATTTTTAGAGTTCCAAATAGACACACTTCTTTTGGATAACAGGTGGTAGTACTTACTACTTTTGCCATTAAGAAATAGTTTAATGAGCTTCCTTTCCAACCCGGGCCCAGAAGAATGGCTCCCACAAAGAAGGGTGGTTGAAAAGGGCCATTCTGCCATCAACGAGGTAATGACCAGGGAATACACCATCAACATTCACAAGCGCATACATTGAGTGGGTTTCAAGAAGCGTGCCCCTCTGGCACTCAGAAAGATCCAGAAATTTGCTATGAGGAGATGGGAACCCCAGATATGTATACTGACACCAGGCTCAACAAAGTTGTCTGGGCCAAAGGAATAAGGAATGTTCTATACTGTATCTGTGTGGGGTTGTCCAGAAAACGTAATGAGGATGAAGATTCACCAAACTATACATTGGTTACCTATGTACCTGTTACCACTTTCAAAAATCTACAGACTGTTAATATGGATGAGAACTAATTACTGATCATCAAATAAAGGTATAAAGCTGCAAACACACACATACACACACACACACACACACACACACACACACACACAGAAGAAAAGAAACAGTCTAATGTTTGCCATTAAAACCAGGCCTGATATTCATGTCCCAGAGAAGGCTAAATCACTTGAAGCCAGTTCTTTATGGATTTCAAGGATCTCACATATATTTTAGTTAAAATTTATTAATAATTTCTTTTCTCTGGGTGCCTGGGTGGCTCAGTCAGTTAAGCATCTGACTTTGGCTTAGGTCATGATCTCATGATTCATGGGTTCAAGCCCCGTGTCAAGATCCACGCTGGCACTGTAGAGCCTGCTTGGGATTCTCTTTCTCTCTTTCTCTCTCTCCTCCTCCCCACTTGTGTGTACATATGCTATCTCTCTCTCAAAACAAATGAATAAACTTTAAGTAAAAAAAAAATTTTTCTTTTCTCAATTTTTTTAAGTTAAATACTTTTGGAAAGAATAATGTATTTAGGCAAAAACAACCTAATTTAATAGATACTGCAGCATTTGTAATATGGTATAAAATAAATTCTGTCAATGGTTATTTTGGGGTGTCAAATTTTGGATACTTACTTTGGTCATCTCTATACATTCCAAAGTTTTCTATATAACCAAGTATTTTTATGATGGGAAAAAAGCTTTGTATAAATATAGAATAATAGAGGACTTCATTCTATAAAGGAACATGGAAACAATACTAAATTGTTTTATAGTTACTGACATAACTTCATTAAATGAAAAGTGCTATGTAAGAGATGTTAATAGGTCCCAATCATTTGGCAGTCAATTAATAGTAACAATTTTTAATAGAAATATAATCCTTTAATAAAATCCTATAAATTTTTAATGTTAGTGTTCAGTGGAAAATTTTTAAATTTTGAGTTGACATTTATGTAGTTGAAGGAAGAGTTCTGAAAACAGTTATAATGAAATTACTGTTCTGACCTCTATTCTTATATATTATCTTGGAGAGCCATCTGAGGCCTCAGAAGAATGAGGGATTGATCAGGAAGCTTAGACAACAGGAATCAAAACTTAGAAGTCCCAACCAAGAGTCAGGAGTCCTGCCTGTGTGACTCAATCTGTGGTTCAAGAACCACATTCAAGAAATCAGCGGCTGTGCTTAACAAAAAATCAGGCTCCCCCAAAGCCTAACCCAAAAGACTGAGAGTATATATGAAAGTATCAAGCCACATAACAGCACTTCATGAAAGATTATTTTATTTTCTTCCTATAACATTTAAATAGCTTCCCCCAGCCCATGAAACCATCTCACATCATTTAAATAATTCCAAATATCTCATCTTGCAAAGCGATCCTAGTATCTGATTCTGCCTGCCTCTCTTGGCAACAGGATGCATCCGCAGACCTGAGATCCTTCTGGCTTCAGTTAACACCAAGGGACCCAGCCAGGGCTGCTTACAGGTAAGTGGGGCTGATTGCAAAGAGCTTCTACCCAGGGATTAACAACTCTGCTCAGGGGCTTTCATGTTCATCTTCTAACCTGGAAGTCTCTGAATCTTGCACTGCCTACGACTCCAAATAGTATTAGTAGATTTCCTTTTCCTGGTAGCAAACCTAGTTATTTGTTCCTTAAGTGACTCAACTGCAGAGTGTTTTGTTAGTGACCAAACGGTACAGTGATAAATCTTCGAAGAAGTGCCTCAGATTAATTACAAAGGAAGCCTCCTTCTCTTTTACTTTTTTATCTCCTTGTTAACAAAACTACCCTACACATTTCATATCCCTGAATTCCAACTCCGTACCCTCCCCCAAATGACTGGCATATAAACTGTTTTGCCTCACAATTCAACAAAAACAATTTTTTATCTTAATTTTATTGTCAATGTTGTCCATTACAGATAGAATTTTAGATGTAAATACATCCTCTCTCTAACGAGGACATTTCTGTTCCAAGTTTTTAACCTATTCTCAAAAGCTAGAAAACACACTTGAGTACTGTTTCAGGTTACAGCATATTATTTATAAAACAAAATTTTTAAAAAAAATTTGTTAACATTTATTTTTGAGAGAGACAGAGACAGAGAGACAGAGAGACAGAGCATGAGCGGGGGAGGGGCAGAGAGCAAGAGAGACATAGAATCCAAAGCAGGCTCCAGGCTCTGAGCTGCCAGAACAGAGCCCAATGTGGGGCTCAAATTCAGGAACCTTGAGATCATGACCTGAGCCAAAGTCAGATGCTTAACCAACTAAGCCACCCAGATGCTTCTATAAAACAAAATTTTTAAAGGGTAGAGATATGTTGGTTGATTAAACTACTAAAAAATTTAAAATACAAACATTTTTATTTGATCTTATGTGCGTAATATATTTTTATTAGTATTTATTAAAAATGTTTGTTTTAGGGTCTCCTGGGTGGCTCAGATGATTAAGCCTCTGACTCTTGATTCCGGCTCAGGTCATGATCTTCATGGTTCATGAGTTCAAGCCGTGTGTCAGGTTCTGTATCAGCAGCACAGAGACTGCTTGGGATTCTCTCTCTCCTCTCTCTCTCTCTCCCTCTCTCTCTTTGTCCTCCTCTCACTTAAAATAGGTAAATACATTTAAAATAATAATAATACTAATGTTCATTTTAGGTAAGTGTTATAAAACAATTCAATACTGTCTATTATATAGAAAAAGCTAGTTACTAAATCCAGTTAGCCATTTAAGACTGTATTAATTACACAGGAAACTTTCTGGCAGGATTCCTAATCTCCAATATTTTAACAGAAAGGTGCATATGTTGAACTTCCATTTAAGTGAGTTTATCAGGTTACAAAGCTATACGTATATATATATATACACATATATATATATATGAAATACCATTTTTATACATAGGCATAGGAACAAGTTAAGAAAAGTTACTTTAGGATAAGAGATCATTTATTTCAGTTTTGCATTTACCTGTATTTCCTAAATTTTCTTTAATGTATCTGAATTGCTTTTGTAATAAGAATAACACAAGTTTTTCTTTTTCATAAGTTTCAATAGCCATCTCTCCAAACAGAGGAACAATTCTGTTCCTGGGCCCGCACAACACTTTTACATTCAGTATAGTAATCCTAAAACTACATTTCAAAATATGGCTTGTTTTAAAGAGTTAATGTTAGTTTAATTGATCTCAGCCTCTGTCCTATTTCAGACAACTACTCAAGCAGTTTTATAGTCATGTTTGTTTTGTTGACCCATCCACGAAATCAAACATTTTATTAAATACCCATTCAATGTGAGGCACTGTCTCAGCCTGGCTTCCTAATGAGTCTTGGGGTAACTATCTACTAACATCTTTCTTGACGAAACAGCATACAGAATTCTCACTCACACTCAGAATGCACTGTCATTCCATAGAGATCAAGTAAAAAAATACTGTAGATACATGAACAAAATACCTTTTATTGCCACCACTAACACTTTGTCCAATCTGAAGTAATATTTCAGAAACTGTGAAACTTCATCTCTCTCCCTCTATCTCTAATCTTCTGTACATGGTTTAATACCAAGGACATCCATAAAAACATACTTAACTTACTCTGTAATATTAAAATAGGGGCACTTTATTTACTTACTACGTTTTTGTCTGATAATCAACAAAAGAGGTAGGTTAAAAAAAGAAGAAGAAAAAAAGCTAGGTCAGTTTATCACATCATTTGCAATTAACAGTTGAAATAAATGAAAATTAAGGGCATCTGACTGACACAGTCAGTTGCGTGTCTGACTCTCGATTCTGGCTCAGGTCATGATCTCTCAGTTCTTGAGTTCAAGTGCCACATTTGGCTCCATGATAACAGTGAGGAGCCTACTTGAGATTCTCTCTCTCCCTCTCTCTGCCCCTCTCCTATGCTCTCTATCAAAATAAATAAATAAACTAAATAAATAAATATATGAAAATTATTTTCAATTAAAGTAATATTGGTTGGTGGGGCGCCTGGGTGGCTCAGTCGGTTGAGCGTCCGACTTCAGCTCAGGTCATGATCTCACAGTTCGAGGATTCGAGCCCCGCATCGGGCTATGTGTTGACAGCTCAGAGCCTGGAACCTGCCTTCAGATTCTGTGTCTCCCTGTCTCTCTGACCCTCCCCTGCTCATGCTGTCTCTCTCTCTCTCTTTCTCTCTCAAAAATTAAAAAATAAAAATTAAAAAAAACATAAAAAAAGTAATATTGGTTGGAATCATACTTTGTTTTTATATTCAAAACATGATTGTTTTAAAAAACCATGTTATATATACCTAACATGATGATTTATGTAAAGGATACTTCAGTTATTACATTTCTAAGGGCTCAAATTGGCTTCTAGGTAAAAATTAAAGGGGCACCTGGCTGGCTCAGTCAGTGGAGCATGCGACTCTTGATCTCAGGGTGATGAGTTCAGGCCCCACGTTGGGTGTAGAGATTACTTAAAAATAAAATCTTTTTTAAAAAATTTAAAACATGCACATGTATACAGTTTGTTTTCTCGGGGTTTCAACATCTTTGGAATATAGCACTTCACACTGCAAAACACCAATAAACTTAGAAAACATCTACGGACAGATATAGAGTACCAAAATTTAAATCAACTCAATCTTGTGTTTATAACTGCATGCCACACTGAACAATAAAACAATGGTCACATGTGCTAAAAAATAGGTAGTGAAACCATAGAAGTTCTAAGTGGTATATTGAATTTTTAAATGTTAAATACATTAATACCAGTTTGGCCAGTATGACACCTAAATTATGCATTCTCCTGGGATAAAGCTCCTTTAACTAGACAAAGCTGGGATTTAAGGAAAATTCTCACCTCCAGATATGTGTGTCAGGGGAGTCAGCAGGCAATATATATACAATAGGGTCGTACTGGCCGCAGTTAAGGGGAAGCCTACACTCCTCCTAAACCCAGGCCCTGCCACCTAGACACACATGGAAGATGCCACAGAGATCTCCAAAGTACTTAGCTTACACATTGTTTAGTGGGCATCTAGAAAAAGGTAGTCCCTGTCCTAGTTTTTCTTTCCCACTGCCCCCCACATGGGGACAGAGTACTAAAAAACAAAGTATCTTTGCCTGGAAACAGTCTCTAGACAGACTCAAAGGAAGACAGAAAGAAAGCAAGTGTATAGCAATGGTGAGCTGAGAAAGGAGTCTAGACTCTAAACACATTTAAATATGGCAAAAATTAAAACTGCTGAAAACAGTTAAATCCTCCTCAAACATTTCTCAGAAAATATAATAGGAAAGAAAAAAAACCTCTAATGTATCAACCCTTGGTTTTAATGTATAAAAATTGTGGGTAGTATCTAATACTAAAGGGTGTTTGTCCTAGCAGAAACATTTATTCATGGTCCGCAATCAATACCATTTTATCCATGTGAATTTCCAAAAGTTGTGGAGAATGTCAATCCAATAGTATAATAGGCTACCTGTCTCAGGAAAAAGTCTTGTGAACAGAGCCCTAGAACGAAAATACACTGGGGTTAGCTGCCCACAGCAGGACTGTGCTAGTAACTAGCTGCATGGCCATGTAATCTTGCGAAAATAATAACAATAATAAACATTTTAAGGCTGCAAATAACATGCAAATATATACATTATAAGGACATAGCATCAGTGGTCACTAACAAACCACATTTCTAAAATGTACTAAAAGGGGCGCCTGGGTGGCTCAGTCAGTTAAGCATCGACTTTGGCTCAGGTCATGATCTCACAGTTTGTGGGTTCGAGCCCCGTGTCGGGCTCTGTGCTGACCGCTAGCTCAGAGCCTGGAGCCTGTCTTCAGATTCTGTGTCTCCCTCTCTCTCTGACCCTCCCCTGCTCACACTATCTCTCTCTCAAAAATAAATAAAAACATTTAAAAAATTTTTAATAAAATAAAATAAAATGTACTAAAAAATATGTGCCCCTACATTAAAAATATAAAGAGGTCTAATTTAAAGAGCCCACAATGCCCAGATAATGGTACTGTACCTACAAACTACTTTCTCTTCATGTGGCCCATAAAATGTGAACAGGGTAAATTTAAGTTCCATCCAGACTCTTAATATAGCTAATTTCAATAGCTTTCAATAAATGTTTCTCCTGAAATTAGGGCTCCTCAACTAAACACTGAAGAGGAGAAAAATAAAGTGGCAAATGAGGAAGCAAATTCTCACAGAAAGTTTCAAATTTTTAAATAGAGTTGAAAGTAGAAAAAACTAATGAAGAACATAAATGAGCTGAATTTATTTTTTTTATTTTTTTTTTATGTTTATTATTGAGACAGAAACAGAGCATGAGTCGGGGAGGGACAGAGAGAGGGGGAGACACTGAATCAGAAGCATGCTCCAGGCTCTGAGCTGTCAGCACAGAGCCCAACGCGGGGCTTGAACCCACGAACCGTGAGATCATGACCTGAGCTGAAGTCAGACGCTTAACCGACTGAGCCACCCAGGCACCCCAAAAAGCTGAATTTAACAGCTTTCTCTATGTACACTCCAAATTTAGAAAGAGATATAAGCCAAATTTATAAAGAATGTTTTCAATGTTTTGTTTTGTTTCTTGAGAGACAGAGACAGCGCAGGGGAGGGTCAGAGAGAGAGGGAGACACAGAATCTGAAGACAGGTTCCAGGCTCTGAGCTGTCAGCACAGAGCCCGATGCGGGGCTCGAACCCAGGAACCGTGAGATCATGACCTGAGCCGAAGCCGGACGCTCAACCAACTGAGCCACACAGGTGCCCCTATAAAAAATGTTTTCAAATCAATATAAAGTATTCAAGAAAACTGTTTTGGGGGTACAGATAATTAAATATATCAAGTGTCAAAGGCAATATCCATTTCTAAAGACTGAAAATAATGGGGCACCTGGCTGGCTCAGTCGGTGAAGCATTTAACTCTTGATCTCAGGGTCATGAGTTCAAGTGCCATGTTGGGTGTAGAGCCTACTAAAAAAAAAAAAAAAGGAAAAGAAAAAGAAAAAAAAGAAGGAAAAACCCTAAAAATATTAATTACTGTGATCATACTCTTGCTATTTATACAGATTGACACATAAAATACTTTTTTTCCCTTTTAGAGTTCCAACCTTTCACTTCTTCATGAAATTAAATACTAAAATCTTCTACAAGAATATAAATTTTTAGATTTTAAACTTAAGATTTATAAGATGAACAAAATGAAATGTTTATTTTAAAACATTACTGAGGCACTTGGGTGGCTTAGTCAGTTAAGCGTCTGACTCTTGATTTCAGCTCAGGTTATGTGCCAGGGTCATGGGATCAAGCCCCACACTCAGCGTGGATCTTTAGATTCTCCCTCTCTCTCCCCTTCTGCCTCTCTCCCCCCTCTCTCTCTCCGACACACACACACTAAAATAAATAACAATAAAACTATTACTGACATTGCGTACATGGCCTGTATATGGCTTTTTACTGTCTTCTCACGAACAAGCAGTCATTGAGCTCTTTGTATAAGACACAAACTACAAAAAGGGATCAATGACAGCCATTTCCGTCAAGAGATTTACCTAGCTGAGGAAATAGCTAAATAAAACAAGGTAAGATATATATACAGTGCCTAATGAGGGATTTAAGAGTTCAGAAAAATGGAAAATGCTGGGAAGAAAAATAAATTAACTTAGGTCTTAAAAGCTGAACCAGAAAACCAGAAGATGGCAGAGTATTTCCCAACAGAAGGAAGCTATGAACAAAATCGCAAAGATGGAAATGACCATGTCAGTTGGATGAAACAAAAGCTTGCATAGTTGAGAAGCGAAGAGCTAAAGTAACCCCTTAAGCTGACATTAAGGAGTTTTCTTGGAGGGGCTCCTGGGTGGCTCAGTCAGTTAAGCATAAGACTCTTGATCTCGGCTCAGTTTATGATCTTGGTTTGTGGGTTGGAGCCCTCCATCAGGCTATACATTGTCAGTGCAGAGCCTGCTTGGTATTCTCTCCGTCCCCGCCTCAAAATAAATGAACTTAAAAAAAAAAAAAAAAGGAGTCTGTTTAGAGACCCTGAGCCAGAGGAGCCACTTAAGCCACATGTGGATTCTTGACCCACAGACACTGTGAGATATTAAAAAAAAAAAAGTTTGTTGTATTCCATACAGACAATGGGTAATCGATGAAAGTTCTTATGCTTGAAAATGTGTTTTAATTACAAGACGAAATGTTGAAACGTGCATTATATATTTTATACAACATGCAGGGCTAAAAACTTTACATATTTGAGAATTTTTTATTTTTTTAAATGGTTTTTTAAAATTTTTTTAATGTTTATTTTTGAGAGACAGAGAGAGAGAGAACACAAGCAGGGGAGGGGCAGAGAGAGAGGGGGACGCAGAATCTGAAGCAGGCTCCAGGCTCTGAGCTGTCAGCAAAGAGCCCGATGTGGGGCTAGAACCCAGGGACTGTGAGATCATGACCTGAGCCGAAGTCAGACGCTTAACCAACTGAGCCACACAGGCTCCCCAAGAATTTTTTATGGTTATCTTATTTTTGTCAATTTACACAACAAAGCTCCACAAAATAAAATGTTTTATAAGTTAAATGACTCCCTAACTTTTTATTTTCAAATAACATATATGTTTAATAGTCTAAGATATAAATTTATTAAAATTTATGGGAATTTGGAATGGTAGTTAAGAGCTCCGAGTATGGATCGAGCTGGTTGGAACACCAACGCTGTGACCTTGAATGACTGAAACCTCAGCTTTTTCACTGGATATGGTATTAAAAGAGAAATGCAAGTGCAGATACCTGACACACAGTAAAGACTTTACATACAGTAAAGACTCAATAAATGTTGGCCATAATCATTAAATAGAACCCAGCAGCCCCGCCACATGGCTCATCTGAAGTTAGGTCAGGGTTCATTTGTACTGATCTACTTCCTAAAATTCTTAGTTAACCACTATACCACATATTTAGTAAACACTTCCTGACCAACTGATAATGTACAAACCAACCATTTATTACCATGTTAGATGGACAAACTGATAAATAGACTGCACAGAAGTCTATAAAATACAAACTGTCTTAAATCAGTTATTTAAAAATAACACTTAAGAATTTAAAATGATGATTAGAATATATTAATGTTAAAATTCATATTAGCAATGGAATTTTAAAATATTTTAAGAATTTTTTATTTTTAAACCACTACTCTTCATTCAATGTTTATCATTAACATTCTAACACCCAATCAAACTTTTTTCTGAGTTCTCTCTGCTATTTCAGTTTCCCATTATAATTACAACAAAACCCATTTAATCCAACCTACAAGAATTTGTATGATGTAGTCCTAGCCTCCTTCTCCAACATTCTTCACTATAATTCAGCCACTTATTTCCTATTACTGGAAATCTCTCTCCCTGAAAACTTCACACCATTTGGGATTTCAATTTAATATTTACTTCCACAGAAAGGCTTCCTCTAATCTCTATCTATGGTCACTTCTCCCTTAGTCACTCTGTATTACCTCTTCACTGCAATCAAATACAGAGACAGGTAGTACCAAGTACAGGAATAATACTTCATGACCCTTCCAACCTGGTCACAACTGACTACTAAATCAGGAATGGGGGTCAGAACCCAAGAAGAGTCAACTGATAGGCTAGGCAACAGCCAATAAGGTAGCCTCAGAAGTTGAAGAATTCTATACAAAGCAGAAATGGAGACTAGATAAACTAATCTGTGTCCCACTGAACAGCTCTTTCCTTCTACTTCTCACAGTTTATGTTAGTCAGCATCACCAACTGAGAAGCAGACCCTGAATCACCTGTAAACCACTAGAACAAAAGTAATCATCAGAATCACCTGTAAAGCTTTCAAGGAAAAAAAGGACCAGAAGCTACGTTCCTAGAAGAGTCTAAGTGACTCAACAGATCAATTTGGCATGTATCCATGGACAAAAGTTCCTCAGTGGGAACTGTGGGAATCAGCACCACATGCCAACAGACCCATGAAGGAGTCTTGCCCACCCATGCATTGAGTAATAGGCATACAGATCTCAGTTCTGGCTGTGGACCCTGCAGTGTCCACAAACTTGCTCCAGTCCCTTTTGGCCACAGTACCAGAGGAGAAGATGGTGTTATACAATCACCCACAGATGACAGAGCCTTTGTGGAAGTCTAGGAGCCCAGCAATGAAGTTCCAGCATACCACTGGAGCAAAAAAAAAAAAAAAAAAGAAAAAGTCTAGGCACACTAGAGAGCCTAAGAGGAAGAGTCTGACTTTTCCCATGTCACCTATAGCCCAAGGCAGCACACATGAGGAGTACCAAAAGAAACGTCCTCAGGGGCACCAGACTGGCTCAGTTAGTAGAGGATACGACTCTTAACCTCAGGATAATGAGTTCAAGCCGCACAATGGGTGTGGAGCCTAGTTAAAATTAAAAAAAAGTGAGGCACTGGGGTGGCTCAGTCAGTTAAACATCCAACTCTTGGTTTCAGCTCAGGTCATGCTCTCACAGTTCATGGAATGGAGTTCCACATTGGGCTCTGCCCTGACAACATGGTGCCTTCTTGGGATTCTCTCTCCCCCTCTCTGTTTTTTCTCTGTGCACACACTAGCATGCACTCTCTTTCCCACCCCACCCCCAAATAAATAAGTAAGCTTTAAAAGAAGAATGGGGCACCTGAGTGGCTCAGTAGCTAAGTGTCTATCTTCAGTTCAGGTCATGATCACAAACCTGACAGTTTATGAGTTCAAACCCTATGTCAGGCTCTCTGCTATCAGCACAGAGCCCACTTCAGAGCCTTTGTCTTCCTCTCTCTCTCTCTCTCTCTCTCTCTCTCTCTCTCTCTGTTCCTCCCCCACTCATTCTCTCTCTCTCAACAATAAATAAAAATATTTTTTTAAAAATTTGTAAGGAAGAATGCTGTATAATCTTTAAGGTAAAAAAAGGAAAGAGAAAGGTCCTCTGCTCGTGATTTCTCCCACGAAGGAAAATGAAAGGATGTGAATGAGTACTCAGCTTCCCCAGCTGTGCAGGATGCTGCCAGAGGTCCATTTCTCCATTGAGCATTATTCATAATAGCCAAGACATGGAAAAAACCTTAAGTGTCCATCAGAGATGAATGGATAAAGAAAATGCAATTATGTATACAATGGAATATTATTAAGCCACTAAAAATATGAAATCCTGCCATTTGTGTCAACATGGAGGAGCCTTGATGTTGGCAGCCATTTTCTGAACTAAGTTGAGAAAACTCCTTGTGAGATAAGGTGGGTTTCCAAGGCCTACCGACATCAGATGGTGACCGAGGTCTTCCCCCCCACTCAATTATTTTTTGAGCACCGACCCCCCCAAGGCACCTTGCTGATCGGTATCAGGAGTGACTTGTCCCCTTAATTCTAAAATATGCAGACTGTACCTTGTGAAGGAACTTATTATAGGAATTTCTTTTGTGTTTATGGGAGCAAACATTTGCATTTCCTGAGAATCAGGTTTTTCTTATACTTCCCCTTAAGCAAATAGGCTATTGACCCTTGTTCACAAAGAACTTTTGCCTTTATTATGCTAAAAACATTGCCTTGTATTTGAATGCTGAAGATACCTTCCTTCCCCATATGATAAGCATCTAAATCACCTACATCAATCACTACTGATAAAGATTATGCAGGAGTCTTCTACCAATCTATGTTCTGGGAAATTTTTACATACCAAAGAAATTTGTCATCAGAAATCATTGTCTAAGGCAAATGCCACTTCTGTTTTGTACCCCATACATTTTTTTCCATTTTTTCCCATAAATAACCCTGGCTCTCAGGTCAGAGCAGAGATGCCTGCCTGGTGATCAGAAAGAAACTCGTGGCTCTCTCATTCCCTCCCCCTTTTGCCTGATATTGTCCATCCTTCAGGGAGCCCTGGCCCTGCTGGAGCTGGACTCTGGCACCTTGAGGTCATTATGCTAAGTGAAACAAGTCAGAGAGAAAAACAAATACCGTATGATCTCACTTATATGTGGAATCCAGAAACATCAAACTCATAGAGAGCAAAATAATGATTGCCAGGAGCTGGAGGGTTGGGGAAACAGGGAGAGGTTAGTCAAAACATACAAATCTCCAGTTACAGGATGACTAAGTTCCAGGGATCTAATGTACAGCATGGTGACTGTAGTTAACAACACTGTAATGTATTTTTGAAAGTTGCTAAGAGACTAAATCTTAAATGTTCTCACCACAAAAAGGAAATGGTAATTATGTGAGGTGACAGAGGTATGAACTAACCCTTCTTCAGTAATATATCATGGTATCAAAACATCCCATTGTACACCTTAAACTTAATGTTATATGTCATTTATACCTCAATAAAGTTGAAAAAAGAATGTGTTTCTGGAAATTGAAAATACTTCATATATTTCCAAATCCCTAAAATAAAAGCTGGAACAATGAAAGTGGTAACTGATCTAAAATACTTAATCCAAAATCATGCCTTGGATGGTTATAAACAGCAAAGGTTTTATCTTATTTATTTACATATTTCCCACCAGAAATTACTGTTATTCCCTCTTATAAACCAGAAGCCCTAATCTGTATGTAACATTTCACTTAATCTAGTAGAACAAACTTATGTGCATAAAGTCCTTAATTATTAATAAATATAGCCATGACCTTTTCTATTAAGTTTAAGATATATATTGAACAACCAGGGGCACCTGGGTGGCTCAGTTGCCCGACTTCGGCTCAGGTCACGATCTCGTGGTTTGTGGGTTTGAGCCCCGTGTCAGGCTCTGTGCTGACAGCTCAGAGTCTGGAGCTACTTCAGATTCTGTGTCTCCCTCTCTCTCTCTGGCCCTCCCTCACTCATGCTCTCTCGCTGTCTCTCAAAATAAATAAAAATGTTAAAAAGATATATTTTGAGTAACCAAAATACTTTTCTTTCATATATTCTCTTCACTCGTTCATTCATTTATTTATTTAATGAAGTTTACAAACTTCCTATTTCATGACAAGACTGTTTCTGACACTGGGGAGACAACAGGAAAGGCAGGCAGGTCTATGTTCTCATGGAGCATGTACTCTAGAGCAATGGGGCAGTCAGTAAACACGGAAAACAGCAAAATAACTTCAAATTGTGATCAATGCTATGAAACATAAACAGAACCATTCATAGCCACTGTAGTAGAGAAGACAGTTACAAAAAAAAAAAAAAAAAGGCAGGAAAGGCACCTTAAGTAGCTAACAACTGAATTGGAACCTAAAGAAGAGCCAAGAAAAGACTTGGGGGTAGAAATTTCTACAAAGAGAGCACAGCAAGTACAATGGCCCTGAATAAAAAGCTTACCATGTTACAGGAATCGGGAAGGAAAAATTACCAATTTCATGAATCCTAGTGAACAAGGGGGAGAATGACAAAAGATAATGTAGGGTAGTCAGGCATAAGCCAAATCCCGCAAGCTATCTATAATCAGAAGCTTAAATACAAAAGAAGATCATTGAAGCAGTACAGTTACATCTGATTTATACGGTTTTTAAGTTCTAAAACATACTCTTGTAAAGTAAGCACACTAAGAAATATAATTAAACACATAAATTAAAGCTAACTTTGTCATCCTATATTTGGCAAGTTAGTATCAGACAAAAACAAGGTAGTCAGGTTAATCATCCAATCATTCATAAAGCATTTAGTGAGCTCCTGTTCCGTGCCAGATGCTGCTATGGGTGCTAGGAATGCAAAGATGATAGTGGTGATGTCATCTTTCACTCTGACCAGTAAATACAAAACTGGTAATGGTGATATCATCAACTCCAAGCAATCCAGTTTTCTTCCTAAAGTCTCAAAGCAGTTGTTCTCTATGCTCTGTATTAGAACCGTTTTTGGCGTATGGTAAAAACGCAGGTTTCTGGGTCCCACTTATCAGCAGTACTAATTCAACAGGTTTCCAATAATCCTTCACCACACTTTAAGAAACAGAAGTGAGGGAAGAAGCATATCAAAATCACCTACGATTTATAAATTACATCTCCCCATTGTCCTACTCAGAATCAGGTCAAAATGAGCCACTGTAATTAGTGAAGGGGTATATATTATAGTACAGGGTATACTGGGGGGCGGGGTGGTACATTAAGAAAAGACAGTAAGATTGACAGTCACTACAATAGAGAATTCTTGAGGTTTGTTTTTGGGGGGTTTTGGTGAGAGCTTAATACAATTGCCAAGGAAGAAGTGAGGATTTCTACAAACCAGCAGTTCTCAAAGTGACATGTGCAGATTCCTGGGGATCCCCAAGACCCTTTCAGGAGGTCCACTAAGTTAAAATCATTTTCATAATAATACTAAAAGATTGTTTCTTCACTGTATTGGTATTTACTTTGATGGCTGAAAAGTAACTAGGTCAAACTGCTGGGATCTTATTAGCAATAGCACTAAACTATATTAGCAGTTATTACAGTCTTCACCACGACACACTTACCAAATTTAAAAAAAAAGAAAGAAAAAGCCAGTTTCTTTTAAGAATGTCTTTGATGTAGCTATAGCTGTAAATATTACACATTTTATTAAATTTCAACCCTTGAGTATACACTTTTCAATATTCTGTAGGCTGAAATGGGAAGCATGATGGTTGTCTCAAGGGAAAGCACTTACGTGACTGAGTTCCAAGTTGACCTAGCTGCTTTTCTATGGAACACCATTATTCTTGAAAGAATAATCAACAAATACTGGTTACTTAATCTTTTTTTTTATGTGTTTTTATTTATTTATTTTTTTGAGAGACAGAGAGAGACAGCACGAGCAGGGAGGGGTCAGAGAGAGAGAGGCAGACACAGAATTCGAAGCAGGCTCCAGGCTCTGAGCTAGCTGTCAGCACAGAGCCCGACGCGGGCTCGAACCCACGAACCGTGAGATCATGACCTGAGCTGAAGCTGGACACTCAACCGACTGAGCCACCCAGGTGCCCCATTGGTTACTTAATCTTGAGTATTTAGCAGATATTTCCTTGAAAATCAACAGTGAGCCTATCACATCTAAGAAAATAACTGTCAATGTATATTACTGGCTATAAAATCGAAGCTTTGAGAAAACAGAAATTTTGCAAAACTTGTTTTTACCATTATGGGCTTAAAAGCTTCCCAAGTCAAACAGGATTTTCTGATAAGAATGGTGATATTAATAAACGTGATTCTTTAACAATGACTGATGAAATGTGTAAACATTTGGAAGATCTATATAACCCAAGGAACAAATATTTTCCACATGACTAATACATGGTGTTATAAGAATTCTGCATGGATGAAAGATCCACTTTAAGTGGAGGATGGACAGATCTTAATGAAAACAGTATGAAAACTTCATTGCTATGATTTCAAATTCCAGATGGGAATTAATCTTTCTTTTTTTTTTTTTTTAATGTTTATTTATTTATTTTGAGAGTGAGAAAGCATGCGTGCAAGCAGGAAAGGGGCAGAGAGAGAGGGAGAGAGAGAGAGAGAAAGAGAATCCGCTGACAGTGCAGAGCCTGACATGGGGCTCAAACTCATGAACTGTGAGATCATGACCTGAGCCAAAATTAAGAGTCAGATACTTAACCGACACCCAGGCACCCCTTGAATTAATTTTTCAAAAAGTGCTTTTAGCAGCATACCATCTTGTTGCTGTTGTTGACAGTCTCACAGGTATATTACATTTGTGTCATTCATCATATGTCAACTATATTTCAATAAAACAATTTTTAAAAAACTACAACTTTAGGGACACCTGGGTCGGTTAAGCATCCAACTTCAACTCAGGTCATGTTCTCCCAGTTCATGAGTTCAAGCCCCATGTTGGCTCAGTGCTGACAGCTCAGAGCCTGGAGCCCACTTCGGATTCTATGTTTCCCTCTCTCTCTGAACCTCCTTCACTCATGCTCTCTCAAAAATAAACAAACATTTAAAAAAAAAACCTACAACTTTAGTTTTAGTATAGCATCAAAGAAGGATATCCACAATCATCTAAAAAGTCCACTAAAATACTTTGCCCTTTTCCCAATTTCATATTTGTATGAGGCCAGATTTTTTTTTAATGTTTATTTATTTTTGAGAGAGAGACAGAATGTGAGTGGGGGAGGGGCAGAGAGAGAGGGAGACACAGAACCTGAAGCAGGCTCCAGGCTCTGAGCTGTCAACACAGAGCCCGACGCGTGGCTCAGGGCTCGAACTCACGGACGTTGAGATCATGACCTGAGCCAAAAGTTGGACGCTTAACCGAGGCACCCAGGCCAGATTTTCTTGATACGCTTCAGGTAAAACAACATATCAGAATAAAATGAATGCAGTAACAGATATGAGAATCCAGGTGTTTTCTATTAAGCACACAATAAAAAATTTGCAAAAATGTAACAAATGCTAATTTCTCATTTTCTTTATTTTGGAAAACAAAGTTATTTTCATTAAAAATGCTATTAATATTAACATGCAATGGGTTTTTATTGTTTTTTAAATAAATTACAAGTAAGTACTTTAAGTTTCTCAGTTTTAGTTTCTAATTTGACTGATATTGATAGATATAATTCACATACCAAAAAAAAAGCACTTTGGTGTTATCAATCATTTTAAGGACTGTAAAAGGACTCTGAGACTGAAAAGTTTCAAAATAACTGCGAAGATACTTTATGTAGCTATTCAACTCTGTATCACCTTACTGAATGCATCATAACCATCTTCCTTTAAAGAACCAGAATAAGCAATAACCAAAAAAGGGAGTGTAATAGGTAGAATAATGACTTTCTGTGTTATAATACAAAAAGACCTTCAAATATTAAATTTGTTAAGTACAAAAAATATAAAAGAATTATACAATATACTATACTACCATTTGCTGAAAAGCTGTAGGAAATAACATAGTCACATGTGCTTGTATGTGCTTAACAAAACAATGGACAGACACTCAAAGAATTGATAAAAGCAAATACCTACAAGAAAAGGGGAATATGAAATATACAAAGGTGGTACAGGAATTAGCTTCTCAATCCTTTAAGTTTTTTAAATATATGAATGTATTCACAATATTTTTAAATTTATAACTTAATTTAATTTAAAAGAAAATAATACTAGGGGTGCCTGGGTGGCTCAGTCGGTTAAACGTTCGACTTTCACTCAGTTCGTGATCTCATGGTTCGTGGGTTCGAGCCCTGCATCGGGCTCTGTGCTATCAGCCCGGAGCCTGGAGCCTACTCTTGATTCGGTGTCTCCCTCTCCTTCTGCCCCTTGCCTGCTCATGCTCTGTCTCTCTCTCTCTCTTTCAAAAATAAATAAACATTAAAAAATTATTTTTAATTTAAAAGGAAATAATATTAAACCAATATTAAGTACAATTCACATGTATTTTCAATTTCTAGGTTGCCCTAATCTCAGGAAAAAATTAAAAATAAACTTACTGTTTTTAATTGGCTCTGAGGCAAAACAGTATTGTTAGCAACTAAACACTCATGCCAGACTAGGACACAATAGGGAAACACTTTTTAAATCTATAAATAAATTCATCATCTGAAGAACCCAAAACAGTAATAAATAAAGTAATTAAGGAAAATACTCAGGTGATAGGGCACCTGGGTAGTTCAGTGGGTTGAGTGTCCAAATTAGGCTCAGGTCATGGTCTCGCAATTCGAGAGTTTGAGCTCTGTACTGGGCTCACTACTATCAGCACAGGGCCTGCTTCAAATCCTCTGTTCCTGTCAGAGGATTTGCCTCTCCCCCCGACCCCTTCCCCACCGCTCACACGCACACATGCGTTCACTCTCTCTTAAAAATAAACTTTAAAAAAAATTTTTAAAACAGAAAAGAAAATATTCAGGTGAGGGGCACCTGTGTGGCTCAGGCTCAGTCAGTTAAGCCTCCAGCTCATGATCTTGGCTTAGGTCATGATCTCACAGTTTGTGAGATCGATCCCCTCTTTGGGCTCTGCGCTGACAGAACACAGCTTCCTTGGGATTCTGTCTCCCTCTCTCTCTCTCAGTCTCAAAACAAACTTAAAAAAGAAAACGTAATATTCAGGTGAAACTAGCAGTTATTTTATTAATTCTTTTATACTTAAAAGATGTCACTGATGGAATTAAAAGCAAATTTAGATACTGAAAGAAGGGACTCAAGCAGATAGTTGCACACCAACATTCAGAGGACTATTATTCACAAAGCCAAAGATACAAACAACCCAAATGTGGATCACCAGATGAATGAATACGATACGGTACATACATACAATGGATATTATTCAGCCTTAAAATGAAATGAAATTCTGATATATGCTGATTTGGATATGGATGAACCTTGAAAACATACTAAGTAAAGTAAGCCAGACAAAAAAGGACAAATACTGTTATGAGTCCAGGCACGCAGGATAGGCAAATTCATAGACAAAGAAAGTAGAACGGTGGTTGTCAGGAGATGAGAAGAGGAATCAATAGGAGGTTAGTATTTAAGGAGTACAGACTTTCAGTTGGGGAAACCATTGGTGATGGTTGTAAATCATATGAATGTACTTAAATGTCACAGAAGTGTACACTTAGAAATCAGTAAAATAGTAAATATAATGCTATGTATATTTTACCACAATAAAAAAAAATGTGTCTTTGTATACCAAGGGCTTTGCTAGATAGTTTAGGCTAACAATATGATTTATCATAAATTCCTGTTTTTGTTTTCCTGATACCATGGGACACACTGTATGAGCTCTGCAAAAGACAGGAGGGCTGGAGACTGATTAGTTAAGGTCCGTCACAAGAGTGCTCCATGCCTACAAGACTGACACCCTCAGTAAAAACCTAGTATACCAAGGCCTAGGATGAGCTTCCCTGGCTGGCAAGACTTCTTGTTGTCATGTCATTGATGAGAGAATTTAACATTGTCAGAGCAGATCCACTGAGAGAGCACAACTGGACACTCACACCTGATTTCTCCTGTACTCCACTAGATGCACCTTTTCCTTTCCCTGATTTTAATCTGTATCCTTTCTCTGTAATAAACCATACCTGTAACTAGAACAGCTTTTTTGAGTTCTATGAGTCCTTCTAAGGACTCATCAAACCTGAAGGTAGTCTCAGCGACCCCTGACACAGATGGAAAAGCATACACCATACAAATATTAACTATGAGAAAGCTGGACTGGCTTTATTAATATAAAACAAGGAATACTTCAGAACAAAAATTTACCAGATATAAAGAAGAACATACATAATAATAGCTAATTCAAGAAAACATAATCCCAAACATGTACATCAAATAATATATTCAAAATACATTAGTCAACAAATCAACAAAACTAAAAGAAACAATACACAAATCCAGAATTATAGTTGGAAATTTCAACACTACTCTCAGGAACTAACAAAAATAATAAAATAAGGAAAATCAATAGGAATGTATAAGACTTAAATTCAATAACCTAACTTAACCTAATTAACATTTAGAAAGCATTCCACCCCACAACTACAGAAAACATACATTATTTTCAAATGAACACAGAACATTCACCAAGACAGGCCATGTAATGAGCCATAAAACAAGTCTATTGTTAGTTATCTGGGCCCAAGGGAGAAAAACAGATGCAACATTTCCTAAACTTATTTGACCATAAAGCCTTTCTGCAAAGGAATCTCCAGGGACTACTATTTCTCAGCACACTTTGAGAAAAGCTATCCCACCCATTTTCACCCCTTCCCATTCCTCCTCCTAGTTGTGACTAGCAAAATAAGGGAATCAATAAAAACATCCTTTCCTTGGCTACTCAGCCAGAACTAGCCAATCTTAGGAAGTACCTGCAAAGTCCTAAGGCAGGAATAAGCTTGACATATTTGGGAAACAGTAAGGGGACCAGAATGGCTGGAACAGCATAAAGAGTAAGTGGTAAGGGATGAAATCAGAAAGTTAAACAGAGGTCAGAGCATGTAAGACCTTCTAAGCTTCAGTAAGAATTTTGAATGTGATTTTAAGTATGAGGGGAGGGTTCTGAGAAATGACTAGTATTCCATTCACATATTTATGGGATCTCTGTGTGTGTGTGTGTGTGTGTGTGTGTTGTGTAAAGAACAGAATGGAAACTAACCAGATGAGAAGCTCTGGCAATAGCATAAACAATGTCGAAGACCAGAGCAGCCTAGACCAGACTTAAATGTATATGTCAAAGAAAAACACCAAGGCAAATCTATATTAACTGCATCGAGATGTCTTTAAGCATTTTCTTTACTTGGCTCCTAGGCTATCTCATTCTCCACCTAATGAGATGCTCAGTTGGTCTTCCTTACATGATCTCCCTCATGTACCCAACCTCTTCAGGTTGGAAACGTTTTAAGGCTTAGTCATGAACCTCTTTGGCTTAGCTACTCTCATTCTTGTGATTTCACCTGGACACTTGGCTTTAAATACCATCTACATAATGATAATTCCCAATTTTACATCTCCAGTCTAGGCCTCTCCCCTAAAGTCTAGGCTCATGCACCCACATGACTTATAGTAAATACCTCAAAATTTAATGAACCAAAATTGAGCTCCTAACCTTCCTCTACCAATTTTTTTTTCTCCAAAGTCTTCCCTACCTCAGGTGGTAGCAACTCCATTACTACAGTTTCTAACTGATAAACCTTAAGAAATATCCATGACTGGGGCGCCTGGGTGGCTCAGTCAGTTAAGTGGCCGACTTTGGCTCAGGTCACAATCTCACAATTAGTGAGTTTAAGACCTGGGTTGGGGCCTGTGCTGACAGCTCAAAGCCTGAAGCCTGCTTCAGATTCTGTGTCTCCCTCTCTCTCTCTGCCCCTCCCCCGCTTGCACTCTGTCTCTCTGTCTCTCAAAAAAATGAACATTTAAAAATTAAATAAAAAAAAAAGAAAGAAATATCCATGACTTATTTCTCTCACACTCCACTTCCAAGTATGGCAGCAAATCCTGTCAGCTCTACCTTCAGAATATATTCAGTAACCAACCACTTCTGATCTGCTTCCACTGCTATTACTCAATCCCAGCCTTTATCATCTCTTACTTGGATTAGGTCTTTCCTCTCAACTGGTCTCTCTGGTTCTGCCCTTGCCACTGGCTTCACCACTCCCCAATGTTCAACACAGCAGTCAAGTGATTCTAGTAAATCTAAATTAGATCATGTCATCAACTGCTCAAAACCTTCCAACAGCTGTCTCACTCAAGAAAAGTCCTTACAATGGTTTTCAAGACCTATCTGACTACAGCACCTTGTGTGCCTCTGCTCTAGCCATTTACTTTTAACCTCGTATCACACTACTCTATCCATGTCACTTCATACCAGTTGCAATGGCCTCCTCCCTGTTTCTCAAATACTTCAAGCCTGCTTTAGCCTCAGGACCTTTGAACTTGCTATACCCTCAGCCTAAAATTATCTTGGCCTCCAGGGGTGCTTGGGTGGCTCAGTAGATTAAATGTCTCATGCTTTCAGCTCAGGTCATGATCCCAGTTTTGTGAGTTTGAGCCCCACGTCAGGCTCCACACTGTGCGGAGCCTGCTTGGGATTCTCTCTTTCCATCTCTCTCTGCCCCTCCCTCACTCATGCTGTCTCTGTCTCTCCAAAACAAACAGGATTCTCTCCTTCCATCTCTCTCTGCCACTCCCCCACTCATGCTGTTTCTGTCTCTCAAAAATAAATAAACTTAAAAAATTATCTTGGCCTCTAAAACTACCTATAATGCAAGGCTTGCTCTCTCATCTACTTCAAGTCTTCACTCAAAGTCATTCAAATGAAGTCTTCCCTTTCAATGTTATTTAAAATTGCAAACGTTCCTCCCATTCTTAAACATTTTTATGCACCAGCAGCTCTGCTTTGCTTTATTAATTCTCCATAGCACTTTCCTGTATCTAATATACTATATATTTTACTTACTTACCTTATTTATTGTCTGTCTCCTCCAAACAGAATATACACTCTAGGGATTTTTGTTTCATCTCCTGCTACACAACTAGTCTCTAGAGCAGTAGCCTTCACACAGAACTCAGTTTATTCAATACTGAATCACTGAATGTTCAACAAAGCCTCTCCAGAAGTATCCAGTTTTGTTCAGCCCGATTCAAATTCTGTGACTAGCCTAATTAAAATAAACCAACTTCTTTATCAGTATTTATTTTCTATGAATAGTATTCAATACTCACAAGTGTTTCTAGTCACACTTTTATTATTTTATAATCTAGGACATTTATTTAACAATTATGGAGATGCTTACTGATTCTAAATAATTCCACTTGTCTCTTACTCCTGTATCACCACAAACAGAAAAAGCAGCAGCCTTCAGCCAGAAGTCCTATGTTCAAATCCTAGCTCACCATTTACCAGTAGTATGACTCAGGCAATTTAGCCTCCTCCAGTCTTAGTTTCTCATCAATAAGATAGCAAGGAGGGGGTAGATTAAAGCCTGCCTGACTTACCCATCCTATACCTAATCACAGGATTATTGTGAAAATCAAAAATGTATGAGAAAATGCTTCATAAACCGTAAAATATAAACAGGTGTGAGTAAAATGTCAACAGTTTAGAAAAACCTGAAGAACAGAAAATTCAGTGTTTGGGGCAGCATATCTCACCATACCTCCTGGGAGTCAGACTGGCTACCTGGAGTCAGACTCTTCCACTTAAATATACCTTTAACAAGTTATTCAACCTCTCTGAGTCACTATTTCCACATCCATAAATGGAAACAATATCTCCCTTGTAGCGTCCTTGAGGATTACAGATTATATACAAATACAGGAAATGCACCTATAGAATATGCTTAAAGAAGGACATTTTTGCTATCATCCTGGTCTTTCAAATGGAAAAAAATCCAAAAGCAGATAAATACAAACTATACCATGGATGTAGAAAAGATTATTTTGATTTGGAAAATACATGAGAAAAAAACAAGAAGGAAAGTGCTAAAGAGCCAGTGGTAATCAAACAAAACTTGTAACAGTTTGCCTATTAAATTTGTTCTTTCCTTCTTGCCTTTCTCCAAGTAAAACAGCAGGATGAAATGCAAAGAAAAATCAGCATACAGAACACTGTATTTAGTAACCTAAAAAGTTGATTTTAAAACTAAATATTATATAATCTCTTTTCTTCAAAGGAGAATATTTTTATTAGTTTTTCAATTTCTCACACACCAAGATGTATTTTGACACTCTAAATTCAAGGCATATGTCGAAAACATAAAACAATTGTGGTTTTCCAACCACAGAACCCTGACATAATTTTATTAAATGTTTAGAAACATGTCAAATGAATGAAGCAACTCAAAAGGTAAAACTGCAATTAAGATATATGTCATACAGGGGTGCCTGGGTAGCTCAGTCAGTTAAGTGTCCAACTTCGACTCAGGTCATGATCTCACGGTTTGTGGGTGTGAGCCCTGCATTGGGCTCTGTGCTGACAGCATGGAACCTGGAGCTTGCTTCAGATTCTGTGTCTCCCTCTCTTTCTGCCCCTTCCCTGCACTCACGCGCATGTTCTCTTTCAAAAATAAGCATTAAAAAAATTTTTTTAAAGATATATATCATACAAACACTTCAAGAATGCGCTTTGAGATTATTAGACTTTGATATATTTCCTCAATTCTAGGACATCAGTAACTATCACCTGTACCATCAATATAACAACCATTTTCGGGGACGGGGTTGGGGGAAGGCCCCACATTAAATATACACTTAGATACAAATAGACAAATTAGATATACCAATTTCAAAAAACATTAAAACATAATGTATCCTTCTGGAATGCTTAAAACATTCTATTTTTTGATATAACAGGCTGGTTAAAGAGAGTATGTTAAATCTGTGAATTTTCATCAAACTGTACACTTGACTTGTATACTTTTTCTGTACATGCATTTAGTTCAACAAAAAGAATTTATGCAATATACCTACTTCATACACATACAGCTATCAACCAGATGAATTGATATAAATATGAAAGGTAAAAAGATAAAGTTTTTAAAAGAAAACACGTGGAGTGGGAGGGTGGTGCCTGGGTGGCTCAGTTGATAATGCATCTGACTTCTGATTTCAACTCTTGATTCTGGCTCAGGTCATGATCTCATGACTTCTTCCATGCTGTCACCCAGGAGCCTGCTTGGGATTCTCTCTGTCACCCCTCTCTCTGCTCCTCCCCTGCTCGTGCGAAAGCTCGCTCGCTCTCTCGCTCTCTCTCTCTCTCTCTCTCAAAATATATAATTATTTAAACATAAATAAAAATAAAACATAGGAAAGTAACTTCATGACTGACATAGGCATAAATTTCATAAATGGAAATTAAAAAGCAGTAACCAATTAACAGACTAGACTTCTTTAAAATTAAGCACGTTGATTCACCAAGACACCAAGATCCTGGAAGGACTAGCTAGAGAGTAAAAAGTATCTACAATATATGCATCTAACAACGTATAACCACAATATGTAAAGAACTACAAACCAATATGAAAAAAGTAAACAATCTAATAGAAAAAGAGCCAAAGACATTGTAACAGATGCTTCACAAAAGTAGAAATCCAAATGGCCAATATCATAGGGTCCCTAATATGAAAAGGTGATCAACTTTACTAGTCATCAGGAAAATAAAATTAAAACTACAATGCAATACCACTACACACCAATCTGGAATAAGTAGAAATAAAAAGACTGACAATAATAAATGTTGACAAAGATATAGAGCAACTAGAACTCATACACTAGTGGTGGGAGCATAAATTTGTAAAACCACTTTCCAAAACTTTAGCAAAATCTAACTAAAAATGAGCATACCATAACCATAACTTAACAATTCCACTCTAGGGGTGCCTGGGTAGATAGTGGGTTAAGTACCCGACTCTTAATTTTGGATAAGGTCATGATTTCACGGTTTGTGGGATCGAGTCCTGAGTCAGACCTCTCATTGAGTATGGAGCCAGCTTGGGATTCTCTCTGCCCCTTTCCAACTTGGTGTGTGTGCTCTCGCTCGCTCTCTCTCTCAAAACAAATAAATTAAAAAAACAAAACTTAAAAAAATTCCACGCTAAGATATATACCCAACAAAAATGCCTATATATGGTCATCAGGAAAAAAGTACAACTATGTTCATGGCAGCAAAATAATCCAATGTCCACCAAGTAGAATGAATAAACTGTGGTATATTCACATAACAGAATACAGCAATAAGAAAAAACAAATTACAACACAAGGGTTAATCTCATAAATGTAATGTTTTGAGCAAAAGAAGCTCAAATAAGATATACTTTATGATTCTACTTTAGAGTTCAAAAACAAGCAAAACTTTTCTAGTGTTTGAATACAGGGTACACAGTAGGGGTTGGGGATTCCAGCACTGATCGTTTCGTCAGCTGGGTACTGATTATATGAATGTGCTTATTTTGTGAAAAATCATCTAGTCATACACTTTTCTAAAGGAACGTTACACTTCTTTAAAAAATCTTATATAAAATGAGGTCCCCAACAGGTGAAAGGATTTCTAATCCTTTCCCACCACCAACATTCTTCATTGGTACTACACTCAGAGATTTAACTAGCAATGATCCTATATCACCCTGCTGCTCTTTGGGATTTAAACAATCAAGATCTTTGTCCATATTTACTATATGCCAAGCACTTTAAAATTCATTCATTCAAATACTTATTGAATACCTACTAAGAAAATGTGTGCTGAGTACTCAGTGTACAAAAAATGAGTAAGACATTGTTTCTAGCTTCTAGGAGCTCCTAACATTGTAAAAGACCACACAGACAGATAACCAGGTAAATGTATAAAGACAGCACAGGACGTTGTGAGAGTACAAAGGAACATCAACAACACCCTGGAAGAAGCAAGGCATCAGGGTAGGCTTCTTGGAGGTATGAACACCTGAGTCTTTAAAAGAAGAGTAGGAATTATCCTGGCAAAGTATATTCCATCGGACAAACAGCTTAAGTAAAGAAGCACAATGTATTTAAAGAAACAATTAGAGCTGCTACATGTTGCTTAAGGGTGGTAAAAGCAAGGACTGGGATGGGGTACAAGGGAGTGGCCAAAGAGGAAGATGCCAAGTCATGAAGAAATTTAGACCTTTTCCAACAAGCAAGGTGGGTCAGTGAGATTTAAGCAAAGGAATCATGTGGTCAGAGAGATTATTCAGGGAGCTATGTAGAGGATGGACTTAAGGAGGATAAGGCGGGCAAAAAGAAGGCCGGTTAGGAGGCAGTCATAACTGTCTTGATGGAAGATAAAAAGAGCCTGAAATAATGAAATAAAAGGCATTAAGAGAAAATACTGACTACAGACACACTATGCTGCCGGTCTAGAGATCACACTTTGAGAACCACTAACCTACATTAGAAGCTGACATTTTTCTGTAAAGGGCCAAATAATAAATATTTTAGGCTTTACAGGCTGCAGACAGTTTCTACCGCACTTTTTGGTTTATGTTTGTTTTTTAAACCCTTTGAAAATTAAAAACCATTCTTAGCTAGTGGACGTTACTAACAACAACAACAACAAAAATACCGCAGGCTGGACCTGGGCTGTGGGCATAGTTTGCTGATCCCTGCTATACACAGGTGAAGAAGTAAGGATTAACCTTCCTAGGAGATTAATTTTCCTAAAATGCTACTCACATATTAGCTCCCTACTCAGAAACTTCTCCCTTGGTCCTGACTGCCTACTGAATAAGTCGAATCACTATTGTGCATAGCATTCACAGGCATCCATACTCTAGCCCCAACCTACTTACTATTCCAGGCTCAAGAACTATACCCAAGTGTGAACCTTCCATTCTTATTAAATTGACCTATTCACACAATTTGCCTCTGTATTTTGTGGTGTTGCCCAATGTTCTTTTCTCCTCTCCAAACCTACGTAAATACTATTCCTTCAAAGCACAATTCGAATCCTACCTTAAAGTGATTCCACCCTCAGAACTCCTATAAAAACTCCTAATTTATACAAAATTTATTTGCTGTCTTATTACCTACTTGAAATAAACTGTAAATTCCTTGAGGGCAGGGAATCATTTAGGCTTCTATCAGTGGATCCAGCATATAACAAGAAGTAAATAAAAATGAAGATATATAAGTATATATTATGTATGTATATATACATGTAATATATGTATATACACACACATACACACACACTTTTTTTTCTGAACTAGCTATGTAACTGAAGCTGATTTCACCCTTAATTGTAACAGTAACCAAATACTTAATTCTGTGGACATGATCTGAATGACGTAGGAAGGACAGAATGACAATCCACAATGACATCTGTCTCTCTCCTATTACTCAAGTTTTTAGGAGTAGTTCACCAGGGAAAACAATAATAACACAAGTAAAATTTTTCCAGTGGTCAATGTTAGCAATATAGGTACACTGGGATAATGTTAAATAAGTTACCAAACCAAGATGAAGTTTACTAACCTATTTTTACTTCACTTATTTTTAAAATACAAAATAAGCTTTTACAACTACATTGTTTTAAGTTCATCCTTAATACTTACTTAAATTTAGGGGCACCTGGGTGGCTCAGTCAGTTAAGTGTCTGAATTCCACTCAGGTCATGATCTCATGGTTCACAGGTTCAAGCCCAGTGTTCGGCTCTGTGCTGACAGCTCAGAGCCTGGAGCCTGCTTCAGACTCTGTGTCTCCCTCACTCTCTGCCCCTCCCTCACATGCGCTCTCTCTCAAAAATAAATAAACATTAAAAAAATTTTTTTAAGAATTATTAAAGTCACACACACATATACACATACACACAAGACACTCATGCTCTGAATTTTTTTAATAATAAGGTTCTCTATAACTATTCACATATCAAAATGGTATTACTGATTTGAGAATTTAGGGAAATAAGATTGTATTTCAAATTTTTAAGAAAATAGTCCATTATAGAAATTGTTGAATCACTAACCTGTACACCTGAAACTAATAAAACACCATAAAAAATAAAATTACATTTACACACACACAAAAAAGAAAGAAAATATTTCATTTTAATTCCCTACTGATAGCCATACTCAGAGAATGTTTTGAGCCGGATAAAAGAATTCCTATATTTGAGAAGATTACTGAAGATGTCTTTTCAAGTCCAAAGTGTGAACTCTGCCTTATTTTACTACCCAAAGAATGTTCAAGAATCTATAAAAATTCCTCCAGAATCCTTTGCTCAAATTTCAATGCAAACTGCAAAAAAAAAAAAAAAGTTTAAAACACTTACACTTATAGGAAGGTATAGAAAACAAAACCAAAAGAAATAAATCAAAAGAAGGCCATGAAAGTGAAAACTGAGACTTTTTAACCCTTCAAAATACACTGAAGCAGCTTAGTGACTTAAGACCCTGAAAAGACTATTATTGATAAAATGAATGTTAATAATGCACTAAATTGGAGGGCAAACCTGGAGGCAGGCAGCGAGTCCCATTTCTCAATTCCTGTTCTGCCACTGGCTAGTACAAAGTCTTGGGCACATCCCCATATGTTGAACAAGAAAAGCTTAACTGACACTCTCAGGTTGTGAGAAATGATTAAATGTTTATGAAGTGTTTTAGGACCCTGAAGGGAACCCAAATGTCATTTGCTTAGCACAAAACTACAGCTACCTGTTAGGCTTGCCAATTATGATTCTTTTGTGCCTTCTTAACGCAGCAAATCTTCAGTGAGTCAGTAAAGTGCATGTATTTATGAGCTCGTCTAGCAACTTCAGAGAAATGAATTTTCTTCCAAATCTTTGCTGTCTCACAAACCATGTCACTAGCCAATCCAACTATTTGCAAAAGGAAACGTGATGCGATCCACATTAAAGTTAGGTCTGGTTATTGATAAGCCAATACCAAACGACTGAAAGCTATTAGGAATCACAGTGGAACTTTCTTTGTTAACTTACCATAAATGTGACTCCTGAAAGTAATCCCAGAGAACAGTCGTTCTAACAAAACGTTTATTAAAGGGAAAGTCCCTAGGCTTTCTTACATAAAGAGCTCTAAAATGTTTTTAGACAGTGTAGACAGAAGACTCCGTCCGCTCAGACCCTAATCTAATCCCTTAGGTAGTTCCAGCACCTGCTTGGTGTTGAGCGACTAGAGACTGGTGAGGCTGCTGAGCAAAACTGCTGATGCCATCTCCAGCTGCCCCTCTCGTGAATGACACTAACAATGAAAACACTGACAAAAGAGCTGGGAGGCCACCCCAAGCCACCGCTTGGCAATACTTCTACCCTACCCCCAACACACAAGGACTGCAAATCCCAGAAAAGACCCCTGCTCTTCCAGACTTCACGGGCCGAGACGTGGTCTCCGGTACGGCAACGTGAAAAAGTACTACCCTGCACTCCTTTCCAGATAGCTGAGCACCCTAAAGGTGACAGGGGAACGCTGCCTCCGCCTAAACTGCCAGCGGAGGAGGGAGAAGACTTCCTCGCAGGAGAGGGGTGAGCAGAATCGGCCGTGCACGCCGCCAGACGGAGGACTGCCCCGGTCGCGGGCGCCTCTCGGACCGCCGGCGGGGAGCAACCGCGAGCACAGGAACGCGCGTCCCTCCCTCGGCGCCGGGTGGGGGAAGCGGGGCTCGGGCGCCGGGCAAACCGTCCGTCCTCTCGGGGGTGGCAGCGGTCGGCCGCCCGCCTCCCGGGAGCCGAAGGAGGCGACGAGCAGACTCGGGTCCGGGAGCTCCGGGAGCACATTCTTTCCTCGAGCCTGGTCCCGAGGGAGGGCGCAGGCTGCCGAGGCGGCGACTCTCGCTCTCGCCCAACTCCGGGCTGAGCGAGAGGGCGGCCGGCCCCGGGCTGCCCGGCGGGATGCCACCCGGGTGGGGGAGGCGGCGAGGCCGGCCTCCGGGCCGCTCCCTCCCCACGCGGTCCGCGGCCGGCGGCCGTCCGCGCCCTCGTCCCTCCCGCCGCCGCCGCCGCCGCGCGGGGCCGGGCCGCCGACCTCGGCCGGCCGCGGGCGCGGGGCCAGGCGGCGGCGGCGGGCTGACCGGCCGGCCGGCCTGGGGCCCTACCTGAGGCTGTGTACCAGCTCCCGGCGTGACTGGCTTCCCGGCAGACCACTCGGTTGGACATCTTGGTGCCTGTGCCGCCTATGGTGCACGAGGATGAATGAGGAGGCGGCGGCGGCGGCGGCAGGAGCGGCTCCGCGAGGGGACGAGACACCGCGGGCCCAGCCCAGGAGGAGGCGGCAGCGGGGAGGGGATCGGCCCGGCCCAGGAGGAGGAGGAAGAGGAGGAGGCGGCGGCCCAGGAGGAGGAGATGGCAGCCGGGGCGGTGGCGGCGGCGGCAACAATCACCACAAACTCCGGCGACCGCCGGAAGATGGGGCCCGCGGCGGCTTCACCGAAGCCCGGAAAGCCCTGGCCCCGGCCCCCGGACTCGCCGCTGCTCCCCAGCCGCGGCTGGTTCCGCTGAGCCGCCCCCACGGCCCCCTCCCCTCCCAGCTGGCCTCCCCGAGCCAGCGCCGGTGACCCCACCCCCGTGACTCCGCGCCCGCCCCCTCCCCCCACCCCCCGCGGGACTCCCCGCACCCACCCCCACCCCCGGCAGGGCCCTCCTGCCCGCCCGGCCGCCGGCCCGCGGGCCCCGCCCCGCCCCGCTCCTCCTCCAGCCGCGCGGTGAGGTTAACGGCGGAAACCGGACAGGCCAGACGGCATCTGGGGTCGGGCTGCCCCGCGAGGAGGCAGCGGCGGCTGCAGCTCCGCGCACACAAAAGCCCAGGGCCGGGGCCTGAACCGGGGAAGGCAGACCCACAGAGGAGCCAACGCTTCCTTACTCGCCACTCTAACGGGTCCTGCCCACTGAGCATGCCCAGCAGCCGCTGCCAGGCCCGCCGAGGAATCTCAACGTGCACGCTCCGCTCTCCGGGGTTTAGCGGCAGCAGAGGCTGGGGGGGGGGGGGGGGGGTTGCGGGGAGCAGGACGCAGCCGCAGGGCAAGCCCCCTCCCCCAGCCAACTTCCTTAAATGTGGAGCTCCGAGGGCACGCCGATGCGGCTTTCCACGAGGACAGTCCAGTTTGCCCTTCCCCCACCACCCCCATCATACACACGAATTTTTAGTGAATTCACACCCCCAAGGTTTCACTCCTAGGGATGCGAGCCCGTGGCCACGTTGGGAAGTTCATTTGTAGAAACAAGCACATGGTGGTGTGCCTGTGGTTCCGCAAATTCCAGTTTTTGCTTCACTGGGCCATCCTTACCACCTAATCGTGGCTTTGACAACTACAAACGTTATCTTGTTTCATTTTATATGGATGTAGGTGCCTGTCTTAACTCCCTAATTTGAGATTCAAGTGTGATATACCTAGCCTCAGTAGTTCTCATCTGTGAAAAGGAGACAATATATTCAAGGGGTGTCCCTAGGATTACAAGAGTTAATAAATGTAAAGAGCCTGACACAGTAAGCATACAACAAACATTTTGAACCCTTCCTTCTCTTATAAATCCCAGTTTTCCTCAGAAGTGCCAGGAACAAAGAATTCCTTTAAATTATAGAGGAACCACGGGAAAGTAAGATATCGTGGACCTCTGAGCAAGTGTTATGAAGTAGATCATTCCAAAACCAGGAAGAGAGTACAAGAAACTTGCATGTCTTCAATGAAAGATCTGGGGTTAAAATCATAAAATCGTTCCATCTGAATGTCATACTGAACAGATTCCTGGTAGAGTTTAAAGCAGATAACTAGCCACCTAATATTCAAGTTTCCCTAGTGTCATAATATACTTTTTTTTTTAAGTTACTGTCCTGTTCCCATCCCTCCTCCCACCTTTTCAACTTTAAGGCCCAATGATCTCATGTGAGATCCCAGGCCTAAAAGCCTGGTCAATTACCAGAACATTTCTGATTTTGACACGTTTTTCTACATAGTTATTAGACAAAAATCTCCACTGACCTGTATTTCTTTACTCAATTTTTAACCCTTTCACTTTACCACTAACCTGCCCAAGTATTAACATATTATACTGCCAAAAGAAAAAAATGATGTGCCAAGTAGTCAATTTAAAGATAACAAAAAGGCAGGCTGGAGCTCTAATTCCATGGAACTCTTCTTGGAATACCAAAACTCAGTGGCAAATGATGACATGGTAAATTGGTAAACTTCAAGAAAACTGCCGATATGGTTAATGTGGCATTGATAAACAGTGGAAACTCCTGAAGTTAACGATTCCTAATTGCGTTTCCATGGCCCAAAAAAGACAGGGAAGGGACACTGGATACAATGAACTAAGAAAGCTTCATATTTCAGGCTGGTCAAATTAGAAAATCAGATTTGAGTCCTGGCTGTCACTGATCAGCTGGTGTGATCATGGGCATCTAGTGATTTAACCTTTTCAAGCCTCAGTGTTCTCATCTGTCAAAATGCAAACAGCAATAATATCTAACTCACAGGCTTGCTGTGAGACTCATTAAGTAAAGTGAAAATAATCTGGAAACAATTTATAAGCTGTTCTTTGTTTCTTCTTATCATTATGCTCTGCTCCTAGCAACAACCCCAGGTCTCATTCCAAACAGGTAACCTAATTTAAATTTAAGCTTCCTCCCTACGGAAATGTTCTGTTGAAGGCTTCTTTCCCCATAAGGATTTTTCTTACTGGTCAAACTCAGCAAAGACCAGAATGCCAAGAGAAGTGAAAGGTTAAAAGATCTATTATCTCCAGAATGCTCTCAAATATCCCATCATTATTCCTCCTGTCCATCCTTTATTCAAGGACAGACTCTTGAAAGAAATATGTTGATGGGGCACCTGGGTGGCTCAGTTGGCTAAGCGTCTGACTTCAGCTCAGGTCATGATCTCACAGTTGGTGAGTCCGAGCCCTGCATCGGGCTCTGTGCTGACAAGCTTGGAGCCTGGAGCCTGCTTCGGATTCTGTGTCTCCCTATCTCTCTGCCCCTCTCCCTCTCGTGCTCTCTCTCTGTCTCAAAAATAAATAAAACATTAAAATTTAAAAAAAAAAAGAAAGAAAAATATGTTGAAACTATTCACTTACCTCCCGCTTAAATTAATGGCGATCCACATAATGCAAAATACTCATTTCATATCCTAGGAGAAGCCTGTTTGGCAATACTGTACAATTCCTATGTTATATCCTGTGTTATATACAATTTCCATTATATCCACCAGGGATTTGGGTTTGACACTCCATAAACATCAGTCATAGCAAAGGGCAAGGAGGAATTCCTAAGAGAGTCCTTATGAAGCACAGACTTTAATAAATAAGGCACCACTAATCTCAGAACCCAACCTTAATAACCCAACATATCTTCTGAAATAGCAGGTCATATATTCACTGCATCAGTCTGTATTAGCAAACAACTAGCACAACCACAGTATCCATCAATATGAAACTTGTTAAACTAGGATATATTCATACATATGCACCTGTTAAAAATAGGTGGTGCTATATACTGATACGGCGAGCTAAAAAACAAAAAAAGGAAACCGGAAAACAATGTTTAAAGTATGCTACCATTCATGTAAGAATGGTTATAATTATTATACACTTGCATATACACAGAATACCTCTGGAAGGAAACACAGTAAGTTGGTAAAGGTACTTGTTTAGGTGGGTGAAGTACAAGGACGGACAAAAGATTAAACTTTTGTGTATCTTTGGAACTTTGTGCCATATACATATATACATTTGTGCCAAATACCTACACACACACACACCCAAAGTACTTTACTTACATCTTTAGGCTTCATTTTTGGAATCTACATGGTAATATTAAATTGACCATTTTTGTAATTTACTTACCCGTGGCTGGCAGCTTGAGGAGCAGCCTACTAATTACTAAAAGCCCCATATCTGAAAAATATTCTAGAATAAAACCACAGTTTTGAACAAACCAAAGTTGAAAAAAAGAGTTTAGCATAAAGATGTTCTTTTGATTTCAATGAAAACTGGTACTCTTAAGAGGCACCTGGGTGGCTCAGTCGGTTGAGCATCTGACTCTTGATTTCGGCTCAGGTCATGATCTCATGGTTCGTGGGTTCAAGCCCCACATGTGGCTCTGTGCTGACAGCATGAAGTCTGCTTGGGATTCTGTCTCCCTCTCTCTCTCTCTGCCTCTCTCCTCGCTCATGCTTGTTCTCTCTTTCTCAAAAATAAAAATTAACTTTAAAAAAATGGTACTCTATGAAAGACAAATACCGTTATGATTTCACTTATATGCACAATCTCAAAAACAAAACAAATGAATAAACAAAAAAAAAAACAGAAAGAGACCCATAAATACAGAGAACAAACTGATGGTTGCCGGAGGGGAGAGAGTGGGGGAAATGAGTAAAAACTGGTGGAGAGTGGGAGGTGCAGACTTCCAGTTACGGAATTAGTTAAGTCGCAGGGATGAAATGAACAACATAGGGAAAAGAGTCAATGATATTGTAATAGTGTTGTATGAAAGAAAGTAGCTACACTGTGAGCACAGCAAAGCTTATAGAGTTGCCAAATCACTATGTTGTAAACCTGAAACTAATGTAACATTGTATGTCAACTACACTTCAATAAAAAAAAATTTTTTTTAAACTTGTACTCTGTCAGTCAACTTTGCCCTTCCATTAGAAGTCAAATTTTATAAGTAATATTTATTAAACATTTAACTATGTCCCTGACATTAAGCTAAGTATAGATTTAGTGATTCCTATTAAGATTAAAATTTGTTCACTTCCAATTTTTTGGAATAAGTTTTTTAAAACTTTTGCCAAATGTATTGTTAATATTATTTAAAATTCCCAAAAATGAAACAACTGAGTCAAAAGATTTAGTTTTTTTTTAAGTCTCATAAGAGTTTTTTTTTTTTTAAAGAAAATTCGTATTCATTACAGCCTGGCCCTTTATCTCTGGTGACCTATTTTCCACTATTACATTACTTTCCTAATTTAAATGTAGAGATTTTTAAATAAATAGATTCTCAGTGATGGCCATTTACAGCTTTCATCTTTGTCCCTCATTTCTACAGGTTGATGACATGTATCAGGCCTCCAATTTGTTAATGCTTTTTTGGAATCCAGTCCAGAAAGATATCTGGCCACAATATTTTATGCTATCCCTACAACCATTCTATCATGTTTCTAACAGGAAGTTATCAATCCTAAAATCTCACTATACCTTCCCCTAAATGAGATTTAAGCAACGGTTCAATATTCTTTCTATAGGATGGTCAGAATTAAGTAGACAATGTCATTCTATCCAAACCATTTTTGTTTTAATTCAAGGTCTCTATTTCCTTATGAATTTATGCCTGATTTGCTCTCCTCATCTTCCCACTAAGCTACCTACCAACGTAATTCACGAATTCACTCTGTAACATATAGAACTTCTTACTCTATTTCTGTATTTGTTTACTAAACAATAGCGAACCCAATTAAGCGTTCAAAGGGTAGGAGTGGCTTCTATAATGTAATTGCCAGCTACACATAAAATACCTCATCAAAGATTAGTAGAAACTTTCTTAACTGGTTTCTATTTCACCAGATTACTGGAGTAAGTGATGCTCTCCATTCCCAGAGTCAAATACAAATTGAACTCTTGAAGGCTATAGACTACACTCTTTAGGAAAGTCTCACATTATTGCAATCTCCTCCCAGGTTTGTGTACATAACTTACAAGAGTCCATTGTGTTCTCCAGCTGACTTTATACCAGTTGCACTAGGTACAACCATTATACAATTTAATCAAACATTACATAAACCAATGAACTACAAACACATAATGCAAAATATGTACAAAAATTAGGTCAAATACTCTGGAAAGACTATGTAAAAACTGCCAAATTAGAGACAGGTAAGATCACTGAAGGCTGGAGGAAAAAAATCATTTAAAAAGCTTAGGATTCTACAAATTACTTCTTAAATGTCTTAAATCATCCTCTAGGGGGGCCTGGGTGGTTCAGTCGGTTAAGCGTCCGACTTGGGCTCAGGTCATGATGTCGCAGTTCGTGGGTTCCAGCCCCGCGTCGGGCTCTGTGCTGACAGCTCAGAGCCTGGAGCCTGCTTCGGATTCTGTGTCTCCCATTCTCTGCCCCTCCCCTGCTCACGCTCTGTCTCTCTCTGTCTCAAAAATAAACAAACATTAAAAAAAATTTTTTTTGATTAAAATCATCCTCTACTTTCAAAAAAACCCTAAAACTGGAATTTGCAGACCATACATTACAGGATTGGTTTGAGAGAAGAAAAATGAAACAGAATTCTAAGCAGAGAACTCATACCCAAGAAAAGATTGAAAAAAATATTGTCAAGTTAATACAGATTAATATTTTTTTAAGTTTTAAAAAAACTCTTCACAGTGTCATTTAGGATTCCCTACCATGACTCACTTTTCCATCTACCAACTAGATAAAAGGCCTTCTACTGTACACACACAAGGGCAAACTGATTTTACCCCCAAAGAAAAATTTTAAAGCAGAGGGAACATTAAAGCAGAGGTAGGTAACATAGCATTAAGGAAAGGTAATATAGCGTTAATCTGGGTTTGAACCCCTGCCCCAAACTTACTTACACCTTGAGCAAGTTAACAAAAATCTCACTTTCCTCATGTAAAAATGAGTTATTCAAATTAAACTCACCTCACAGGGCTTGAGGATTATATACCAATTCATGTATTTAGTACGAGTGCCTGGCACATGATAAGCATTAAGAAGCATGTGCACTACCAGCAAAAGATATGCCTATTCTCAGCTGTTACTTTAAAAAGGATCCATTTCAAGATTGAGTAATTTAAACCCATCTCAAAGATAATTCAATAGAACACCAGAAGTAATGTAGCACTAGGCAGAGTACTGCATTACTTCTAAGTGGTCGTTAACCAGAGGTATATATCAGAATGGCTTAAAGAGTTTTTGTCAAATTCAGAAGCCCGGGCTCTATCACAATTGAATCAGGCTCTCCAGGACTATTTATATATGAAATATATATGAAAAGTTCCCTAAGTGGCTCTGATGTGGATCACAGGTGAAGAACTGCTGTTAAGATGATAAAATTATTGATGCTTTAATTAAGAAAAACTTACCCAATTACTACTTAATCAAATGTTAAAATGTCATTAAAAAGATTTGGGCAGATTAATGTAGGAGCTAGCCAAATAACCAAAATGAATCAGATGGAATTAATATTTGTGGAAACTATAAGCAAGAGATCCCAATCTTTACAGGTTTTTCCTATTCAAATATATAGATATGCAATTTTAAATCAAAACCATGTCACCTCCCCACAAGTGTCACTCCTACTAAAATAAGCTTTTGCTATATTAAAGTGAACTATAAGACAGGGGTGCCTGTGTGGCTCAGTTGGTTAAGCATCTGACTTTGGCTCAAGTCATGATCTTAGTTTGTGAGTTGGAACCCCGCATTGAGCTCTGTGCAGACAGCTCAGAGACTGGGGCCTGCTTTGGATTCTGTGTCTCCCTCTCTGCCCCTCCCCAACTCACACTCTGTCCCCCTCTCTCTCTCTCAAAAACAAATATTTAAAAAAAAATTTTTTTAAGTGAACGGTAGGACATAACCTCATCAGCATTAAATTCCTAACGTTGTCTTCACATGATTAGCTTTAATATGCTTCCAAAGCAGGCATTTCTTTTCTTTTTTTTAAAGTAAACTCTCTGCCCAATGTGGGGCTCAAACTCATGACCCTGAGATCAAGAGTTAGATGATCTACCAAATCAGCCAGCCATGTGCCCCCAAATCAGGGTTTCTCAACCTTAGCATTAATTGGTATTTTGAGCTGGATAATTCTTGGGGACACGTAGGGCACACAGGTTGTCCTATGTATTGTAAGGTATATAGCAGCATTTCTGGCCATTATCCACCAGATGCCAGTAGAACTCCACCTTACTTCAGTTGTGATAACCAAATTGTTTCTAGACACTACCAAATGTCTTCTGGGGTGAGAGGGCAAAGTCACTCCTCATTGAGAACTTCTCCTAATGAATATTTTTCCTGCTGGCTTTCTTCAGACAATTTCCTTTTTTTCTGAGCTAATGAGTTATCTTTATTTCTTCATATAGGACAAAGTGAGCAGACCCCCAAAAAAGGCCTGGCTGGTGTTTTGTATTGCTTTCGCAGCAGTGATGTTAACTCGCACAAGTACATCTCACTTAGCTATCAACAACACATCGGCAGAACTGGGTTTGAATGCCATTCGAGCACTTACCAGCAGTGTGGTCTTGGGCAAGTCACTTAACCTCTCCAAATGTTTCCTCATCTGCAAAATGGGAATAACAATATCTACTTTGTAGAGTTGCTATGTTAAAGATAATTTAAGTAAAATAGTACTTATACTTGACACATAGTAGAATTGCCATAAATGACAGCCATTATTATATTACCATAAATTGGGTTTATAGCAATGAAGGATATTGTACACCCTCCACAATACTTCTAACAGTACTCCAACTTCATTGTGCATTAGAATCACCTGTGATGTTAAGAACTGAAGATGCCCAGGTCCCACCCTTCAGGAGGTCCAGGGACAACAATGAGAAAAACTGGTTGCGACTGTTTTTACGTTAAACTTGACTCTGTTGTGTTTTCATGCTGTTGTAAAACTCTGCAGCATTCTAAGACCCAAGAAAGAAGAAATTCATGAAAATAATTGAACCATATAAAATATTTATCACATGAAACAAAAACTACTTTCAAATAATGACATTTTATCAGTTTATTTTGAAGGTCATTTTAAAAACAAAGTTAAAGACAATCTGAGAAAAAAATTGCACAGAATACACTCATTAAATAAGCATGGTGATTAAATCAAAATAAGGGAAATGTTTCTTCTGCAATTCCGGAAATAAGTTCTGTTGTCCTGAAGGTTCTTATACTTCCAAAAGGGGGGAAAATCTTGGCAATTAAAGCTGCCTCTTAATCATGTAAATCTACAGTAGAAACCAAATTTTTCTGTTCTTCTCAATAAGTCAGTTTCGATCTTCAAATTGTGCCTTGTTTTTTAAAAGATATGATGCTAGAAATTCAATGGGATTTGGTGGTCTGGAAGGGAAAAGAAATCCAAAATTTAGAAATTTACGTTCTAGGTGTATTAATTTAAATGTATTATTCCATAATGAAAACACATCTTTTTAAATTTAATTTTCATTTTGCACTCAAAGGCCATTTGTAGTAAATATGGTAAGTGAAATAGGCAAGCAAGTTAGCCAACAATATGGTTTAAAGAGACTGAGATTTTTGTATGAGTTAAAATCAGTTATAAACTCAATTCTACAACACAAGTTTCAAAAACGTAATGTTTAACATTGGGATGATAATTACCCAGGATATTGGAATAAGGACTTTAAGGGGTCACCAGGGAGAATTCTGGGGTGCTGACAGTACTCAGTTTCTTGATCTAACTACAAGCTTTGTGGTATGTTTGGATTCTGAAACTTCATCAAAGTGTACACCTATGACATACACAATTTTCTCCACAGGTATTAACCTTCAATAAGAGAAGAAAAATAATACAGGAAAATGTCTGTAGCATCACTGAGACAAGTGGATGAACTCCCAAAAAATGAGTCAAACGCATCAATATTCATTTGAATAAATAAGTTCTGTTATATTTTTTTAAAAAGTCACCTCTATTTTATTTCAAATATTTAAATCAATAATAATTCTAATACTGCTACCATACAGCACACCTGAGAAGTTAAAACATACTTTAGAATTAAGAGGTGGGAGAATGGGAATTGGAGGAAGGGGATCAAAAGGCACACATTTCCAGTTACAAGAGGAAGAAGCACCAGGGATGTGATATTCGACATGATGACCACAGCCAGCACGGCCGTATGAGGACTGCAAAGTTGTTGAGAGTACTATCTAAGAGTTCTCATCACAAGGAGAATTCCTTATCATTTATTTGTTTTCCTTTTTATTGCGTCTTTGTGAGATGATGGATATTAACTAAATGCACTGTGGTAATATCACAATATATGTAAATCAAACCACCGTGCTATGTATCTTAGGCTTATAGAGTGATATATGCCAATTATTTTTCAATAAAATGGGGGAAAAATGTTAACAGAAGATGTCATTTCCTATTTATCACTTTTCCATAGATTATTCTTGCTGAGAAAAGAAGTTGAAAGACGAAAAACTGGGGAAATCAGATATTTAAAATCCTACTATGAAAAGGCATATTTAGAATTTACAATGATCTCAAAACATTCCCGTAGCATTTTAAACAGCCTTTTGAACTGACTAGACATAAACAACATTTTGTCACATAATATTTATGGTTAATTTCATGAATGATTTTGCCAAAATTCCTTACTTAAAAATTGTATTTAATAATGGCATGTTACTTAAAAACTTCTTCAAATTTTTCCTTCTAGCATTTAAAGTAAAATTTATAATTTCTAACATATTGGCCTTCTATAAATAAAGAACAAGAAAATATAAAAGATGACCATATTTTAATTGACAAAATTAGAGCCAAGATATATCTTGCAGTCATAAATAAATCCTCTTTTATACATATAGCTAACTTACAAAAACATTTTCGATTGGACTTGCTTATACAAAAAGAATTTAGGTAGAATTACTAGGAAAAAACATGTACAGAAAAACTGTAATGTTGCTAATAAAGAAATATAAATCAAAATAGCTTGGCAAGAAAAGTTTGTAACACTCATGCTGTTGGAGACTTTGATAGTGGAAGAACTTTAAGGATAAATTTTTGGACGGAAAAATGGTATTGTGTGTCAAACACTGTAAAAAGAGTCATGTTCCTCAAACTAGCAAATCATTTCTTGGAAATTTATCATAAGAAAGTAATGAAACAAAAGAAAAAGAGGCATGAAAACGTATAACATAGGTTGCCTGCTAACCTATAATAACAAAGGAAATTGGACCTAAGTGCTCAACAGTAAGAACATGGCTAATTGCGGTATTGTTTTAATTTAAATTGTAATCACGAAGCCTAGCTGAGGTATGGAAAATGTTTTTTATGATATTAAAAAGGAGACATAAAATTACACGTACACCATGATTGCAAATCTTTACAGATATGCATATGATCTTAGACGAATAGAGATAAATGAAAAGTGTCTGAATTGATGAGATTGCAGGTGACTTATAATTTTATAAATTCTTTATATTGTAAAAAAAATAAGTAAACATAACTAATAACTTTCAGTTAGGGAAGTCTTTATTTTGCTTTCTCCAGGAACTCCATTTGCAGACACTATCTTACCTTTCTTTTGCAAGCACAGCCAGTCCCTGTAATAAAATAGGCACAACTGTCTGATCCAGGTAGGCACGAGTTGGCAAAGACTGGAGATCCACTTTCTGTTTTGATGACTTTTCTGCATTAATCTTCTCATTGTCTACTATCCTCTAGTGGATTCAAAAAACATGCATGTGTATTACAAATAACTAGATTATTTTGAATGCTAAGCAAAAATTAATGGAAATATGACACGAGTAGAAAAGGCAAAATCAATGACCAGAGAGCTGATATGGTAGGGCAAATCTCTCCGCCAAAATAAAAATCAAACCCATCTCTAAATTTCATTTAAGCCTTTTTTCTCTGAAGGCTCCATAGTATCTCATTGTTTTGTCTTATCTCCAGATTCTACTCTTTCTCTCCTTCTGCCTGTTTAGGAGTAAATACAAGTGCTTTCTCTTTTTTTCGTACGAATACTTTCTTACAGTATGCTTCAAAATCTGTGGACATGACACTAAGTAGCCCTTTATCACAGTGAGAAAGCTGGTCCTGTTTCAATTCTGTCATCACAGGCAGTTATCAAGGATAAAGTCTCACTTTGGTACTAACAGGTGTGCAACACTTTTGCAACACTTGGTGAACTCTTCTTAACAGAGAGAGCAGGCTTCAGGCTCAGAGCCTTCCAATGGCAATAGAATATAGCTAAAATTTATCCCCACCGTTTCACATTCACTGTTTGCATGTTTATGGTTATCCTCCATCAAAATGAGAATGCTTTTCTATTTGTTTCTTTTTTTAAAAAAGGAATTCATGATTTTTAAAAGTGAACAGAAAAAAAAATAAAAAAAAATAAAAGTGAACAGAATTAAGGAAAAATATTAAGTAAATGATAGTCAAAAAATGAGGGAATTTACTAATATGGAAAAGATCATTAATACGATTTTTAAATGATGGTTAAGAAACAATGACTTATACTTTCTACTCCTAGGAATCTCCAAATTTTAGGTCTTTCACACAGATTCAACTGACATCCAAAGCATCAAAAACTACTTTATTGAAAAACTCTGCATTCTTTTACGAATCAACCATTTTAGAAATTTAGAAATAAGTGGCTATCTACAACACAAACCACTATTAAGAACACTTTCATTTAAATGACTTCGGGGGCACCTTGAGGACTTAGTTACTGGAGCATGCAACTGTTGATCTCAGGGTTGTGGGTTCAATCCCCACGTTGTGGGTAGAGATTACTTAAAAATAAAATCTTTTAAAAAAATGAACTTCTGCTTCAATCATACTCAAACTGGATATACATGAGTCAATGACAACAAAAAAAGATTTTCTAGACTTAATTTTTTTAGACAATTTTATTTTGTAAAAAGTAAAAAAAAACACTTTTATCATATACCTACAATATATATACCATGGTTTCCGAAAACACTTCCCACAACTATGTCAGGCAACTATTCTAATTTGGCTTATGATTTTTCCATTTTATTTTGAGACTTAGTAAGACAATAATGTTCTATACTTAATGTATAACATAGCTATTTTTTGCTCACGGATTAAGAAACATATTGTTCCTCAGTAAATTTCAACACATAATCCCCATATACAACAAAAACAGTCAGTTACATGACCTTCCAATGCCTTCAATAAGAAGGCAATTAATTGCTTCAATTAAGCAATGACTGATTATCTCCTATATCTTATAATAAATCCCTTGACCAAATCCTCTCATTTTTTTCACTCAGATATTAAATGAATATCCACTATGTGCCAACTGCTACGCTTAATTTTAGTTAAGCCAAAATCCTGCATTAATCTAAATATATACATACAAATTATCCCCCCCACCAAAAAAAAAGGTATAAGGTGTTAATGGTATATAGAACAATGACCACAAAAACAGGAAAAAAAAAATAAGGTGAGCCCTATGATTGTCCTAGGTTACTACTTCCTGCCTAGAAAACGTATAGGATGCAAAGCAGAAAGAGCCCAAGCAGAGCCCAGCAGTCTCCCTGAGCTGAGAAGCCATACTTGAAACTTCAGGGAGATCAAGACAACCAGAATTTACAGGACAGTGTACTGAAGAGTGCATGGAAAGGGGAAAGATGTGCAGAAAGACACTAAAGAGACTGCTTTACAGTCATTAGGTGAGTACTTATCAGTGCATTGATGTGGGGCAACTATCCAAGGCCAAGGGAAAAAAAACACCTGGCATGAGCAGGAGAGAGAATCCCTGGAGCTCACACAAGACCAGGAATAGCTCATGTTCCTGTGACACAAAACTGGAAAACCACATAATATATGGCGCACTGGGAGAGATGGAAGAGGAGGATATTAGGCCTAAATTAAAGGTTGGTCTGGTCCCACCTAGCAAAGGTTAAAACAAACCTCAAAGGAATCAAACTGTTTTTCTCAGTAATATAACTGTGTTCTGGAATAAAGCTCAAGAATATTTGAAGGAATACAAAAATAACCAGTACCCAGCAAGGTAAAATGCATAATGCCCGGCCTCCAATAAGAAATCACCAGACAGGCAAAGAAGCAGGAAACTAACTACCACGCATAATAAGGGGGGAAAATTCAATCCGCAGAAGGAGACCCAGAAATGATAGATAATAGAATAGGCAATGCCATTAACCAAATATTATAATATATTACATATCTTTGAGAAGGGAGAGAAATATATAAATAAATTAAGCTAACAATATTTAAAAATATTTGAAGAAATAATGGTCAAAATTTTTCCAAATTTCATGAAAACTCTAAACCCACAAATCCAAGAAACTCAATGAATCCTAAGCACAAGACACATAAAAATAATTTTTTAAAAAAAACTACACCAAGATACATCATAATCAATTTAAAACCTGTAATAAAATTAAAAGCACCAAGAGAAGAGACATTAAGTATGGAGAAGCAAAGACAGAAATGATTGCAGATTTCTTGTCAGAAATATCAGCCGAAAAGACAGTAGAGCAAATCTATACCCAGCGAAAATAACTCAAAAATAAAGACAAAAATAAAAAAATAAAAAATAAAGACAAAATAATACCTTTTTCAGACATCAGAAGCTTGAAGGATTCCTGACCAGCAGACCTACACTATAAGAAATGTTAAAAGAAGCCCTTAAGACAGAAGGAAAATGATACCAGATGGAAATCAGATCTACACAAAAGAATGAAGAGTCAAGATGGTAAATATGGTAAATGTGGGTAAATGTGAAATATTCCTTTTTCTTATTGTATAAGTCTCTTTAAAGACAATTAACTTTTTAAAGAAAATATACAAATAATGAGGGGCACCTGGGTGGCACAGTCAGTTAAGCGACTCTTGATTTTGGCTCCAGTCAGGATCTCACAGTTCAAGAGTTTAAGCCCTGCATCCAGCTCTGCGCGGACAGTGAGCCTGCTTGGGATTTTCTCTCATTCTTTCTCTCTCCTCCACCCCCATTTGCACTCTCTCTCTTTCAAAAAAAATGAATAAACTTAAAAAAATTTTTTAATTAAAATAATGAATTATGGTATTCATAAGATATGTAGAATAAGGTATATAACAATAACACAAAGGCCAGTTGAGAGGAAATGGGAGAACACTGCTGTAAGGTTCTTAGACTAAACACCAAAAGTAATAATACCACTTGATGGTAAATTGTTAAGTTAGACTTGCATGCTATAAACCATAAAGGAAGCACCCAAAAAGAAACTTAGGAAATAAAATGGGATAATCAGATAGAAAGTAGCAGCAGCTGTAGTGGTTTCCAGACTTTCAGATATCACAAACAACAAATTAAAAATTACACAATGAACGAAGGGACCAACATAGGGAAAGAAACTTATTTTCCCAAGTAAAAACTTAAAATTAAATAAATAACTTTACTACCACCATTAATTCATAAGAGAATGGGCATTTTAAAATTATAAAAGCAGGGGCGCCTGGGTGGCTCAGTCAGTTAAGCGTCCAACTTGGGCTCAGGTCATGATCTCACCGTTTGTGGGTTCGAGCCCCGCATCAGGCTCTGTGCTGACAGCTCAGAGCCTGGAGCCTGTCTTCAGATTCTGTGTCTCCCTCTTTCTCTGACCCTCCCCTGTTCACGCTGTCTTTCTCTCTCTCTCAAAAATGAATAAAACATAAAAAATAAAATAAAATAAAATTGTAAAAGCAGGAAGACCAATCACCAAACAATGTATCATTATCAGATACTTCCTCAGCTCATTTTTTTTCTCACTTTATCACGGAAATTGGTCTGAGGACTTGAGAGAGAGCCTTTGGGAATCACTGCTCTACTGTATCATGGCTCTGCCTTCATATATAAGCACCATCAAGAAAATATTGTGCCGATGCCTTAAAAGAAGTTTCTTAAAGGAAGAGAACACAAAGTGGTATAGGTATCTTCATCAGATTCTATTAAAGACTACATTACAGGACACCTAGGTGGCTCAGTCAGTTGAGTGTCCAACCCAATTTTGTCTGGGGTCACGAACCCAAGGTTGTGGGACCGAGCCCCATATTGGGCTCCATGCTGAATGTGTAGCTACTTGAAATTCTCCCTCTCTCCCTCTGTCTCTCTCCCCTGCTCCCATACCCTCTCTCAAATTAAAAAAAAAAAAAAAGATCTATAAAGGAATCAACATTAAGAAAAAAAGACTACATTATGAAGAGATTCTCTTAATATTGACATCAAATCCAGAAACATTCCTAGCAATTTTTTAATGCACACAGGGAATTCTAGTAGCTGGTCAAAATCATCAGCACAATTTAATTGTACCTCAAAAATGTCCACCTGCCTAGGTTTAACACACAGCTCCTCCACTTATTTCCTGGTGACCTTACACAAGTTACTCAACTTCTCTGAGCTTTATAGGGCTGAAGATACAGGCAAATTACTTAGGAGTGTGCCTGGCACCCAGTAAAAGTTAATAAATAGTAGTAGCTGCTACTATTATTACTTTGCTTGGAAATACTCCTGCAACTCATTTATCCAAACTTAATCACTGGCAAGGTCTTTCCCTGTTTTTTTTCTCTCCCAATAAAACATACACATCTCCTGGAAGCCTCTATTTTCCTAACCAATCCCACCCAGTTTGGGCTAATTCATTGCTCTAGCATTTATTTACTCATTCATTTACAAAGTAACTTCTACTCCTTTTAATTTTTTTTTTTGTTTGTTTATTCTTGAGTGAGACAGAGCTTGAAGCGGGGGAGGGGCAGAGAAGAGAGGGAGACACAGAATCTGAAGCAGACTCCAGGCTCTGAGCTATCAGCTCAGAGCCCCCACATGGGGCTGGAACTCATGAGCTGTGAGATCATGACCTGAGCTCAAGTCGGATGCTTAACCAACTGAGCCACGCAGGCACCCCGAACTTCTACTTTTAAACAACTTCCTAGCACTTATATGCAAAAGCCCTATGAAAGTATATCTTCTTGTGTGTTTTTCGTGTGTATTCTTTGAATTCACACGTGACCGTGTAAGACAAAAAATAATGTCTATTATGTGTGTTACAGCTTCCAATGGAATCTACTACTGAACGCGAAAAAAAAAAATCATTCATTCCACCAGCACACTATTCTGCTACAAAGACAACGGGTGAAATTTTAATGTGCAGTTTTTCCAAAGAATATCCCAACAGATTCATTAATAGTCACCAAGCAAAAACGAGTCTAACACTCTCCATTCGTAAAGCATGTTTGTTTCTGTATATCACTTTCAGAAGTTCACCCTCTTGAGTCAAAAGTAATTTGGATTTCTGTATACCACGAAGCATTAGCACCGCTAATAAAACAAGCTACCCATAATTTGATACTATTTGGTTCAAGGTGATAAAAGTTTCCCCTTGTGCAAAGCAACCTAGTAAAAATGGATCCCAAGTTTTCTCCAGCTCGTAAGAGACGCTCGGAAACGGCAAAAGAACTGGGAGAATTACCTCGACATTGTCTGTGAGACCGTACTCAGAGTGAGGGTTTTCTGCAACCTAGAAAACAAAACACAGGTCACTGAGACATGAGCCACCCCTTCTCGCTGCATACCGCCACCCTGAAGCCAGGGCCTCCTGGTACCTGCGTCTGTCCCTCCAGCATCTGCTCTGGCTCCATGGCGGACCCTGCAAGTCACAATCCCCGGAAACCAGTCTTGGAAAACAAGAAGAACCGTGAGTTACCCGGGAGATTTCAACACGAAGATGCCAGGATGGAGTCCAGCCCAGCCCGGACCCCGCCCCTCACCCCCACCTGGGCGCGGGAGCACCCGGAGCAGTAGAGGAGCAAGGTGGGACAGTCCAAGACAGGGCGCCCGCATCAGGTCCGGAAGCACCGCGGTAGTCCCAAGAACCTAGAAGAAGTGGGAAAGGGGGAAAAGGGAGCTGATTACCCGCGCCCAAGCCGCTCGTTCTTAAGAGCCCTGCACCGCGCCACCAACTCCCAGCACAAACCGCTTCAGCCGTAAGTGACGGATGTCGCACGACTGCTGCGCCTGCGCAGAACTCCCTAGCGGGCCTGGGGCGGGGTAGAACCCGGACCTGTCCGGAGTCTGCGTAGCCCTGTGCGGTCCGCAGAGTGTCCTGGTCAAAATCTGGCCCGGGAGGTTGCGAGAGACTCGTTCTTCAACCTGCCCACTTAAGGCAAGAGCCAACCCAGCTGCAGACCCAGTGAACTCCGCAACTGGAAGGAGTTCGGCTCCGCCAGTTCTCGGTGCCGCCTAAGAGCTGCTGCCCAAGCTCTTCCGCGCGGAAGCGAAATCACTCACCCGCTGGGTGATTCTTATAAAAAAAAAATCAGACCTAAGCTAAGCAGTCTACGAAAGAATGTCAGTGTTTTACTCTAAACAGGTGGCGGAAGACGCAGTGTTTGGGGGTTTCTTGGTAAGCTCTTATCGAGTCCTTAAATCTGTGAATATGCGATGTTAATGCTATCTTACATTTGTATCAAAATTAGCAAAAAGCAACCTGCTTTCCAAAGTGTGATACTATTAATGCTATTGTATTTGTAAAAAAACACAAAGGATAATTTGCCTCCTACATACAATTTGTAAATAGCAAACAAGATTGTTGTAATTGCAATAAATTCCATTTATTTAAATGCAAATAAAGGTGATACACTAATTAAAGTTCCTACCTTTCACTCAACAATCCCATTTGTAATTGCACTTGTAATATGAAAATTTGAAAACTTCGTATTAGCTATTTGGAGACAAATATGTCATGTCAATATAAAGGAATGTAAACTATTAAAAGTCATTACTCTAGAAACACAGAAATATTTATGATTATAATATTAAGTTTTGAAAAAGGTAGAATACAACTTTATTTTGCTACTCTGCAAAAAGTAACTGGATAAAGATCTGAAATATGTTGAGTAACTAGACTTGTGGGTACCTTTTTAAAATTTAATTTTGTAATGTATACTTGATTAGTATTGTAATTGGTGATAGTTACCATATGGCACTTTGAGGATTTTTCACGTAGGACTGATGCAAAGATGTGGATGCATAGGCATAGGATATAGAAATTGACTATTACATATATTAACTCAAATTAAGATTAAATGCATTTTCAGGAGTGGGAAATAACAGCAAATAGGTCTAGAGAATAGTTGGAGAAACTTAATAGTTATGTGTGTTGCTACATTATAATATATCCATACATTTCCCAAAACACAATAGGCACTCAATAAATATTTCCAAATTCCTGGAAGTAACTGAGAGCTCATTTATATTTTCTAAATACAAACAGTTTTAGTAAAATGGGAAGCTAGACTGAGCTCATTCAAGGCAGGGATCTTATATAACTTGGTACTTCATAAGGTTCACAGCATATATGGAGTTGATTCATAGTCAAAGCCGAATATGAATATATATGCTGTCACTACTAAAGACTATATATCTTTGTATATATGTGTGTATTTCTGTGTATTGTATATATATGTATGTATTATACACACATGTATACATATGTGCTGCTCCCCTTGGTAAATATATATATATACACACACACACACAATTAACTATCAGCCAGATTTCTCTCAGTCTAGAAAAGACTTATAAGTGTGATTTACAAAAATCCTCACTAAAATTTTTACATTTACAACTTTTTGAAAAATTCAGAGAACAAGACATAGCTGCAGAGAGATGGGAGGAAAACATGACACCTACAGATGATTTAAATGAATTAGCAAGAAAGTGATAGGAAGTGTAAAGTTGCTTGAAGATATTGCAGAATGCTGAGTTCTTACATGAAATTAAAGATTCTAAAGAGGATGGGCCCTGAGAACCATGATTATGACAGAAACTTGCAATAATATGTACTCTCTAGAGAGGGGTAAATGAAAAGAATGAGAAAAACATTTAACTCTCATTTGAACTTGTAGTACCAAACTTAGTTAAGGATCCTCTCATCTGCTTCTACCATGTCCTTCTATTACAACACTTACCTCATTCTGCCTTATATATCGTCTGCAGTCAAACACAATTAGACTTTTTAGTTCGTCAAAGGGAAAAATCTTATTATATTCATCTTTGTATTTGTTTCTTATATTCAGTAAATATTTTTTTTCAAAAGAAGTAAATTTATAGGGAAGGCAAGCACTTGCACCAAAGCACTACTCTAGACTTTCTTTCTTTCTTGGGGTCTTGGGGAGATAGTAGTTTAGAGATTCTAGAACTAGAACTCTAGAATCTAGAATAATAAAGACAAAGTACTGTGCTTGAACCCCTTTTTATAGACTTAGTGTAAATTCCATTTATGAAATATTAACCTATTAGATGATACCTATTTAGGGATAATACAATATGTGTAGTAGAGAACACTTGATTTGGGATTAGATGAATATCAGAACCTGGTTGGTTCCTTCACTTGTTTGTCATGTGAAGTAAGTAAATAGTTGAATTCTTCTGAGCTTCATGTTTTTTCATATACAGATTAGGATAACAATTCTTCATAGAGAGGATCAAATGAGATAAAACAGGAGAAACTGCTTTGTGTGAAGTTACATAAGTGAAACATTCTATTTAATCTACCCCAACTACTTCATTATAAGAATATGTTATACTTTTTTGTTGTTTCTATTCTGTTTTCTTTTGATTTGTGAGAAAGAAAGTGCTCAAATAAAGAGCATGATTCAGCACACACACAATACACAAATACATACACACAAACACAAATGTCTTTGCAGAGGAATACATAGAATTTATTGAATGTAAACAGGCCCTCTGAGAATAGTCTGTGCACATGGACACCAACCACCTCTGAAGAAGACCTAGAAATCTATATTCCAGATTTGCTTAATCACTTTCCAAGGAAGTATCTTTTGGTGGTTAATATTAGAAGACTACTCTACCCATAAGTCCCTTGTCCCCACTACCAAACCCCATGCCCAAGCACCCTTACCACCATCCTCATCTCAGAAATGTTGATATACCAAGAAACATGTCAAATGGGCTTTTAAAAGACATGAATAGAGTGTGCTCAGATTTTTATGATACAGACATGATCTTAGCAATGAGAGTAATAAAAATAAAAAAGCTAAACTTACTATAACTTCCAGTACCTAAATTGTCAGTTATCTCTCTCCCATTTCCCATAAGAGGTTGGTTATACTTAGATTTTCCCCCCAAAATTTCCTAAATGATTTTCAATTTTTTATAAGTGTTTATTTTTAGGGGCACCTGGCTAGCTCAGTTGGAAGAGCACGTGATTCTTGATCTCAGGTTGTGAGTTCAAGCCCCACATTGGGTGTAGAGATTACTTGAAAACAAAATCTTAAAGTGTTGATTTTATGCTTTGTTTTCCTTTCACAATCCAAATAACTTAAATGTATGTTTATAAATAAGTCATGGGTTATTAAGTAATAAGTACAATATATGTTTGATATGTTTTAATTTGAAGACACCAGAGCCATTCCATATTAATATATGTTGAAATCATTTCTCTCTTTCCTTTTTTTTTTTTTTTTTTTATTATCTCTACTCTCAACATGGGGCTAGAACTCACCATTCCAAGATCAACAGTCGTATGCTCTGACTGAGCCAACCAGATGCTCCCAAACTTTTTCTTTTCTTAAAGACAAACTTGGGGGCACCTGGGTGGCTCAGTCGGTTAAGTGTCCAGCTTCGGCTCAGGTCATGATCTCACGGTTCGTGAGTTCGAGCCCCACATCGGGCTCTGTGCTGACAGCTAGCTCAGAGCCTGGAGCCTGCTTCAGATTCTGTGTCTCCCTCTCTCTCTGACCCTCCCCTGCTCACACTGTCTCTCTTGGTCTCTCAAAAATAAATAAAAAACATAAAAGAAATTTTAAAAAAAGACAAACTTGGTCAGTAAAATAGAAATTGGTAGTTAAGTTACCTAATTTTAATATCAGATTATTATGTAAAATGTTTCTCTATAGTAACAGAATTCATTGTTGTTGTATTCATATATGAAAGAATGCAGAAAAAAAAATTAATTAGAAGTCTAACTAGGGGAAAGTCCAACTGGGTTCAGGTACCCTGTGAAATGATTTACATATTCTACCAAATAATACTCTAATCCCTTGTAAAGTGAATACAATTATCCCCATGAAATAAGGTAATAAAATTGATTCAGAAAATTGTCACATAATGTTACATACTTACATGGCTAATTGAAATTTTAATCCAGACCTACCTAATTCTAAAGGTGGTGCTCCTAGCTATTCATAGAGGACAAATGTATCAGTATGCTTTGGGATTCCATTAACAAATCCGAACTCCAATTTGAGTAACAACTGAAAATTCCAGGAGCAATAAGGTGAGTACCTAAAACACTCTATTTGTGGCTTTTAATTTTTTTTAATGTTTTTTTATGTTTTGTTTTTTGCTTTTTTTGAGAGAGAGACAGAGTGCAAGCAGGGGAGAGGCAGAGAGAGAGGGAGACACAGAATCCATCCGAAGCAGGCGGCAGGCTCCAAGCTCCAGGCTGTAAGCACAGAGCCCGACACAGCTAGACCTCACCAACCGCAAGATCATGGCTTGAGCCTAAGTCAGATGCTTAACCAGTTGAGCCACCCAGGCACCCCAGTCATGGCTTTTAAATATTTTAAGAAATCTCTACACCCAAGATGGGGCTCTCCTAATGACCCCGAGGTCAAGGGTCACACGCTCCTACAACTGAGCCAGCCAGGCGCTCTAGTCTTAGATTTTATACTGTTTCTCTACAATTTTCTCACCTTCATCTCTTCTATATATCACCTTCATTCTCAGGCTAATTTCTCATGGTCAAGAGATCATTGCTTCAAGTAGTCAGGACAACATGCTTTCTTTTTCATATTCAAAAACAGAAAGCATCACTTCTCTTAGGTTTACCCATGTATCAAAAACCTGAACTTTGCTTTAATCCATCCATCTTGAACCAGTTATTTAGATAAGATGGATGTCATGTGCTGACCTGAATTAATGCCCATTCCTGGTAGTAATTGATTCTACCAGAATTGTATGAACACAGTGCAATGGGAGATGGTTGGTTCCACAAGAGAAAATCTTAGAATGGGTATGAAGGGGAAAGAAAGGGATTGGATGCTGACTAGTCAGTCAAAAAACATTCACTACTTCATATTAGGTAAAGATTTAAAAATCAGCTTACCATAAAAAAGGGATAAACTAAAACAGAATTTTCACTTTAATACAGCATTTCTCTTTCAAGGACTTTATCCCATATAAATACAAAAATGTACAAATAGAAAGATACTTATTGTACCATAGATTTTAGGGGCGCCTGGGTGGCTCAGTCGGTTAAGCGTCCGGCTTCGGCTCAGGTCACGATCTTGCAGTTCGTGGGTTCAAGCCCCGTGTCAGGCTCTGAGCTGGTTCGAGCCCTGTGTCGGGCTCTGTGCTGACAGCTCAGAGCCTGGAGCCTGCTTCAGATTCTGTGTCTCCTTTTCTCTCTGACCTTGCCCCACTCCTGCTCTGTCTCTCTCTGTCTCTCAAAAATAAACATTCAAACAAACTTTTTTAATCTGCTTTTGCATGTATATATTTGTGCAAAGCACAAAGCCTGGTATCTGAGAATTTGAATGATAAACAGTTCCCCACAGAAATACAGAACTTTTCCTAAATGATGTGAGGGGCTTAAATTGTTTGGGCAAACGCCATAGTTTCTTTTACGCACTAGCTTTCCTTCTAGGAGACTGGGATTTTGGTATACCTTGGTCAGTGGGCTCCTCGTAGAAACCCAAGCACTGAGTTTCAGATGAGTGTCATGGTGGACAATATTGTTGTCAGAACTCATTGCTGGAGGAATTAAGTGTGTCCTGTGTGACTCTACTGAGAGAAGACTCTTGGAAGCTAGTACCTAGTTTTCTCCAGACTTTGCCCCATGTGGCTTTTTCCCTTCGCTGATTTTGCTGTGCATTCTTTTGCTTTAATAAATCATAGCTGTAAGTATGACTATATTCTGAGTCCTATGAGTCCTTCTAGCAAGTCAGGAGGTGATCTTGGGGTTCTTAAACTCTCAGGGAATTTAAGATAAATTTAAATTACAGTGCCTGCCCTCATAAATTTGTATTCTAGTTCATTTATATTAGATATATATACATATACATGATATGTTTAAATGATAATATAAGATAACTGATTAAAGGTTAAGATGGGGGCACCTGGGTGGCTCAATCAGTTAAGCATCTGACTTTGGCTCAGGTCATGATCTCACAGTTTGTGGGTTTGAGCCCCATGTCGTGCTCTGTCCTGACAGCTCAGAGCCTGAAGCCTGTTTCAGATTCTGTGTGTCCCTCTCTCTCTGCTCCTCCCCCACTCGTGCTTTGTCTCTCTCTCTCAAAAACAAACATTAAAAAATTTTAAAACAAAAACATTTAAAGGTTAAGATGAATGATGTAGAAAATAAATTCTGAAGAAGTTCAGATGAGGTTGAGATATATCTAAGGAGGTGTCTTTGGAGCAGTATTAACAAAGAATCAGTATTTAAGCAAAGCTGGGAGGAGCAGGAAGACAGAATACAGACTGAAACACTAATGAGGAGAGTAAATGGAGAAACTTAGGTATCTTTACCAGAATACAGGATTTGAGCTTAATCTGACAAAGTGGAGAGCAAGATCTCAAGGATAAAGAAGGCTTCCTGAAACCACTGCAGTTGGTTTAAAAACAGACAAGTCTGGGGGCACCTGGGTGGCTCAGTCGGTTAAGCATCCAACTTTGGCTCAGGTCATGATCTCATAGTTCATGGTTTGAGCCTCGTGTCAGGCTCTATGCTGACAGCTAGCTCAGAGCCTGGAGCTGTCTTCGGATTCTGTCTCCCTCTCTCTCTCTGACCCTCCCCTGCTCACACTGTCTCTGTCTCAAAAATAAATAAAAACATTTAAAAAATTTTTAAAAAGAAAAACAAACCAAAAAAAAAAAGCAGACAAGTCCGTTGGCGTGCCTAAACACTCACCTCGCGCTAACAGTTCCCATTACCCTGCTTTTCATGTGTGCTAAACATGCCCTGCCACCATAAATATAGAAATGTAATAGTGTATTTCTATAACCAAGTACTTGGAGTGATGATTGAATGTACCCTCTCATAATCTAGATGGCCATTTCAAATTCTGTATTAGCTGCCTCTGCTTATGCTTCCACAGCATCACAGCTTTAAAACTCAAGTTGAGCAGGTTAGGTAACAATTTGTACTCTTACACCTACTACTATTTCAAAACCATGAGCTCATTCACACTTTCACTAAGAACAAGTCCTCTGTAAAACAGAGAATCTCAAACTGGTGTCTCAGTTTTGTTTGGGTTTGTTTGTTTATAAGTTTTGAGCCCACATCTCCTCAACTATAGATTTCACATAAAAATTGAGATTTCTGTTTTCCCTTGAGATGTTTTAAAAACCTGGGAACAGAGGAGCCTGCGTGGCTCAGTCAGTTGAGCGTCCGGCTTCGGCTCAGGTCATGATCTCATGGTTCCTGGGTTCAAGCCTCGCACTGGGCTCTGTGCTGACAGCTCAGAGCCTGGAGTCTGCTTCGGATTCTGTGTCTCCCTCTCTCTCTGACCCTCCCCTGCTCACGCTGTCTCTCTCTCTCTCTCAAAAATAAATAAAATATTAGAAGAAAAAAATTTTTTTTTAATCTGGCAACAGTACACCAATATCCTTTAAAATTTTTTTTAATGTTTATTTATTTTTGAGAGAGAGTGTGAGTGAAGGAGGGGCAGAGAGAGAGAAGGCACAGAATCGGAAGCAGGCTCCAGGCCCCAGGCTCCGAGCTGTCAGCAGCTCAACGGGAAGCTCTAACTCGCGAACCGCGAGATCATGACCTGAGCCAAAGTTGGACGCTTACCTGACTGAGCCACCCATGCGCCCCAGTATATTACATATTCTTGAAAGGCAAAAATAGCTGGAGCTATCAACAGCTGCCCTGTTTCATAAGGGATGTTACTCTGATTTCTCAAAAATGCCATCGTTCATACCATACATACATTTTTTAATTCCACACCCACACCTGCAACTCCTATGTTATATGTCTCACCGCTGTTGCTAGTTGCGCCTATAACCTTGGCACCTTACTTATTGCCTGGCCTGCTGTCAGTGCTTCACATCTATTTGTTGAACAAGTAAATGAATAAAATGTACCAAAGGTGGACTCAATACAGGGAAATGATTAATTGCCCACAATTAGGTTTTTGCTATAGGATAATAACCCACCAACTGTTACTGTACTCCTCCCTTTCTCATCTCCAACCGTGTCTTTTCTTTCCCTTAAGTGTTCTGAAAAGAGGTCCTTAATATGTGTTATTGGGCCCTACTTCAAGGAATCCAGTATCTTTCAAGCCGAAGGTTTGAGGAGTTCCTTAGAAGGGAAGTAGAGCTAAAATAGCCAAAAAAACCTATCTGGTGATAGTTGCTTTGTAAATAAGTTAATGGGTTAAAGTGATAAAATGACCAAATGTCCTGGATTAGTTAGCACAGTACTCAGCTCCTCCTTTTTGTCCTGGTGAAACTGGCCCAGATTCCATTCAAGATTAAGTGTCCTGCAAGTCCTTACTATCTGCAAACTGGAAGGCTGTCACACAGTCGGTTAAATGGCTGAAACGGTTAGGATTTTCAGTCCAGCCGACCCTAAGGCCAGGATAACAACGAGGCGCTGTTCTCCTTGAAACAAATTTAGGAAGAGTTCAATTCAGAAAATGGATTTGACTGGGGTGTAATTCCAAGAGGCAGATGATGTGGATTGAGTTTACTAAACATTGAGATCCCAGGAAAGTCTGATTTCTGAAACTGCACTGTAGGTATAAAAGACAGAAACAAAATGTATTGAGGCCTTTTATATCATAGATATTATGCTGGAGGGTTTAAGTGAATTCTTTCATTTTGTAATTTGACTCTTATTTTACAGAGGAATTAACTAGTTAAAGAACATGTTCCACATTACACAGCTAATGACTGGCAGAACCAGAACACCAAACCCGTCTTTCTGACTCTCAATCCCATATTTTTACCATCCAAAAAATTGGCACAGGTATATTGACACAGTCTCTTAAGTACAAGTGAACAGCATACACCGAGCAAGCTGGAGGCCAGAGGCCAGAGACTCAACACCTGGATGCCAAGGAATTAAAAAAAAAAAAAAATCACTCCTGCTCTAGGGGCTGAAGATATATTTATTTCATAATTAATAATATATAAACAGACTATGTGAAAACATTTATTTGGAAGCCTACATTTTTACTTTAACTCCCTGAAAGTAGTGTATATCATTAATATGTGATGTTTAGGCAAGTAACAGACTGTTAGAGCTCCAAGTTCCTTATTTTTAAAGATGTAGACAATAATGCTTAACTCAAATAGTGATGGTTGAATGAGATAGTGTAAGTTAACCTGCTTAGAAATAAGTCAGGCAGAGAAGGACAGATACCATATGTTTTCACTCATAGGTCTAACAGGAGAAACCTAACAGAGGACCATGGGGAGGGGAAGGGGGAAAAAGAGTTAGGGAGAGGGAGGGAGACAAAGCATGAGAGACTCTTGAATACGGAAAACAAACTGAGGGCAGAACGGGGAGGGGGAAAGGGGAAGGGGGATGATGGTCATGGAGGAGGGCACTTGTGGGGAAGAGCACTGGGTGTTATATGGAAACCAACTTGGCAATAAACTATTAAAAAAATAATGTAACCTGCTTAGCTCAGAATATGGAGTCAATAAATATTAGCACTAGTACTAGTCATCACCATCATTGTTCCTGTCTCCTTAAAGTTAAGTGTGTTAATTTACCTCACGATTAAAACTAAGAAGGTTTTTGTAATTCAGCAAAATGGTTGGGAAATGTTTTCTTAGATGAGTAACCCATCTATAATTTAACTTGAGATAAAAGGAAATTCTACACATAATCACTATGATAGATTATTTGCAAAGATGGCCACAATAATTCCACATAGCAGTTCCCCCTTTGCAGTGTGAATTTGTCACTCCTCCATCAAGTGTAGAGTTTATTTTCCCATCTCTTGCTTTGGAGTTGGCCTTGCAATTTGCTTTGATGACAAAAGGAAGCAGAAATGACAATGTGTAGCTGTGGGGTTTAGGGTTTAAGAGAACTTGCACTTCCACTCATGCTCTCTTTTTTAAATTATTTTTTAATCCTTTTTTTTCACATTCATTTATTTTTGAGAGACAGACAGAGCATGAGCAGGGGAGGGGCAGAGAGAGCGGGAGACACAGAATCTGAAGCAGGGTCCAGGCTCTGAGCTGTCATCAGCCCAGCACCTGAAGTGGGGCTAGAACTCATAGACTGTGAGATCATGACCTGAGCCAAAGTAGGACGTTCAACTGACTGAGCCACCCAGGTACCCCTTAAATAATTTTTTTAATGTTTATTTATTTTTGAGAGACAGGGAGACAGAGCATGAGCAGAGAGTGAGGAAGACACAGAACCCAAAGGGGCTCCAGGCCCTGAGCTGTCAACATAGAGCCCGACACAAGGCATGAACCCACAAGCCGTGAGACCATGATCTGAGCTGAAGTTGGACACTTTAACTGACTGAACCACCCAGGGCCCCTCCACTCATGCTCTCTTGAAAGCCAGATGTTATGTAAAGAAGTCTGGAATATCCTGCTGGAGGAGACACATGCCCCAGCAGACAGCTACCACCAGCATCTGGATATGTGAGTGAGGATAGCTAGGCCACCCAGGCCCAATCAAGCCATCAGATGACTAACAGCCACATGAATGACCCCAGGTAAGGCCAAAAGAAGAGTGGCCTGCTAAACTCAGCCCAAATTTCTCATCCACAGAATCATGAGAAAATAAATGGCTGTAAACTTAAGCCAGTAAATTTTTGGAGTGGTTTATTACACAGCAACAGATATTTACAACAATTACCTGTTTGAATTGTTTTTCAAATTATTGATATATATTTTTTAATTTTTAAAAAGTATTTATTCATTTTTGAGAGACAGAGAGAGAACGTGCACAAGCAGGGGAGGGTCAGAGAGAGAGGGAGACACAGAATTGGAAGCAGGCTCTAGGCCCTGAGCTGTCAGCACAAAGCCCGATGTGGGGCTTGAACCCATAAACCATGAGATCATGGCCTGAGCTGAAGTCGGAAGCTCAACCAACTGAGCCACCCAAGCACCCCTCAGATTATTGATATTTATTAAGTGAGTATTACAAGCAAGGAAGGCATAAGGCTAGGTGCAGAAAGTAAGCCAAAATGGGTAAAGTTGGCCAGTGCCTTGAAATAAGTTTATCATCTATATCAGGAGGTAATAAAGTATTTAAATAACTATCACACCATGAGATCATGACCTGAGCCAAATTGTCATAAGAATTAAAAAAATAGGATCATTTCTGCTGGAGGTGATAGTACCTGGGTGACTCAGTCAGTTAAGCATCTGACTCTTGGTTTCATCTCAAGTCATGATCTCATGGTTTGTGGGATCGAGTCTCGTGTGGGGCTCTGTGCCGACAGCATGGAGCCTGCTTGGGACTTACTCTCTCCCTCTCTCTCTGCCCCTCCCCTCTCAAATAAATAAATATTTTTTAAAAAGAAGATAATACTACTGTTAAGCCATGAGGGATTTTGACAGTGAAAATAGGAGGAGAAGCAATTCTAAGGGAAGAAAAAATGATCCAAGGATAACTGTGGTCCTAGGAAAGAGCAATGAATGTTTAGAAACTTGACAGTAATTCATTTTACTGGATTATAGTATATGTTTAGAGGTGAGAGAACTATTCTTCATTCAACAACTTTCCAGCAGCAACTTCATTCCAGGTGCTACTCTGTTATTATGTTATAGATGTGAAAGCTGAGTCACTAGTCCAAGATCATAGAAAGTGGTGGAGCAGAGATTTAAATGTAACCAATCTGACTCCAGATTGACTCCACTCTGGGTCTTCGCAAGTTAAAAAGTTGTTTAAGAAAAAACAAAAACAAAACTGGCACCAAACTAAATACCCATCAACAGTTAAATGGTAAAATAAATTATTGCAAATTCATATAGTGGAATACCACATAGCAGTGAAAATAAATGTACTATACCTATACACATCTATAAGGAGTTATCGCAAACACTTAACTAGAGCAGAAAACTGCTAATTAAGAATACATGTGGTATGGCTGCATTTGTATAAGATCAAAACCAGGCAAAACTATACAATACATTGTTTAGAAATGTATTTGCAATATGGACATTGCAAAACTAAAATGAAAGGCAAAGGAACAGTGAATACAAAATACAGACAGCAGCTTCCTCTAGACCGGGAGGAATGAGATTGAGATTAGGGAGGGGCTCACAAAGTGTTTCAAGGAACTGGTCACAATAGTTTTTCTTAAACTGGATACTGTTTGTTTCATTGCTTTTCTTTGTACATGTAAATTACATACATCTTGTTTACACATGTATAAATATAATGGACTTCACATAACAAAAGTACTATGGGGTTCAAAAGAGAAAAGTCAGGAATTGAAATTAATCAGATGTGAAAGAGAGGACATTTCAGAATGAGGAACTGGCAGAAGCACAGAGGCAGGGAAAGGAGTGGGGAGCAGTTGGAGGGAAACGGGGGAAGTCATTTTTGCAATAACCTACATTTGTAGGGTAGTAGTGGTGGGAGAAAGTTAGACAAAGTTGTGGCCAGAATATGAGATTCTTGGAAGCTGGCATGAAGCATTTATAAACCTCACTCTGTCAACAATGGGGATAGGATTTCTTAATTTTAGGCAACAAGAAACAACTATGGCTAACCCAAGTAAACAGAAAAAGAGAGAAAAAAAGAGATAGATGGAGAAAGGGAGAGAAAGAAACAGAGAAATAGAGATAGACTGAATAGTTTATTGGATAGGTTACACTATCAAGTGACCAGTCCAGGAACCTGGCACCTCTGGGGATCTCAAAGAGATGAACTGATAGACTCGCTCTTTAAGGCACTCAATTCCTACTAACTTTTATCCCAGTGTGTTCATCCAAGATTCCAGTTTCTAGGAGAGTTTATTAACCTCGTGTTTCCACTTCTGTGATCTGGGAGGCTGGGATCAGTGCTTGCAGCTCATTGGAATGCAGACAGCAGAAATGGGTAGGTAGTTCCCCAAAGGAAGGGACATCAGTAGATTAAAAACAAAAAACAAACAAACAAAAAAGGCTCGGTCTGGATTCCTCAGTAAACTGTAGGATGATTGCTGTGGAAAACCTAGGAATGTCCCTATTCAGACTAATTAATTCTTCAAAATATACATCTAAATACATACTAATTAAACCTCTAGAGTCATTCACTTCATTCCATTGAGCTAACATTTTTGTTTTCGGTGATCTTGAGTTTATACGTCTCTACAATTGCTTCCCTCTCATATAATAATTCCCAGATTGGTACCCATTACTTTTTTTTTCTTTTTAATACAAAATAGGATCCTATCACATTGGTCGGTAATTTCCTATTTTCACTTAATATACTATGGATACCTTCCTTTATCAGAATATATAGGTCTGCCTCATTCTTTTTTAAATGGTCCACAGAATTACATATGGGTATTCCAAAATGCATTTAATCATTTTCCCATAGATGGACATTGAAAAGTTTTCATGGTACCCATTACTTTTGAGATGGAACATAGGTGAAACATCCCCTGCGTAAGACTGGCAGAAAATGCTGAAAGAAATATAAGGAAACGATGACAGTGCGAGATAGGAGTCCGGCAAACTAGCAGAGCGACCCCAAGCCGCAGCAGCTGTACTCGCCTAGAGGTGACGACCAAGGTTCCCGGCTAAGCAGCCGCCGGGTACCGCGTTGCCTATAGAGCTACCGGTTCCTGAGGCCGACGTAGCCGAACTGTACCTCGGGAACTGTAGTCCCGCTGGGAAGGGCCCAAGGGGCGGGAGCTGCACACGCGCACTAGAAGCTCAGGGCAACAAAGACGGCGGCGTGCGCGCGCGCGCCGGAGAAAGACATGGGCGTGCGTGCGCGTGCGCGGTCACCGCTCAGAGCTACCAGGAGGCTGAGAGGACACAGAGAGGGAGGGGCAGGAGCCACCGACCGCTGGAGGAGGAAAGGGGTTGTGCTCCTGGCCGAGCGCGGAGAAAGGGGCGGGGCCGGCGAGCAGCGCGTGGAGGTGCCGAGCTCCTGGGACCGGCGGGCGCGCGGGCGTCTGTGGCCCTCGCCGTCCCAGTGGCCGCCGCCGTCGCTTGGTCGCCGTCGGTCTGCGGGAGGCGGGTTATGGCGGCGGCGGCAGTGGGAGCTGTGAATGAATTCTCCGGGTGGACGAGGGAAGAAGAAAGGCTCCGGCGGCGGCAGCAGCCCGGTGCCTCCCAGGCCTCCGCCCCCCTGCCTGACCGCCGCCCGTCCCGCCCCCAGGCCGGCCCCCCCGCCGGAGTCGCCGCATAAGCGGAACCTGTACTACTTCTCCTACCCGCTGTTCGTAGGCTTCGCGCTGCTGCGTCTGGTCGCCTTCCACCTGGGGCTCCTCTTCGTGTGGCTCTGCCAGCGCTTCTCCCGCGCCCTCATGGCTGCCAAGAGGAGCTCCCGGGCCGCGCCGGCGCCGGCCTCGGCCTCGCCCCCGGCGCCAGTGCCGGGCGGGGAGGCCGAGCGCGTCCGAGCCTTCCACAAACAGGCCTTTGAGTACATCTCCGTTGCCCTGCGCATCGATGAGGACGAGAAAGGTAACTAGGGGCCCGAGGGGAGGGGGCGGCGGCGCCAGGAAGAAAGCGGTGGGGTCGCCGAGGGAGGGCAACACCTGCGTCCCTTTGCTGCGGGAGCGGGCGGTGTACCCTCGGAATTGATCCCGCCAACCAGACGGCTTCACCGCAGTCCGACCCTCATCCTGTTCTCAGTTAAACCTCTCCCCTTTCAGCCACCCTAGCTGTCGACTTTGTTTCAGACACCAGCCTTCCCCTACACTTCTGCATGACCCAAGTCCCGGAGACAGCCGGACGTGCTAGTGACAGTGACAGTTGTCCTAGAGTGACCACACGGATCCTTTCTAGCACTGTAAACAGTGTGTGGCTTCCTCTGAGCCAGGTTTCCGAAAGGTTTTGGTATCGGAGAAGCTGCGCCTCGTTATAGGCTTTTAATGAAAGCAAGGTACTGTAGTGTCAGAAGAAAAGAACAAATGGTGACTTAATTTTGAAGGGAACAGCTGCATCTGATTATAGTTAAATTGGCATTTTGTTTGAAGTTTCATGACAGTCATTTCATCGATATAATGAATCCCTAGTGCTTTTCTATCAAGTTCTATTCGACATGAAACTTGTGCCCTGTTTGGTTTTATTAATCAGTATAACAAGGTTGCCTCTAAGTTTCTAAATTTATATGTTAAATAAATGAACAGGAAAAACTTACATAGATCATTTTATAATACAACTTGAAACAAATATGCATTTTTTAAAAGATTTATAGTTCTGAATGAAAGCAGAAATACCATATCCTTGAGATTTTTTTTAAACGTTTTTAAGTGGCCCTGTGCACAAGCACTGTAGTGTTAGCTTTGTATGTGTTACCTATGTAATCCTCACAATTAACCCTGCAAATTGAAGGTCCTGTTAGTATCAGCATTTCACAGGTGAACAAACTGAGTCTCAAAAGATTAAAGCATTTCAAATCTATGCTAATTGCTAAAAAAATTTTTTTATGGAAGAAGAGAACTGAAGTTAGAAGATGTCTTACAACATTTTGAAAATCCCTCCTTTCATCCCTGCCTCTGGTACGCTGAGATCTTCTTTTTCCTGTAACTACCAAAGAACATTTTTGTATCGCACCTCAATTAGGTATTCACTTACATAGTCAATTAGAAAGGGGAAAAAAAAGCAATCTGCCGTTCATTTGTAATATCTCACCACTGTCAACTGCAGAAACTGTTCTCGAATTTGTTTTGTTGAAACCTGTTTCCTTTGGGTTTAAGGAAAGAGGCAGGCATTCATGGTTTTTGATTGTAAGGACAGTGGAGGTTAAGAGAGTTCTAGGACCAGGACACCTGGCTGGCTGAGTCGGTGGAACATGCAGCTCTTGATGTTGGGGTTTTGAGTTCGAGCCCCCCATTGGGTGTAGAGATTATTTTAAAAAACCTTTATTTAAAAAACTAGTTCTAGGAAGGAGTTCTGTTTAAGAACAGAATACCATGTGTTTGTGGAAGTGTTTTGTTAACTGCTTCATTCTGTACCACCACTTAGGAACATCCAAGCATTCTTGGGGAGGATAAAGAGTACCATCATCCCTTCCTAGAGAAGCACTGTTTTATTGCACTGTCCGATTACAGTAGGGTCTTCAGAAGTTTACCAGTCTAGGGGCACCTGGGTGGCTCAGTCAGTTAAGTGTCCAGCTTCAGCGCAGGTGGTGATCTCACAGTTCGTGGGTTCGAGCCCCACGTCAGGCTCTGTGCTGAACACTTGGTCAGAGCCTGGAGCCTGCTTCAGATTCTGTGTCTCCTTCTCTTTCCGCCCCCTCCCCACTCAGGCTCTGTCTCACTTCGTCTCTTAAAATAAATAAATATAAAAAAAAATTTTTTTTTTTAAAGAAGTTTACCAGTCTAGGTCAAAAGGTGTTTTAGAATAGAGGGAAGATCTTTAAAGGTAGATTCATTGTAGTGTTTTGGAAGAGAATGCCAGAATAGATAAGGATATTTTATTTAACACTGAGTGATGGGAGTTGGGAGGTAGGATAAGAGAAGAGGGCAAGGAAAACATAGTTATGGAAAAAAAAGATCTGAGAGTATTAGATTTAAAGAGAAATCAGTTTAATGTGAGGGATAAGTGACAGAAGTAGAATTCAGACTTGTGTGTCATAATTATGATTTATCTTAGAGTGTCGCATGTATACCTACATCTATTATATTTAAATCCTCGTAAAATATTTTTTAAGTATAAATATTTTCAGCAATCCATGGACCATATACTTCACCCTCATTCTACCGATAATGTTTCTATTCAAAGTTTTTTTGCCTTATTTCTATTTTAGTTTCTAAAAGGCATCGGAATGGGCTTTGGTAACTCTTCAGTTTGAGTTCTGCAACTGATGAGTTATATGCCAAAACTAGTTCAAACTGAAACAAATTATTCATTTTCCTTTAAAAATGAATCAAAGCTAAGTTTATATTGTCATAGTTCTCTTCTGTTTCATATTTTTTCTTTAGAATATTGAAACTTTTTGTACTGTAATCTTAATCCAGTAGTTGTACGAGTTCACATTTGAAGCCTATTTATCTCTCAGCTGTCTTTGACAATATAGAAGAATAAGAGAATTTCATTCTCCTTCTTTCCCAGTGTGTCGAAATACTGTATATATGAACAGATAGAACACTTTGAGGCTGCTGGGTGGCTCAGGTCTTGATCTTGGCTCAGGTCTTGGTCTTGGGGTCATAAATTCAAGCCCCACACTGGGCTCTGTGCTGGGCGTGAGGCCTACTTTAAAAAAAAAGGGGGGGGCACCTGGGTGGCTCAGTCGGTTGAGCGTCCGACTTCGGCTCAGGTCATGATCTCAGGGTTCATGGGTTCGAGCCCCGCGTCGGGCTTTGTGCTGACTGGTAGCTCAGAGCCTGGAGCCTGCTTCAGATTCTGTGTCTCTTTCTCTCTCTGCCCCTCCTCTGTTCACACTCTCTCTCTATCTCTCAAAAATAAATAAAATGTAACAAAAAAAAAAGGCAAGAAATGAATTGTCTTTAAATCAGTCATCAAAGGTTTCCTAACTCTGGTAAACCATCAAGGGGCTAGTAATGTGATGCACTGCTATTCCCTTAGCAGCTTGACTTAACTTCTAAATATGCTGAAAGCCACTTTGTTTCTGCAGGTGAAGTACGCTATTTCAGACTGTAGTGGTGTTAATTGAAACATTTGGTGCCTTGAAATAATAAAGACCAAATTATATCTTATTTTAATAAAGTAGAGTATACATGTTTATATAGTGACTTTTGTATTTAATTCTTTTGGCATACTCAGCTTTGATACTGAATTTTCACAAAGGCCTCAGTGTGCGTGAAGCCACACTATTTTAAACAGAAGAATAACAGCAAATTATATTTATCTAATGTAAGGATATTTGAGTGTTATTCATTAAAATAAGCATTTATTGGATACCAGTTCATTTGCATAGCTCTGCATTCTTGATGCTACTTAAGAAAAACTTCCTCTCCAGTGAGATAATGAAACAGCATGTGCTATGTGATTAATAAAAAGTGTTTATGTTTTTATGTATATTATATATCTCATTTTTTTTCAAAGAGTTATATAATTTTGTGGATGTATTTTTAATTGTTGAACATCCTTGGAAAACTATAACCTTTTGTATTCATCATGTGTATGGAGAAACTGAAAGAGTGAACTCACATTAGTAGAGCCAGGAACAGAATTTAAGTGAACTTAATTTTATATTTTCTGCTTTATACTAAGCAGGTTCTCTATTTTGTAATGCTGGTACCAGACCTTTGGAATACTTTGAGGAAAGGAGGAGGTTGTCTTAGTGGGTCTTTGGATTAACAAGAACATGACCTGACATGTTTGTCATGACTCCTGCAAGTAGACAAGCCTGAGATCTCCTGGTTTTCTAGGTGGGGTTTGATTACCTGGAGTATGTAGAACTCGACAGTAAAGGCCCAGTATGTTGTATGAAAGAGAGAGAGAGCCGGTTTCTCAGGATACTGTAGGGCTGAAGAACCTGGCATCAAGGACAGAAATTGTCTAATAGAATCCCTTTTATATTTATTCCTAGTCAGTTTATACTTAAAACATTAAGAGTTTTGAAAAATGGTCCTATAATTGTGTAATACCATATAATTCATCCTTGCCTTGTTTGAATCACAGAAAATACTTGCCTATCTACATTTTCAGAAGGTGAAGATAGAGAATAGGGAAAATAAATGTCAGATTTGGTATGCTTGTTTTTACCATTAAAACCTGCTAGTTATCATGTTGAAAGGACTGCTTTCAGACAATTTTCTTGGGCCTAATGATTCTGCTCTAAAGTTTCTATGATTAGAACAAGGAAATAATTATTGTGATGGATGGACATTCACATAATATCACCCTTTTCCAAAAGAATAACATTACCTTTTATTAAATACGCAATAAAGATTTCACATTTCTTTTCAACAATAATTAGAGACATTTGCACTAAAAAGACAAAAAGGCAGCCACTGTTAGGAAATGTATCCCTTGCTCTGTTTTTAGATCTTTTTTATTGTAGTTTATGTTTTTCGTAATGGGGAATATAGTTAAACCCTGTAAAACTTCACCTTGTAACCAGATTGCTAAGAATCTATCCAGATGAATCATCTAGATGGTAGTTAAGGAATAGTCAGTAAATGGATATTAAATTATTAAAATTATTGAAATTATTAAATTATTGAAAAAGGGTCTTCCCTAACCTTTCCTGCTTCTTTTTTGTACTATATTCCCCATGCTCCACCTGATAGTAGTTGGCCTTTTGACTTCTAGCAAAGTATAGATTCTCTATTTTTCTGCTGGTTTTCCTCTATTTTGACTTACAGTACTCCTTGACCTACATAGTACCCGTGAAATTATTAATGTGCTAATGTAGCCTATTTTTTCTCTTTGTGGATTAACTGCTCACACTAGATATCCTATAGAATAAAACTTTGAGTACACTCACATGTCAGCAGTTGTTCTTTCCAGTAAATGAACAAAGAAAAATAGCAAAATCTGTGATTATCTTGGAGACTGTTTTACAGCTATCTAGGTAGAGCGTAGACATGCTAAACTTATTCATGTATCTTTCCAGCTCTTCTATAGATATCTTATGCTACAATAGGCGGGGAGAGAAGTAACTTGTTTTTTAAGTGGGCTTTGTCAATGTCTTTCAGTCAGCCATCACTAGAAACACACACCTGTAGTTGAAGAGGTGTGATTTATCATTGAAGCAGGGAGAACATGCTCTGTGGATACCATGGCATCTCAGGAAAAGGGTGTTGGAAATAGCTTACTCTAGGATCTGGGCTTGTGTTGGGTGATTTGTAGGAGGATTTAAGGAAGGAGAGTTTTACTCTGGATTGAATACTGTGAGAAGTGTAGATATTCTATGATTAAGTATCTTAAATGTGATTTGGAAAGTAGGAAGAATAGAAGAAGGCTGAAGCTGTAGCTGGTTGAGAAGCATTCATTAGGCTGAAAAGGGGGACGTTTGGTATTTCATGGCTTGGACATGGCTTGGACAGTGTTCATGTTTTGTCTGTCTTGTTTTTGTCTTGATCCATTAGAATCATAGAGTAGACTTATCTGATGCTGATGTTTTATGAAATTGTTTATGTTAAACAGAACACCAGGCCTAGCTGTAATGCCAGGTCAGCTCCTAGTTACCCCAGGACCTACCTGATACCGATAGTACTAGGCCAGCTCCTGGGTGTTAAGGACTGCTTTTCTCTTTCTTAGCTTTGAAGGTCTAATTGTATCCTTTTTTAATTGCAGTGCCTAATATCCAAAATGGCACTTGAATTCTGACTGTTTAAGATCTTGGGCAAGTTATTTCCTATACCGAGACAATGTTTATAAAATACTTAGTGCCTGCACCTAGTAGGTCCTCAGAAAATGGGACTACTATTATTAATTCAACAATCCTTTTAAATTATAGCTCCTAGAGGTTATGTTAGAACATTGTTTTAAACCTTCATACCTAGTTTCTATTACCATTTTTAGGATACAGCTGCAGTGTAAATTACATTTAGGAAAGAAAGAGAATTATCTAAAGAGTGATATAAAAATCTTATTGCTAATTGTGACCCTTAGTTCAGAAAAAAAAAAACAGTTGGAAGTCTCTCCCTAAGTTCACTTAGTATCTTAGCTTCTTATTATAAAAGAGATAAAATTGATCTTTTTGTACTTGTTAAAAAATTTTGTTAAAGTTTATTTTGAGAGAGAGAGAGTGCATTCGCACATGCATGTGAGCAGAGGAGGGGCAGATAGGGAGAGAGAGAATTCCAAGCAGGCAAGCAGGCTCCACACTAAGTGTGGAGCCTGATGGAGGGCTCAAACTCATGAGCCATGAGATCATGACCTGAGCTGAAGTCAAGAGTCAGACACTTAACAGACTGAGCCACCCTGGTGCCCTAATCTTGTACTCATATATGAATGTAATGCAAGCTCTCTGTAGAGAATCTGAAAAATAGAGAAAATGCACCAAAGAAAATTAAACTTACCCACTACCCATGGTAAATACAAAAGACTTCAAACAAGATAAATTTATTGACATTTTTAAGGTTTAAAGAAAATGTCCAAAACCAAAATGATTTCTTTACATGGGATTCAAAACTTTCCCAATTAAATGGGAAAATAAGTTTTAAAAAATTGTTTTAATATTTATTTTATTTTTGAGAGAAATAGAACATGAGTCAGGGAGGGACAGATAGAGAGGGAGACACAAAATCTGAAGCAGACTCCAGCTTGTGAGTTGTCAGCACAGAGCCCGATGTGGGGCTCGAACCCACAAACCATGAGATCATGACCTGAGCCGAAGTCGGACGCTCAACCGACTGAGCCACCCAGGTGCCCTGGAATGTAAGTTTTTACTTTAGAAATAAAACTTGAAGTTAGAAAGTGAATGCAAATGTGACTTTTTTGCTGAGTTAAAACGCAGTAGAAAGTGTCCTTTCAGGGGCTCCTGGGTGGCTCAGTCAGTTGAGTGTCCAACTTCGGCTCAGGTCATGATCTTGAGGTTCATGAGTTCGAGCCCCACAGCTGGCTCTGTGCTGACAGCTGAGAGCCTGGACCCCGATTCAGATTCTGTGTCTCCCTTTCTCCCCACTCCTCCCCTACTCGCGTGTGCTCACGTGCTCGCTCTCTCTCTCAAAAAATGAATAAACATTAAAAATTTTTTTAAAAATTAAGTGTCCTGTCAGTGATAGTGACCTATGAGAGAATTAATCTGGGGGCTATTTTCTGATGTTTCATGGTCCCTTTGGTTTCTTAGTATTTAGCACACAAATCTGTAGGATTTAAAAAAATTTTTTTTTAATGTTTATTTTTGAGAGACAAAGACAGAGCATGAGCGAGGGAGGAGCAGAGAGAGAGGGAGACACAGAATCCGAAGCAGGCTATAGGCTCAGAGCTGTCAGCACAGAGCCCGATGCGGGGCTTGAACTCACGAACAGTGAGAGCATGATCTCAGCCGAAGATCGGACTGATCTTTACCAACTGAGCCACCCAGGCGCCCCCTATTGTAGGATTTTTAAAGATCCTTGTTAACTCTCTTAATTGTGACACTTGCAAGTCGCTAGCAGAAAATGTGTAGGGAAATGAATATATTTGTTCCCTGGAAGTTTTTGTAGGCGTATACTAAAGACTAAATAAGTAAAAGCAGTGGCTTTAAATGAAGAAAAATCATGAACGTACAACTGTGCATGCAGTTCAGGAGTAGAAGGATTTAAATTAGTCAACCAACAAATGTACTAAGTATAATAAAGATAGTAAAAGTAGTGTTTATGTGCTTTATTATTTAAAGTATTGTCTGTCATATACCCTATTTCATTTGATTTTTGGCGTAACTCAGGTAAGAGAAAAGTAATCTTGCTTTTAGGTCAGGAGACCAAAGCTCAGAAAGATTAACTGACTTTCCCAAAGTCATACAGCTATTAAATGATGAGCAATGGGGCGCCTGGGTGGCTCTGTTGGTTAAGCATCCAACTTTGGCTCAGGTCATGATCTCATAGCTCATGAGTTCAAGCCCCGCGTTGGGCTCTGTGCTAACAGCTTAGAGCCTGGGGCCTGCTTCGGATTCTGTGTCTCCCTCTCTCTGTACTCCTCCCCCGCTCATGCTGTCTCTCAAAAATAAACAAACATTAAAAAAAATTTTTTTAAATGATGAGCGAGGACTTATGTCCCCATCTTCTAACTTACTACAAACAAATATCCTCTCTCCACCCCAAACTACTCTTGTTTTGACTCATCTTGTGGTAATGTGGATACTACTACTATGTGAATGAAAAGATGAAGTAGATAATTCATAACTTAGTCTAGAATATTTACCTCTATTTATTTATATTTTTTAAATTAAGAATGTTTATTTTGAGAGAGAGTGAGCACAAGTGGGGAAGGGGTGGAGAGAGGAGGAGAGAGAATCCCAAGCAGGCTCCATGCCATTAATGCAGAGCCTAGCGCAGGGCTCAATCTCACAAGCTGTGAGATCATGACCCGAGCTGAAATCAAGAGTCAGCCTCTTAACTGATTGAGCTACTCAGGCACCCCTAGACTTACCTCTATTTAAAGACAGATGTTGTTAGTATTTCTATTGCTTGTACAGTAACACATACTCAAAAATTAAAATAACAAATATAGGGAGTGAAAATCCTCTGAAATCTTACCCTTGGGAAGATGATTACTAGTAAGTTATCTGATTTTGTTTACTTATATAAGTGTAAGTATTCATTAGAGGAAAAAATGTTACAATAAATTGATCTGTACCCTTTTAATGTATTGGGACTCTCTTTGCATTTCAATATATTTGATCTTCTCCTGTCTTTTTAAGTACACTTTGATTAACTTATATCTAAAGTGCACAGACTGTATTGCTTAATTTCAAAGTGAACATAGCAGTCTGAAAACCCACCAAGTTAAGAAATAGAATATTACTTCAAAGCCCTGCCTTTGTCATGCTTTCTTCCATCTTTCACTTGCTACCATTCTCCATCTTGTGTAAAGGTATCTACAAATTCTAAATCAGTTTTCCTCATCTTTAGCTTTACAATGAAATCATACAGTAGGTGTTCTTTTTGGATATGACTTCTTTTGCTCAATAAATGCTTGTCAGTTATTCTGTGATGTTGCACATGGCAGTAGTTTTGTTCATTTTCATTGCTGTATACCAAGGGTTAGCAAATTGCTTATAATGGGCCATTTAGTACATTTATTAAAGTTTATTTATTTTGAGAGAGAGAATGCACACATGCACAGGGAGGGTGGGGGAGGGGCAGAGAGAGACGGTGAGAGAGAGAATGCCTAGCAGGCTTTGTGCTAATTTTGGGCTCAGTCTAATGAACCATGAGATCATGACCTGAGCTGAAATCAAGAGTCAGACACTTAACCAACTTGAGGCACTCAGGTGCCCCAGTAATGTTTTTATTGTGGTAAAGCATAGATAACATAAAATTTGCTATTTTAAGCATTTTAAATGTACAATTCAGTGGCATTAAATACATTCCCAGTGCTATGCAACCATCACCATTATCCATTTCTAGAACTTTTTATCATTCCAAACAGAAACTCTATTATAACTCTCCACCTATTTCCCCTTCTCCATTCTCCCCTTCCCTCAGTCCCTGGTAATTTCTGTTCTACTTTCTATCTGTATCAATTTGCCTATTCCAGTTATGTAAATGGAATCAGTATTTATTTTGTGTCTGACTTAACATAATGTTTTCAGGGTTCTTCAGCCAAGTTGTAGTATGTATCACATTTCATTTCTTTTTTAAAATTTATTTATTTATTTTAGAAAGAGAGCAAGCAGGGCAGGGGAAGAGAGATTGAGACTTAGAGAGAATCCTAAGCAGGCTCCCATTGCCAGTGCAGAGCCCAAAGTGGGGCTCAAACCCACGAACCATGAGATCATGACCTGAGCTGAAATCAAGAGTTGGACACTTAACCGACTGAGCCACCCAGGCACCCCAGGTTTCATTCCTTTTAAAGGCTGCATAATATTCTATTCTCTCTCTCTCTCTCTCTATATATATATATATACACACACACACTACATTTTATTTAATAACTTGTCTCTTGATGGACATTTGGATTGCTTCCATTTATTGTGAATAATAAATCTATTATGGACATGGATATACTGATACCTGTTTGCTTCCCTGGTTTCAGTATTTTGGAATATCCGCATAGGAGTAGAATTGCTGGATCGTATGGGAATTTCATGTTTAATTTTTTGAGGGATTTTTCCACATCAGTTGTACCATTTGTGTGTTGCTACTACCAGTGTGCAAGGGTTTCCAATTTCTCCACGTTAGTTAGTTTCAAGGTTTTTTAAATAATAATCTGCCTAATGGATGTGAAGCAATGCCTCATCATGGTTTTGATTTGCATTTCTCTAATTTATGATGTTGAGCATTTTTCCATTTGTTTATTGGCCATTTCTATATCTTCTTTGAAAATGTCTCTTTAAGTCCTTTGTCAGTTTTTGGGTTTAATTTTTTTTGTCAAATTTAGTAAATATTTAGTAAATATTTTAAGCTGTGACAGCTACTCAAAACTCTCATATAGTAGGTGTGATCGAGTAAAGTTTTATGTACTAAAACAGGTAGCTGACAATATTTGACCTTTGGGTTACTTCCATAGACTATGTAGTTCACTTGTCGTTAAAATTAGTAGCTAATAATTTCAACTACAATGGTGAATGTAAATTTCTGCCACCCCACTCTTCTTGATTTGATATAGTTTGGTTAGTTGAATTTGAGTATTATTTGGGTTTATAGAGTTAAGAGAACTGTGTAAGAGAAACTAAGAACTGTATTGAGGGCCTTTTGTGTGCTAGAGACCATTGGAAGCTTTGGTTTTTCTGCCACAGTTTAGTCAAAAGGGTGATCAGTGGATGGTAGGGGCTATAGTTTCCCTTACCTCAAAGTAGTGAAGTAATTTAAGTATGGTTTCCAGCCATTGATTGTGCAGGCTGGTCTAGTTCTTAACTCTTTAGTAGTGCAGTGTCCCAACCCAAATCTTGGAAGCTTTGCCACTATTTTTCCTGGACATGCCCCGGAATTCACATATTGTCAATTTAGTTCTCTGAGTCTGCTGAAAGCTCTGGTTAGTTTTTGGCCACTGTTGCTTTCAGAATTGACAGTTGCTTCATGTAGAAAAGTGCCCCAAATGCCAGGCTCACCTATTGTTGGCTTTTTTCCTTTCTATATTTTGGTAATTTTTGAAAATAGCCATCCTAATGAATATGAATGGTGCCTTTCCAAATTTTGGCAATTTTCACTGTTTTGAAAACTCTTTTATCCCTTCAAACAGATATTTAAAAAATATTTTTCTAATTTTTGTATTTTAATCTAATCTTATTCTTGTAATGAAAATTGCAGTTCAGACGTTATATTCCAAGCCACAACAAATATACTCCTATATAAATGTTGAGAGTTTTGCACTTTTTAAGAGTCAGATTTATCGAGGTACAATTTACAGTAAAATTTAACCCTTGTAGGAATGTGTAGTTAAATGAGTTTTGACAAAGAGTTGGGTAACCATAACAACAACAAATGCTGAATGTTTTATCATTCCAAAAGCTACTTTGTGCCCCTTTGTAATCAGTCCCCTTGCCTTTCCATTAGCTCCTGGCAGTCACTGATCTGATTTGTTCCATGATTTGTCTTCACGGAGTGTCATTTAAATGGATTCATACAGTGTGTAACCTTCTGTACCTGGCTTCTTTCATTTAGCCTGTTTTTGAGGTGCATACATGTCCTTACATTTACCAGTAGTTTGTTCCTTTTTATTGCTGAGTAATATTCTACACATGGATGTATGACACAATCCATTCACCAAGTGATGGGCATCTGGATTGTTGCCAGTTTTTAGCACTTATGAATAAAGCTGTTACAAACATTCATGTACTGGTCTTTAATGTTTTCATTTCATTGGGTAAATAAAAAAAGAAGGGATTACTGGGTCATATGGTAAATATATATATATGTTAATATCATAATAATATCTACCAAACTTTCTCTCAAAGTGGTTGTACTTTGTATTCACACTTGCAGATATATATGAGATCCATTTGTATTTTGTCTTGTAATTTTAAGTGCTTTAAAAAGAGTTTGGGGGGGTATAGCTGATATCTTAGAATTTTTTTCCATTCTAAATTAGGTACTTAGTGGGATTTTGTGATTTTAATTTGTAGTTCCCTAACAGCCAATAATGTTGAACATCTTTTCTTGTGCTTATTTGCAAGTTATGTCTCTTTGATAAAAGTATACATTTTTCAATCTTTTGCCCATTATATTTTAATGTTATTTTTTTTAACTGTTGTATTGTAAGAGTTCTTTATATGTTCTGGTTACATGTCCTTTTTTAGACATGTTGTTTTGCAGATATTTTCTCCCATTCAATCTGTGGCTTGTGTATTCATTATCTAACTCTGTCTTTTGAGGAGCAGGAGCTTTTAATTTTTTGTTTTTTTGTTTTTTAAGTAGGCTTCATGCTCCACACGGAGCCCAGCACAATTGTGAGATCACGACCTGAGCTGAGATAAAGAGTTGGATGCTCTTGGATCCAACTTGGATAAGTTGGATGCTTAACTGTCTGAGCCACCCTGGTGCCCCAGCTTTTAATTTTAATGAAATCTAGTTTGTCAGTTTTTTTCTCTTGAGGTTCGTGATTTTTATGTTCTAAATCTCTGCCTAAGCCAAGATCACAAAGAATTTTGTCTGTTTTCTTCTATCAGTTATATAGTTTTAGATTTTACATTTAGGTCTGTGATCCATTTTAAGTTCATTTTTTTCTATGTTGCATGAAAGTTTCTTTTTTATATGGAGGGATGTTATTCTAGCGTCATTTTTTGAATAGGGTGTTCTTTTCATTGACGTACTTTGTCATCTTTGTCAAAGTCAGTGTTATGTGTGTGGGTCTATTTCTGGATGTTTCCTTCTGTTCTACTGACCTATATATCTCTATCCTTTATCCAGTAGTCTAGTACTTAAAGTCTTGTAATTATTATTTATGCATTTTCTACTATCATACTGACTTATGAGAGTCAATTAATACAACAAATCAACTACCTCTTACAAAAAATGTTAGATAATTGAGTAATTATTGAGCATGTGAATTTATTTGTAATCAGTCATTTCATTTGCACATAGGAATGTACTCAGTCTCCATAAAACATTCATTTGGATGTTGCCAGTGATAAGTGTCGTATACTGCTATTAGGAGGAAATTGGTGCAAGCACTCTCAAAAAGTAGTTTTTTGATTTCTGGTGGGTGGAAATGAACTATGACTCATTAATTCTACCCCTTAAACTTAGCCTAGAGAAATTGGCACATATACTTGAGGACAGGTACAAGCATGTTTATTATAGCATTATTTGAAATAGACACTGGAAGTAACCTAAGTATGTTTTAATAGAAAAATAGTTGAATAAATTATAGAATGATAAAGAGTTACTATATAGAGGTGCGCCTGGGTAGCTCAGTTCGTTGAGTGTACAATTTCGGCTCAGGTCATGATCTTACTGCTTTTGAGTTTGAGCCCCGTGTCAGGCTCTGTGATGACAGCTCAGAGCCTGGAGCCTGCTTCGGATTCTGTGTCCCTCTCTCACTGTGCTCCTCCCCTGCTCATGCTCATGCTCATGCTCATGCTCTGTCTCTCTCTCTCTCTCTCTCTCTCAATAAATATTAAAAATTCTTTTTAAAAAGGATACTATATAGAAGTCAAAGTGAATGAAGTAGATCTCTCTATGGCAACATAGAACTCAAAAGCGATGTAAAATTTTAAAACAGTACAAATAAAATAGGAACAATAAAAAAACATGTACTAGAAAGATACCCACTGAATATATTATAGTGGTTTCTTAGAAAGGAAAGGAGCATGGGAATGGGCAGAGGCACAAAAAAGGAACTTCTTTTGTATCTGTTGTTGTAATTTATGAAAAAAATGTTTAAGCAAATGTGACATTGTTATTTCCCACCACTCAGAATGCAAATGATTTTACTATTTTCTATAATTTCGCTCCCTTTTTTCAAATAAAAAACCCAAAAGTAAATGTAAATAGGTTTTATATTAAAAGAAAGGTAAGCATCCAAATAGTTTGAATTGATATATAAGAAATTATTTTTTTAAGTTTATTTATTTTGAGAAAGAGTGAGTGGGAGGGGCACAGAGAGAGGGAGAAAGACAGAATTCCAAGCAGGATCCACACTGTCACCACGGAGCCCCCATGTGGGGCTCAAACTTACAAACCATGAGATCAAGACCTTAGCCTAAACCAGAAGTTGGATGCTTGACCGACTGAACCACCTTATAACAAATGCTTAATAATTTCTTCATGTGTCATTTTCAAGTATTTATTAAATACTTATTCTGGCCCAGAAACTGTGTGAAATACTAGTGGCACTATAATTAGTAAGAAATTACTGCATCCCAGGGGCTGAATCTAGTTAGTGATTTATTTGGGGGGTGATGGAAGGAGTAGGTAGTACATATTTATAAGGGGACAGCATTACTTAGTTGTTTGTGGTGCTTACAGTAAGATTTCATCTTTGTTAATCAAGGGAGTCATATTTTACTGGTTTTGAAATTTCAGATAATATTAAGGAATGACATGGGAATCGTTGTTTGATTAAATGATGACATAGTTGGAAAAAAAAAGAAAAACCTGGTTCAGATAAATGATTTCCACCTTTACTGTATCTGTGTGCCACTTTTCAGATTCTAAAGACTAAGAAATTAATTTTCAAAAATAATGGGATTTGCATGTATTGTTACCACTTGACATACATACACTTGATAGAAATATTCTACACACATTTTGATTATGCTGAATTTTTAGGTCCTTTTTGAGCTTAACCTGGATCAAGAGTTAATGTTGTAAATCAGTCATTTGTTTCAACGAAAATAGACATTTACTAAATGCCACACTTGTAATCTCATGTATCAGTTCTCATGATGCAATCATTTTAAAAATAAAAACTAACTCCAAAAAGGAGGCACCCAAGAATGAACTAATTACATATGATTTGAGTACAGTTGGGTTGGTTAAACAGTGTTTTTCCCCCATTATTGAAATCATGTTTATATTTGTAACTGTATATATTTTTAATACCATTTATTTAAAATAATTCTCCCTAATTAAAATTTCTTTCCAAAGTACAGCATTTCAGTGGTAATACCACGAGATGATAAATACAGGGCTCACAACCCTAAAATTTTGAGAAACATTGAAGTCTGTATCTCCCCTTTTGGAAGTTTATACACATTTGGATACTAAAGATACTAGGAAGTCATATAGTAATATTTCTCAGACTTATTTAATCGCAGTCGTCTTTTTCGTATATCACCTAATATACGATTTGGGAAATGTTTAGTATATTCTAGTATATAATGTCTAGTATATATACAAATAATTATTTCTGTTTTAAAGCAGGACAAAAGGAACAAGCTGTGGAATGGTATAAGAAAGGTATTGAAGAACTAGAAAAAGGAATAGCTGTCATAGTTACAGGACAAGGTAAGATTTTATTTATATATTTGGTAGCCATCCAAAATTGTATTCCCATGATTGCCCTGATTTCAGATCCAGCTATCTTACTAAAAGTATTTGACAGATTTTTAAGTGTTATTATCAGTGTGTATAGACTTACAGTTAATGCTTTTTTTTTTTTTTTTTTACCTATGTTCAAACTTGATTACCTATAGCAGTCAGACAAAAACCAGCATATTACTTATGTCCTCTTTGGACCCACTGTTGGAGATGTTTTAGCCTCATTTTTAGTTCTGTTTTGAAACTGGTCCTTCCCTCTTTGTTAAGGCAGGGAAGGAGAGGTTAATCAGACTCCCTTTTGTGTTTGTGGGTAATGCTTGACTGTATGTTAGAATATGAGCTGTAATTCTTACTTTGATTCACACTTGACATTTTAAAACCAAAGCAGTTATTTTTCATCTTTACTTTCCTATCACCTAACATTAAAATTAGAATCTAATATTATCTTTAAATATATAGGTAGCATTTATTGCACACTGTGCTATGTGCCCAAGCATCATAGTGTGTGCTTCATGTGTGTTATCTCTTAATATTCACCACAGCCCCACACTCTGAGGCTACTGCTATTATCCTTACTTTTTACATAAATAACCTTAAGTACAAAGGTTACTTGCTTAAGGTCTCATAGCTAGCCTAAGGTCTCATAGCTAGCAAGTGGTAGGTAGAGTCAGGATTTGAACCCAGGCAATCTGACTTCAGAGCCTGAATTCTAAAATACTATGCTGTGAATATTGTGTAGTATGTGGGCATCACTATTAAATAAGTAAAATATTTTAGTTACCATAGCTAAAATAAATTCAGAAGGAAAAATTATATAGGCCAAGAATCTTAGCCTCATGGATCAGTCCACCCAGTGGATATTTGTTATCTAGTTGGCTGATATCTACTACTTGTATCAGCTCACCCCCAATAATTACAACATATCTAATATCTGCCAGGTTTTTTTCTCTGCCCTTTTTATTATGGCTACTTCTCTAGCTACTGGTGTCCTGCAGAAAAGGGAACAGAATAGAACAAGTAATTATGGGAGGGTAGGCCTTTGAGACTTTTCACAAATTCATGAACATGACTTTATGAATTATGTACAGAATGTATTTGCTCTTCTTTGTCAGTTGTGTAGAAGAGCAATAAGAAAATGAAGTATAAGAAAAATAGTACTTCACTGAATCGAAAATGCCTATGATTATACCACTAAGAGAAAAAACAGTGTCAGTTAAAATATGACACATTCTCTTCTCATCACTTTGAATTTGACTTTTACCTTATTGAATGTACTGTCTTCATCCTATTTAGACTATAGGATACTGCTGTTAACGGCAGTATGAATATCAATGACCAAATGTGTTTATGCACAGGCAATGACAAACTCTGGTATGACTGCAGCCTGGCTGATATCTTGAGTAATTGGTACTGGTTATAAAACCCATCTCAGTTTCAAAGATTTTTAAATGTAGGAAAAAGATAAGCCTCAAAATCCATGAATTAACACGTGAAATCCATGAAATACAGTAGATCCATCAAAAGGAATGTAACTGATTTTTTTAAAGATAATATTTTCATTATAAAGACTGACTTCCCATGAAATTAGTTGGGATAATATTTTATCTTTTCTTTTTTTTAAAATTAAAGTGTATTTATGTATTTATTAAAATTTTTTTTAACATTTATTTATTTTTGAGAGAGAGATCATGAGCAGGCGAGGGGCAGAGAGAGAGGGACACACAGAATCGGAAGCAGGCTCCAGGCTCTGAGCTGTCAGCACAGAGCCTGAAGCGGGGCTCAAATCCATGAACTGCGAGATCATGACCTGAGCCGTAGTCAGACGCTCAACCAACTAAGGCACCCAGGCGCCACTAAGTTTGTTTATTTTGTGAGAGAGAGAGAGAGAGAGAGAGAGTGTGTGTACAGAGGAGGGGCAAAGAGAGAGGGAGTGAGAGAATCCCAAGCAGGCTCCGCAGTGTCGAGCCCGATGTGGGGCTCGAACCCACGAACTGTGAGACCATGATCTGAGTTGAAACCAAGAGTCAGACACTTAACTGACTGAAACACCAAGGCACCCCGAAAATATTTTATCTTGAAGTAATATTAGTAGGGAAATGTAGATGTTTTCATTTTTTTTCCTCTTTGTTCTTTCAGGTGAACAGTGTGAAAGAGCTAGACGCCTTCAAGCTAAAATGATGACTAATTTGGTTATGGCCAAGGACCGTTTACAACTTCTAGGTATCAGTTAATGAATTGTATAACTGGAATGAGATGTATTTGAAATGTGTGTTCAGTGAAACTTTAAAATTAGATAGAAATAGATCAAAAATCTTAAAAATTTGTTCAAGGCTTTTTTTTCTAACTTATAGAAAATTTCTAACATATACAAAATAGGAGAGTATAATGAATTAATTATCCATCTTTCAGCTCTAATAGTTAACAACTCCTAGTCAGTCTTGATGTATCTATGTTCAAGGGCTGGCAAATTACAGCCCATGGGCTAAACCCAGTTCACTGCCTACTTTTATAAGATGGCACACAGCCACTCACTCCTGGAGATATTGCCTGGATGCTTTTATGCTACAGTGACAGTGGAGTAGCTGTCATAAAGCTCTCAAAGCCTTTTGATATATAGCTTTTTAAAGTATTTTAATATTTACTATCTGGCTTTTTACAGAAAAAGTTTGCCAACTCCAGGATATATATATGCTACCCACTTTCCCCCTTCGTATTATGTTGAAACAAATTCTTGACACTTTCTTTCATTTATAAGCATTTCCTATTGCATTTCTAAAATAGATGCTTTAAAAATAAAATTGCCAAATGCTATTATCACATCTAAAAAATAACCAATATTTCTTTTAATATTAATAGAAAATAATAGCCAAATAAATGATTAGTGCCCAAATAAAATTATATATAATATATAATATAATGTAATATAACTCATAATATATAACATGTAATATAATGTTTAGTTATTCTCATAATTAAATAACTTAGTATTTTTCTGGTAATTTTTTGAATCAGGATTTCCAGAAGATTCATACAATATGTCTCTTTTAATATACAAGTTCATCTCATAGGTGGTTGTATGTTTATTTGTCAGTAGTTCTGGCATTTTGTGATATTAGTAGCAGTTGATGACTGATGCCTAGTGATATAATTCTGTCATTCTTTCTGTATTTATCAGCCAAATAGGTCTATAAAGAGAAACTTTTCATCTTCTATTTGAAGGTATAGGTTTTAAACATATTTTTTAGGGTAAATTTACCCCTAAAACAAAGTGGAACTAAAATCCATCCTTCTTGGGTGATTCTCTACCGTAACTTGTTTTAATAGAAATATATATTTGGTAAACAGGTAGACCTTCTATATTTATTGCTCTGTGATTTGTGGTAAGTTATTTAGCATGTTTGAGCCTTTTTCATCTCATTTATAATATGCTAATAGATCATATTTATCTCACCCTATTTGTGACATTGAATTATTGAAAGAACCTAACCATAGTAAGTACTCAAAAATGGTGGGTTTTATTCATCTCCTTACCTATCTGTTATCACCACCTTGCTTTTGTGGAAAAATGTATTTACACATACATACATACATACATAAATATTCATTCATTCATTCTTACATGATCCATCGTGTTGGTAAATGTTTTGCCCCCACATAGGTGAAAAAGAAGCCTTTAATGTTTTCAGGTTGCTAACAAGGCAATGTCCCCTGTCTTCTTTGGCTAACAGAGTTTGCCTTCTTACTTCCTGTGTGAAGATCATTACTGTATCAAATAAAATGAAATATAATATCAAAGGTTATTATAATAAAATAATTGTTCTACTTGGTATTTCCTATGTTTTAGCTATAATGCCTTTCTCTATATGTACAAAGTATCATATATATAATGCAGACTAGGCATTAAAAGAATTAATGTTTTGGATATCATTGTCTGTTGTCATCTTCAAAAGTGCTATGTGCCCCTTCATGAAAGATGTTCCTTTAAAAAAGAAGAGGTGGAGTAGAGGCCTCAACATATTCCTGTCTTCTGAGATCTCAGAAAGTCTAGGACTGTATATACCCAAAGACAGTAAAAAAGAGCTGTGTACACATGCGTAATAGAGCATATTTATATACTACTTGTTGGTTAAGAAATGGAGCTTTTCAGAGGTGGGATGCCCAGTAGTTATCTAATTAGGATGGAGAATCATACTGAGAGTTCCCCGTACAGATTGGAGAAGATGCAGACTCTCTCATAAAATGGGAAGAGTTCATGTATATTAGATACCTTCAAGTTAGTAAGCCTTCAAGCAAAGCTTAACCATAAAACCTGTTACAGATAAGATAACTTTGGCATACCTGGAGGTTACCTTTCTGTAAAAAAATAAATAACTTCATTCAACATCCATGTATTAAGTCCTTATTCTGTACCAGGTACAGTGCCAATGATATTAACTGAATTTATTGAGTAATTCAGCAAAATTTTTTAATGTTTATTTTTGTGAGAGAGTGAGTGGGGGAGGAGCAGAGAGGGAGACATAGAATCCGAAGCAGGCTCCAGGCTCTGAGCTGTCCGCAGAGAGCCCAACATGGGGCTTGAACTCCATGAGTCATAAGATCATGACCTGAGCCGAAGTTGGACGCTTAACCGACTGAGCCACCCAGGCGCCCCTCAAATGTGTTTTTTTTTTAAGTTTGTTTATTTTGAGGGAGAAAGAGCGCAAGCCGGGGAGGACAGAGAGAGACAGAGAGACAGACAGACAGAGACAGAGACTCCCAAGCAGGCTCTGCAATGTCAGTCCAGAGCCGCAGATGGGGCTCGAATTCACAAATCCTGATATCGTGACCTGAGCTGAAGTCCGACACTTAACCGACTGAAGCACCCAGGCACCCCTCAGCAAATAATTTTTGGGTGATTACCATGTTCTAAGTATAAACGTTAGGAAATAGACAATGATCCATCCTTCATAGAAGTTTTATTCCAGCAGGGGGAATACTGACAGTAGGGGATAAACATAAAAAATAAATAAGTTGGGGCGCCTGGGTTGCTCAGTCGGTTAAGCATCCGACTTCAGCTCAGGTCACGATCTTCATGGTTCGTGGGTTCGAGCCCCGTGTCAGGCTCTGTGCTGACAGGTAGCTTAGAGCCTGGAGCCTGTCTTCGCATTCTGTGTCTCCCTCTCTCTCTGACCCTCCCCTGCTCACGCTGTCTTTCTCTCTCTCAAAAATAAATAAAACATTTAAAAAAAATAAATAAGTTATACAGTATGTTGGAAGATGATAAATATATGAGAAAAAGGAAAAGTAAAACATAGTAATGGTGATTAGGAGTGAATGGGAGGTGGTTTGGTCTTTTAGTTTTAGATAGGATGGTCAGATAATGCCTCTTTGAAAAGATGACGTGAGTTAGCCATGCAGGTCTCTGGGAGAAGACATGCAGGTCTCTGGGAGAAGAATGGTCCAGAGAGAAGACCTGATATAAAACTTAAAAAAAAAAAAACCATAGCTGGTATGTTTGAGAGAAACAAAGAGGCCAGTGTGGCCCAGCAAGGAGAGTATGGTAGAGAGGAGTTCAGAGAACTGATGGGGCAGGGGGGGTTCATCCTAACAAGCAGGCCTTATAGGCCACCATAAAGATTTGAGCTTTTTTATCATCTCTGAAAAGAGGAGCAATTACAGGATTTTTAAGAAGGGAATGACATAATCGGACTTAAATTTTTTTTTTAAAAATTTAATGCTTATTTTTGAGGAGGGGAGGGGCAGAGAGAGAGGGAGACCCAGAATCTGAAGCAGACTCTAGGCTCTGAGCTGTCAGCACAGAGCCTGATAACAGGGCTTGAACCCATGAACCATAAGATCATGACCTGAGTTAAAGTTTAAAGTCATGGATGCTTAACTGAGTAACTGTTAACTGAGCCGCCCAGGCGTCCCTCTGACTTAAGTTGTAAAAAGATCACCTTGCTAATAGACTCTAAGGGTAGAACCAGAGAGAACAAGTTGGATCACTATTGAATTGTAGTAAGCTAGGAGAAAAATGATGGAGGCTTGGACCTGGGTGATAGTGAGGAGAAATTGTAACAAGTAGTTGGATTAATTATATTTGAAGGTTGACCCAATAGATTTACTGACAGATTGGATATAGTGTTCCTCTCTTTAAGGCTCTCATATATTGGGTGAGGCAGACACATAAATAGATAAATCATTATTACTGCAGGATGGAGATCTACAAATACTTTATAGGGGTGGAAAAATAGGTGTCTGAGAAATATTCCTGGAAGAAGTGAAACCTAAAGGGGAGATTAAAAAAGACAAAGCTTTTTTTAAAAAATAACTTTTTTTAAGTTTATTTTGAGAGAGAGAGAATGAGTAGGGGGCAGGCGGCAGGGAGAAAATCCCAAGCAGGCTCTGCACTGTCAGCACAGAGCCTGATGCTGGGCTCAAACTCATGAACTGTGTGATCATGACCTGAGCCAAAACCAAGAGTCAGACACTTAACTGACTGAGTCACCTAGGTGCCCCAAAAAAGTCAAAGCTGTAAAGAATGTTTGGAAGAAAAGACATTTCAGGAAGAAGTATGAACAAAGGTTCGGGATAAGAAATAGCATGGCAAGTAGGGAGGGGTGCTGGGGGAGAAGTGAATATGGGATTGCTCCAGCATAAGAGATGTAGGCAGATCTTGGAGGGCCTTAATGTTATATAAAGAGGTCTGAGAACTGATCTGTGGGCAATGGGAAGCTGCTAAAGGGTTTTAAACAGAAGAGTTATGTGGTAAGATTTTCCTTTTAAATGGATGAGTTGGATGGTTGTGTGGGAACCAAGAAGCAAGGTGATGGTTTTATTTGAAACCATTAATGAATCTATACAACCTTAGTGATTCCAAACAGAAGCATTAAACCAAGTTTACTTTCTTGAACAAAAATGAACTGGAGCGAGTTCACATTAGCAGTATAGTATTATTGTGTATATTGTGTGTTTCCACACATAAATCTAAACCCTACACACCAAAACAACTTCTGTGGCTTTTTATCCCTATTTGATATTAGTTATCAAAACCAAGGATTTAGTTTCTTTATTTTTACTGTGTAACGAATGTTTACATGATCTACTTGTTACATTTCATTGAAGAGAGTGTTAATAAGATAGTTACAAATCAGTTTTTTTCTAACTTATGTCTATTACCAACATAAATGGTTTCTTTCTCAGTATGGGGATTTGAAGAGTATTATCACTGAGAAAAATCAGATGACCTATCTGTTAACTAACAACAACAACAAAAAGCTCCAAGGTATATTGTATCAGCCAGTTCTAGAATACAAAAACAGTTCAGTACTTTGTGCTTTGTGCAGAGAGGGTAGCTGCTATTTAACCTGTCCCAAAGGCATGTGTGGTTGTACCATAAACCAAGCATGGCGCCTGCTTGTCTGACCTTAGAAATGAAAGTTTAGGAGAGTTACTATATGTGTGCTACATTTTTTTTTCGTGGATTCATTGACTTCCTAGTTCAGAAGAAAAGAATCAGTATGACAGTTGGGAGTACTGCAAAAAAATAATTATGGTAAGAATTGGGCCCCTGTTATGAATAGGGGCACACAGCAGGTACTTTCTGTATATTATTTTGTTTAATCTTCGAGACCCTTGGAAAACTAAGGCTAAAGCAAGTTCATGCTGGTAAGTGGTAGAACAGAGTAAACAATGTCAGCTAGCAGGATGGATGACTTGAATGGGGAAATGATAGTGCAGTGATATAGAAGGGCAAGATAGCACAGACTGGTACCCTCTTGGGCTTTAGGTGCTAGACATAGAGACCTGGGTCTTGAGAGGATTTGTCGTTACATGAAATTGAAGGTAGGGGTGCAAATAATCCTTTTTTTTTCTTTTTTAAAATTTATTTATTTTTGAGAGAGAAAGAGAGCAAGCAAGAAGGGGAGGGACAAAGAGAGAGTGCGAGAGTGACAGAGAGGATCCCAAGCTCGAACCAATGAATCATGAGATCATAACCTGAGCTGAAATCAGGAGTTGTATGCTTAATTGACTAAGCCACCTAGGCGCCCCTATATTATCTTTTTTTAAAAAATATATTTGTGTTATAAAAAAAATTTAAAAAACAATTTGTGTTATAAGTTGCCAACCATGTTTAATAAGTATCTGGATGACAAAAAATGTATTCATTTTTTGCCTCCATGCTGTTTTCTGTACATAATGATGTGGGTATATTAGATACTCAGAAAATATTTGCTGGTGATAGTGATGATATGAAACCTGCTTCAGGTTACAAAACCTATGTAAAGCATATTTTGAAAATAGCCAGTAGTGAATTTCTGTTGCTTGTTTAAATGTCTGAGTTTTTACTAATTATATTTTTAAGATAATTTTATATAAATGCCAAAACCCTTCATCTTCTAACACCTTGAATTATTTTATATTTTCACTTGGACATCCTATTTTTTCATTATGTGTTTTTTATTTATGTTGTTTTTTTTTACCTGCCTCTGTTGCATAGAGAAGCTGCAACCAGTTTTGCAATTTTCCAAGTCACAAACGGATGTCTATAATGACAGTACTAACTTGACATGCCGCAATGGACATCTCCAGTCAGGTGGGTTTAGGTTAACTAACATGTAAAATAATAAAGCTTGCATGCAGAGTAGAGTCCTATATAATCTAATAATATTGATTTGATTTTATAATGGTAGATTTCATTGGCTTTTGTTTTCACAGGGCTGTGTTGAAAATACAGTATCCCTGTCATTCATGGTATATAAATATGTAGCCAATAGGATATAACCATTTTCAACATGCTTTATTTGCTTATTTTGCAACCTCCTATTTTTTGAGATTATAAAATATGAAGGTTCGTTTTTCTAAGTTATTAAAGTATTATTTTATTTCAGCATTTGTGGTTTTTTCATGCATACCTGTACCAAGTTTTCATGAAATGGTGTTTTTTAAGGCAGAAATTTTAATTTCTCTTTGTTACATATCGATATTAATTGCACATATTTAATTCTACAATTTTAATTCCTATGCATGAATGTTTTATCATAGTACCTTAGGAAAAATTTGAGGCTGAGTTCACATAGTGAGGGGAAACATTAGAATACTATTAACTATGGGTTAAATTTGTTTTCCACAAACTTTTGAGTATCAATTCCTACAGAAGATTACAGCAGATCTTCATTTTCTAAGTTCTCTGACATCTTGGCTAGTTGTATTGGTGACTTTTTCAGCATTAGTTTTATGTTCAGGGCTTAAATTTTATTAAGTAAAATTTTCTTTTCATTAAATTTTTTTATAGTTTATTTATTTTTGAGACAGAGAGAGACAGAGCACGAATGGGGGAGGGACAGAGAGAGAGAGGGAGACACAGAATCTGAAACAGGCTCCAGGCTCTGAGCTGTTAGCACAGAACCCGACACAGGACTCGAACCCACGAACCGTGAGATCATGACCTGAGCTGAAGTTGGACGCTCAACCGACTGAGCCACCCAGGCGCCCCTAAGTAAAATTTTCTTAAAGTAAACATTGCTTTGTTCAATTTGTAGCAGAAAAACCTTAGTTTAGACTATTAGACAACTGTCTTCTTTATTCATATGTAATACAAAACCCTCAAGACTTCAATAAAGAAGAATTAAAGTAAGTGGACTAGAGACCATAGGTCATCAAATCTTTCCCTTCTGGCTTTACTTCTCTCTTATGGAATTCTCGTTTTGGTTTGGTCTTCTGGTACAGAGCCCCTTGTGATTGGCTGTATTCCTTTTCCTATTCCTTCCTGTACATGATTTAAAAAAAATTTTTTAAAGGCTTATTTATTTTTCAGAGAGAGAGGCAGAGTGCAAGCAGGGGAGGGGCAGAGAGAGGGAGACATAGAATCTGAAGCAGGCTCCAGGCTCTGAGCTGTCATGTCACACCGAGGCCGATGTGGGACATGAGCTCACGAACCACGAGATCATGACCTGAGCCGAAGTCTGATGCTTAACCAATGAGCCACCCAGGCACCCTCTTCCTGTACATGATTTAAAACTCCATTTCTAGGGGCACCTGGGTGTCTCAGTCTGTTGAGCGGCCGACTTCGGCTCAGGTCATGATCTCACGGTTCATGGGTTCGAGCTCCGCGTCAGGCTCTGTGCTGACAGCTAGCTCAGAGCCTGGAGCCTGTCTTCGGATTCTGTGTCTCCCTCTCTCTCTGACCCTCCCCTGCTCACGCTGTCTCTCTCTCTCTCTCTCTAAAATAAATAAAACATTAAACAAATTTTAAAAAAATAAAACACCATTTCTAGTATAGAAATAAATATTTTGCCTGTTTCTCTTAGCACAGCTATGAAGAGCTGATATTTTCATAAGGAACGTTTTTTAAAAACCAAAAAAATGTAAGAATGCATCACATATAAATAAGTTTCTAAGATAGAAATTTGAAATCCTAATAATCCACCAACGTAATAGCAAAAATTTTCTATCCCTGAAGAGCTAGTATGCCTTTCGCTTATTATCTTGCTTCTTTTCTACTTCATTTTACACGTGAGATCCCATTGTATTTTTCTGCCATGTAAGAAACGCAAAACAAAGCAAAAAAGCAACTTTCTCTTCCTGAGACCTGTGTTAAAAAATCAAACTATCTTATTTCAAATCCCTAGTGATCTGTTTTATTCTCTTTTCTTGATGGGGGTACTTACTGAGTGCATAGCTAATTTATGCAGCACTGGTATTTGATACCCATTGAGCCCTAGTCAATGAGCTTGCTTACTCAGGCCTGTTTTACTAGTGTCACACACTCCTGGAATATTCTGTGATGTTTCACTTGGATAAGTTACTTCATCTCTCTTAGGAAATAGTTATGTCAAAGTCTCCTTATTACTTCAGTGTGTTAACTATAGTGTCCAGTTTTCAACTCAATTTCTAGACGTGCAAAGAAATAAGAAAGTGTGACTGTTAACTTAAGAAAAGAATCAGGGGAACCTGGGTGACTCAGTCACTTAAGCATCTGATTTCGGCTCAGGTCATGATCTCGCGGTTCGTGAGTTTGAGCCCCGCATTGGGCTCTGTGCTGACAGCTCAGAGCCTGGAGCCTGCTTTGGATTCTGTGTCTCCGTCTCTCTGCCCCTCCCCTGCTCATGCGCTCGCTCGTGCTCTCTCTCTCTCTCCCACTCCCCCAAATAAATAAAAATTTTAAAAAACTTTTTAAGAAAAGAATCAGTCAATAGACTGGTCCCAGTTGTTGAATGGTCCCAGTTGTTGATGTAGCAAAGACTTCAGAGCAGCTATTATAAATGTGTTAAAAGAGTTAAAATATGGTATCAGTTAACAAACCTGCAATCTTAGCACATAACAAACTATACAATAAAAATAATGGAAATTCTAAATTTGAAAAGTATAGTTGCTAAAATAAATTTACTGGATAAGCTCAATAGCATAGTGGAGATGTCATATGAAAGATTCAATGACCTTGAACCTACGTCAATAGAAACTACTAAATCAGGTGACACCAACATTGTCAGAAAGCATATGAGTGATTGCATAGGGCCAGGGGCAATAAGGGATGGAGTGCAAATGAGTACAAGGAAACTTTTGGCTATTATGGAAACAGTTGTACTTGATTTAGTGGCTATTTCATCTTTTTTTTTAAATCTTTTTTTTCTTAATGTTTATTTTGAGAGAGAAAGTGCGAGAGGGGGAGGAGCAGAGACAGAGGTAGAGAGAATCCCAAGCAGTCTCCACACCCAGCACAGAGCCTGAGGCAGGGGCCAATCCCACTACCCATGAGCTCATGACCTGACCCAAAATCAAGAGTTGGATGCTTAACCTGCTGAGCCACCCAGGCGTCCCTTTTAACGTTAAATATATCTTTATAAACTTGTCAAATTGTACATTTTAAATGGATCCAATTTATTATTCATAGATTATACCTCAAAAGGTTGATTAAAAGAAATACTGAAAGGTTTATAAGAAAGATAGTATTCCTGGGGAGCCTGGGTGGCTCAGTCGGTTAAGCATCCGACTTCAGCTCAGGTCTTTATCTCATGGCTTTTGAGTTTGACCCCTGCATCAGGCTCTGTGCTGACAGCTCAGAGCCTAGAGCCTGCTTCAGATTCTGTTTCCCCCTCTCTCTACCCCTCCCCTGTTCGTGTCTGTCTCTCTCTCTCCCTCAAAAATAAATAAGCTTTTTAAAAAAATTTTTTAATTGATAAGGTTAACACTTTTTTCTTCCTACAGTGTTTTGAACATACTCCATTGCCTACTAAACCTTTGCTATTTTTTTATGAAAAGTCTGCTGTTATTCTCTTAGTTCTTTGTGGAACTGTCTATTCACTTATAGTCTCAGGACTATATGTTTACTGTCTGAAGAAATTCTTCCACAGTCTTTTTTTTTTTTAATGTTTATTATTTTGAGAGAGAGAAAAAGAGCTCGAGCAGGGGAGGGGCAGAGAGTGAGAGAATCTCAAGCAGGCTCTGCAATGTTAGTGCAGAGCCCAACCAAAGACTCAAACTTACAAATTGCTAGATCATGACCTGAGCCAAAATCAAGAGTGAGACGCTTACCTGACTGAGCCACTCTGGCGCCCCTCACTCTCCTTTTTTTTCCCCTCTGAAATGAATGATCTTTATCTTACATACTTTTCTGTTTTGGGGTGGGGGACAGATACTCATTTCCTAATTCTGTGACATCTTGGCTAGTTTTATTGGTGACTTTCTCAGTATTGGTTTCATGTCCAGGACTTAAATTTTATGAAAGTCAACATTGCTTTGTTCAATTTGTAGCAGATAAGAGCAGATTTTGCTCTTTTCCATATCTTTGCTTTCCTTATTATTTTTCCCTTTTCAAGATTGCTTTCTTGCTTTGTCCTTTAGCATCACTATCCACTAGTTCCTTGAACATATGGTTCAGAACCACATTTATTTACTGGAAAAACCTCTTGATCACCTTTCTCCACTCTAAAGTTCTCTTCCTTTGAGTTTCCTTAATACACTTCAAGGGATTTGATGAAAAACACAAAAATGAGGTTTTTGTCTGTTCTGTAGACTGTTCTAATTTGCTGACTGATTTAACATTTGTCTTTACTGTAAACACTGTTATTAATAAACTGATGTTTGTTAGGTAGTATATAAAAACATTAGAAGCAGTGAGATTTGAACATTTGATTTGAAGTGCAATATAGGTAGGTCGGGTAACCTTCTGGGCTTAATTGCAAGTGTTTTATGTGTGTTTATTTACATATATACAGCACATAGAATACTCGACATATTAAAAACCACATCTTTGTACCCTTTAAAAATTGTTTGATATTAAATTAATTGATGAATTTTTTTTTTTTTTTTGTGGGCACAGACTGTGGTCTTTCATACTATTTTGTAGTCTTGAAAGTTTGGAACCAAGGTAATGCAGCGTTTCCCCACCCCCCTTCTACAACATAACTCTAATGCCTTTATTGCATTTTGTTTCCTAAATATTAAGCAGCTTTAGTAATCTTCTTATATCCTCCTCCTGTCCCCACAAATGAACGTGGTTCTTCATATTACAAATAAATACTCCTTATAAGAAAATTATAATATACATCAGGAAAAGGAAAAACCTAAATACCCATAATCTTGTCCATCAAGTGATAACCCCTATGAACATCTTAGTAGATATTCTAATTGAAATCTTATTTTGAAATATTGCTAATGTAAAAAAAATAGTATTTAGCTGAGTTTTGCAAATCTGTATCCATCTTTATTTTATAATGTTTAGCCACAGTATTCTATCCATGATGACTGTACTTTTTCTTTGATAGAAAGTGGAGCTGTTCCGAAAAGAAAAGATCCCTTGACACACACTAGTAATTCACTGCCTCGTTCAAAAACAGTTATGAAAACTGGATCCACAGGTCTTTCAGGCCACCACAGAGCACCTAGTTGTAGTGGTTTATCCATGGTTTCTGGAATGAGACAGGGACCTGGTCCTGCGGCTGGAACTCATAAGGTATTTGGAGACAATAACTTTAATTGCTATGCTTTTGCAAGTAGAAAATATTGAACATGATATACTTGCTTAAGATTATTACAAGTACTTTATAATATCTTAGAGCATTGATAAGTTTATACAAAGTGGAATGTATTTTTTTTTTAATCTACAAGAAAAATCTGTAAGGACAACTTGCTATTAAGAAGCAAATCTTATTTTAACTCCTTTTGGACCTAATTCGGTATTTTGTAGGAAACTGCTTATTCAGTCTGTCTTGTATAATGCCATATAGTCATTTTAAATTTGTTATTCAATTGTTTCAGTTTATGTAAAAGTTTTATAACATTAAACATAGAGTTTTGTTAGAATTCTAACAGTAATCAAAATTATATGACTAAATTGTCATAGGGTCTTTTTATTTTATGGTATCTAAATCTTTCTGAATTAAATCCTCTATAAGCCTACTTCATGCCAAATGTAGTTCTGTAGGGAATACCATTTTGCCTTGGAATAAATACACAGTTTTGGGTTTTTTATATCCTTTGTCCTATTTTTAGACTTTTAATTTTGTGAACTTTGAGGTTAATTTACCTGTGAAAAGGTTGTTAGGTTGTATTTTTACATTATGATTTTGTGTCCTTTAAGAGTACACCAAAAACAAATAGAACAAATAAGCCTTCTACCCCTACAACTGCTGCTCGCAAAAAGAAAGACTTGAAGAATTTTAGGAATGTGGACAGCAACCTTGCTAACCTTATAATGAATGAAATTGTGGATAAGTAAGTTTTGCCATCTAAAGTGTTTAATGGTTTTTAGTTTTGAATTTGTTTATTTAATATGTTGTAAGTAAAATAGATAATAAATACCTTGTCTAGGGGCACCTGGGAGGCTCGGTCTATTAAGCGACTGACTCTTGATTTCAGCCCGGGTTATGATCTCACAGTTTGTGAATTCAGGCCCCACATCGGGCTCCACAGTGACAACACAGAGTGTGCTTGGGATTCTCTCTCTCTGTCTCTGTCTCTCTCAAAATAAACAAACTTAAAAAAAATGTATCTTGTCTAATATACTTGTTTAATTTTTATGATGTTTTCAGTTACTGTAAATGCAGAAAACCATTGTTTTACTGACTTAATTATAATTTCACAGTTAACATAAAAATAACTTTCAAATAAATAACTATTTCATATGGTAGTAACTGAAGCCTGTTTGGTTGTGGAGCTAACTAAAATTCTATTTCTTAGTGGAACAGCTGTTAAATTTGATGATATAGCTGGGCAAGAGTTGGCAAAACAAGCCTTGCAAGAAATTGTTATTCTTCCTTCTCTAAGGCCTGAGGTAAGCACTTTATATTATCATTTTCCTGTAACATCATTCATTACTGAATCCATACTAGCAGTAAAGAAATATGTGAGCTATGCTAGAATGATTAATTCATATAACAGATTTGATGTTTTTAAAAAGAAAAAAAACATAAGCAATTGTTGTTGACTGGTTATTAGAGGAGAATGACTATAATGGTTCCTAATAACCAATCTGTTTTTAACATTTAGAGGGAAAAGTAGGTAACAAAATAATTTTTATATCAAGGGAAGAGGGATTTAAAATTAAGAGACAGAAATCATACTGCAGAAATGGGAAGTTAAGATAAAATTAAGTTCGAAGAACTATTTTTTATCAAAGTAGAGTTGAAATACTACGTTATATGAGTTTCAGATGTACAACATTGACAACTCTGTACATTAAGGAGTAGTCACTAAAAGTATAGTTACCATCTGTCACCATACAATGTTACTATAGTATAATCGACTATAGTCCCCATGCTGTAATTTTCATCCCTGTCACTTATTTTATAACTGGAAGCTTATATCTCTTAATTCCCTTCACCTATTTTGCTCACCCCTCAACTCCTTCCCCTCTGGCAACCACCAGTTTGTTCTCTGTATTTATGATTATGTATCTGTTTGTTTGTTCTTGTCAGAACAACAACAACAACAAAATGGTAATTATGTGAGGTGAAGGATGTGTTAAGTAACCTTATTGTGGTAAATATTGTACAATATATGTATGTATCAAATCATACTGTGCCTGCTAAACTTAGTGTTATGTCTATTATATCTCAGTAAAGCCAGAAAATGTTAAAAACAAAAAAATGCTACAGTAATCAAGATAGTGTGTCTTTGGTGAAAGAACAGACAAAGAGATCAATAGAATAGACTAGAGAGCCCAGAAACACACACAAATACTATCAGTTAACAAAGGCACAAAAGCAATTTGATGGAAAAACGATGGTGTTTTCCACAAATGGTGCTGGAACAACTAGACATCCATGTGCAAAATAATTCTAGAACTGTACTTTCCACCTTTCATAAAAATTAATTAAAAATTGTTCACAGACCTAAATGTGAAAGGCAAACTAAACTATAAAACTTCTAGAAGGTAATATAGGAAAAAACTCTCTAGGTGATCTTTTGGTTTGAGGATAGCTTATTAGCTGCAAGACCAAAAGCATGATCCTTAAAAGAAAAATTGGAACTTGAACTTCATTAAAATTAAAAACTTTTCTGTGAAAGATGTTAAGAGAAGGAGAAGACAAGCCACAGACCAGGAGAAAATCTTTGCAAAACATATTATATGATAAAGGATTGGTATCCAAAAATATACAAAGAACTTTTAAAAACGGCACAATAAGAAAACAAACGGCCCAATTAAAATGTGAGCAAAACAGTAAAATACCTGGGAATAAATCTAACCAAAGAGGTGAAAAATCTATATACTGAAAACTATAGAGAGCTTATGAAAGAAATTGAAGAAGACACACAAAAAATGGAAAAATATTCCATGCTCCTGGATTGGAAAAACAGATATTGTTAAAATGTCAATATTACCCAATCCAATTTACATATTCAATATGGTACCTATCGAAATAACCCCAGCATTCTTTACAGAGCTAGAACAAACAATCCTAAAATTTGTATGGGACCAGAAAAGACCCCGAATAGCCAAAGCAATCTTGAAAAAGAAAACCAAAGCTGGAGGCATCACAATCCTGGACTTCAAGAAGTATTACAAAGCTGTAATCATCAAGACAGTATAGTACTGGCACAAAAACAGACACTCAGATGAAAGGAACAGAATGGAGGATCCAAAATTGGACCCACAAACGTATGGCCAACTAATCTCTGACAAAGCAGGAAAGAATATCCAGTGGAATAAAGACAGTCTCTTCAAATGGTGTTGGGAAAACTAGAGAGTGACATGCAGGAAAATGAACCTGAACCACTTTCTTACACCATACAGAAAAATAAACTCAAAATGGATGAAAGACCTAAACGTAAGACAGGAAGCCATCAAAATCCTAGAGGAGAAAGCAGGCAAAAACTTCTTTGACCTCGGCCGTACCAACTTCTTACCAACACGTCTCCAGAGGCAAGGAAAACAAAAGCGAAAATGAACTATTGGGATCTCATCAAAATAAAAATCTTCTGCACAGCGAAGGAAACAATCAGCAAAACTAAAAGGCAACCAGTGGAATGGGAGAAGATATTTGCAAATGACATACCAGATAAAGGGTTAGTATCCAAAATCTGTAAAGAGCTTATCAAACTCAATATCCAAAAACCAAATAATCCAGTGAAGAAATGGGCAAAAAACATGAATAGACACTTGTCCAAAGAAGACATTCAGATGGCCAACTGACACAAGAAAAAATGCTCAGCATCACTCATCATCAGGGAAATACAAATCGAAACCATGATGATACACCACCTCACACCCATCAGAATGGCTAACATTAATAGCTCAGGCAACAACAGATGTTGGCGAGGATGCGGAGAAAGAGGAGCTCTTTTGCACTGCTGGTGGGAAAACAGTATGCAGGTTCCTCAAAAAATTAAAAATAGAACTACCCTACGACCCAGCAATTGCACTGCTAGGTAGTTATCCAAGGGATACAGGTATGCTGTTTTGAAGGGGCACATGCACCCCAATGTTTATAGCAGCACTATTGACAATAGCAAAGTATGGAAAGAACCCAATGTCCACTGATGGATGAATGGGTAAAGAAGATGTGGTATGTATATACAATGGAGTATTATTTGGTGATCAAAAAGAATGAAATCTTGCCATTTGGAACTATGTGGATGGAACTAGAGGGTATTATGCTAAGCGAAATTAGAGAAAGACTATCATATGACTTCACTCATATGAGGACTTTAAGATGCAAAACAGATGAACATAAGGGAAGGGAAGCAAAAATAATATAAAAACGGAGGGGGACAAAACATAAGAGATTCTTATATAAATATTGAGAACAAACAGAGGGTTGTTGGAGGGGGGATGGGCTAAATGGGTAAGGGGCATTAAGGAATCTACTCCTGAAATCATTGTTGCACCATATACTAACTAACTTGGATGTAAATTAAAAAATAAATAAATTATTAAAATGTGGGCAAAAGATCTGAACAGGCACCTCACTAAAGAAGCTACACAGATGACAGAAACATTTGAAAAAATAATGATCAACGGCATTCTTCATTAGGGAATTGCAAGTTAAACAACAGTAAGATTCCCCCCCACACACACTTTTTCTTTTTTTTTTTTTAAGTTTTTTTTTTTAAATGTTTGTTTATTGTTGAGAGAGAGAGAGACAGAGCACAAGTTGGGGAAGGGCAGAAAGATAGGGAGACACAGAATCCGAAGCAGGCAGGCTCCAGGCTCTGAGCTGTAAGCATAGAGCCCGATGCGCTGCTCAAACCTGCAAACCATGAGATCATGACCTGAGCCGAAGTTGGACGCTTAACCGACTAAGCCACCCAGGCACCCCCATCACACACTTACTAAAATTTAGGCTAAAATTGAAAACAGACAATGACAAATGATAGAATGTGGAGCAACAGGAACGCTCAGTTCTTGCTGATGGGAAGGCAAAATGGTATAGCTACTGTGGAAGACAGTTTGACACTTTTTTACAGAAGTAAAATACTTTTACCATGCTACCTAGCAACTGTGCTCCTTAATATTTACGAACATGAGTCAGAATTTATCTCTGTATAAAGAAACCTGTGTATAAATGTTTATTGCAGTTTTATTTGTAATTTGCCAAACTTTGAAGCCACCAAGATATTCTTTAATAGGTAAATGGATAAACTGTGGTATATCCATATCCAGCACTAAAAAGAAATGAGCAGGCACCTGGGTGGCTCAGTCGGTTCAGTGTCTGACTTCACCTCAGGTCATGATCTTTCGGTTCGTGGGTTCAAGGCCCGTGTTGGGCTCTGTGCTGACAGCTCAGAGCCTGGAGCCTGCTTTGGATTCTGTGTCTCCCTCTCTGTCTCTACCCTGCTCGCTCGCTCTCTCAAAAATAAATAAGCATTAACAAAATTAAAAAATAAAAGAAATGAGCAATCAAGCCTCAAAAATATCTAGGGGAACCTTAAATGCATATGGTAATGATTCCAACTTGCAAAAGCTAGTATTGTATGATTCCAACTATGTGACATTCTAAAATGGCAAAACTGTGGAGAAAGTAAAAAGATCCGTGGTTCCCTCATGGGGAGAGAAGGAAGGAGGAATAGATGGAGCACAGGGGATTTTTTAGGGCAGTGAAACTATTCTGTATGATTCTATAATGGTATATACATGACGCAAATTGTGAGCCTTAATGCAAAGTATGGACTTCAGTTTATAATATATCAATATTGGTTTATCAGTTGTGATAAATGTACCACACTAATGTAAGATGTTAATAATAGGGGAAATTGGGGAGGTAGGGAGTTATATGGGAACTCTGTACTTTACATTCAATTATCTATAAATTTGAAATCATTCAAAATATTTTTTTAAAAAGTTGAATATCCGCCAGATCCTTTGTACCTTTCTCTGCCCCTTCCCCACACATGCTTTATCTCTCTCTCTCTCTCTCTCTCTCTCTCTCTCTCTCAAAAATACACAAACTAAAAAAATTTATTAAGTGAAATATTAGCCATTTCATATGGTTCAACTTAAAAGTACATACTCCTCCACTCTTAAGCAAAGTGGTATCAGTCTCATGCTTCGCTCTGGACGCTCTGCCATGGCTTATGTCTTTGAGTCTGGAGACCCTGGTGTAGTATCTCTGAAGAACAAAATCTCTCCTCCTTTGTTTGTGAGAGGAATACTTGGATCCCGGTGATCTTGGTAAGGGGGCAGGCACATCAGTTTAGCTGTTCCTCATGCAAACTTTCAAGCACCTCCTCTGTGGCTGCCTACCCTCCTGAGACCTCAAGTCTCCACATCCCGAACTTTTCCAGGGTTTTTGTCCACATCCGCTCGTTGCTTGTATCTAGGTATCCCTTCACAAGCAAGCACTTCGGTTTTAGCTCCCTCAGCTCTGCAAAATAATTTACCATACTTTGTCAGTTCTCCCTCTACAAAAATGTATTGTCTTCTATTGTCTTCTTTTGTGTTCTCTTTATTTTGAAGATTTGTATTTTCTTTATTCATCTACTGTTATTTTGGGAGATTTCCAAAGGAAGTATAGAAGCATATCTATGTTCATTATATCTTGTTTAAGCAGTTTGCTTTAATTTTCAATGGGATTCTTAAAAATTTTGTTTTCTTGTTTTTAAGAATTATACCAATTTATTGATTATATGTGTTCTTTTTAGAGTTCCGAGGAGTTCTGTTTAGGAGGATGCTACAGAAAAATGATGCTTTTTATTTTTATTTTTTAACTTATTTTTGAGAGAACACGTGCAAGTGGGGGAGGGGCAGACGGACACACACACACACACACACACACAATCTGAAGCTGACTCCAGGCTCTGAGCTGTCAGCACAGAGTCCAATGCAGGGCTTAAACCCACGAACTGTGAGATCATGACCTGAGCCGAAGTTGGATGTTCAACCGACTGAGCCACCCAGGCGCCCCCAAAATGATGCTTTTTAGATGACAGACTTAAAATATCTGGGAAAACAGTGTCTCCAGAATCATAGTTGTGACTAAAGTATATGATTTTAGTTGTTCACAGGGCTTAGAGCTCCTGCCAGAGGATTGTTACTCTTTGGTCCACCTGGAAATGGAAAAACAATGCTGGTAAGAATTCTTTTAAAATTTAAATGTTCTGTTTAGATAATTAGAATGTTGTGGAAAAAAAGTTTATCTTGCCTCTGAGTTATTTTTATGATTTTTTTGCCATAATATACTTACTCCTAAGTTATTAAACATGTTTTCAATGAAGAAATAGATGGAAAACCACATTATGTTCTCTTCAGTAGTATGTTTTTGAGTGGTTAAATTTAACAGTGTAATTTTCATTAATTTCCCAAGTTAAATAATAACACTTTTATCTCAGAAGAGCTTACCTTCCTATATTGGGTGTCTTCCTATTCCTTGATTTTTTTTTTTCCTTCCTAAATTAACAGCTTTATTTAAATATTCAGCAGAGGGGCACCTGGATGGTTCAGTCTATTAAGCATCTGACTCTTGGTTTTGGCTCAGGTCATGATCTCAGTCTGTGAGTTTGAGCCCCATGTCAGGCTCTGAGCTGGCAGTGAGGGGCCTGCTTGGGATTCTCCCTCTTTCCTCTTCTCTGCCCCTCCCCTGCTTGTGCTTGCTTGCTTGCTTTCTTCTCTCTCTCTCTCAAAATAAATAAAAACTTTAAATTATCAGGATAATACACTTTTTTCTTTCTTTTTTATTGAAGCATAATTGACATACAAATTTTTTTTTCAGTGTCCTTTTACCCGAGTTTTTACTGGGATCTGGCTACCTCTTTCTCCTGTATAGCTCTTTTAGAGGAGAAAAGAGGTGAAGAGTTTAGCTGTTTCTCTTTCTCCAACCAGTTATCTTTCTATACCTAAGAAGGGAGTAACACCCTTTTTTTTAACCTCTCCCTATCCAACCCCTATTAGAAAAAATAAGGAGAATGGAAAGAAGGAAAGAAGCATAGCTCTTCCTAGACCTTTTTCTCATTGCTGAGAAGAAACACATTGATTGCCACATAACAGGAATTGTGTCATACTTTATATATTTGGGAAATCTTTTCTAGTATTTAAATTGATCAAATGTTCTTTTTTGTAAATATTTTTAATGTTTGAGAGAGAGAGAGAGAGAGGCAGCACGAGTGGGAGAGGGGCATAGAGAGAGGGAGACACAGATTCAGAAGCAGGCTCCAGGCTCCAAGTTGGCAGCATAGAGCCTGACGTGGGGCTCGAACCCACAAGCCATGAGATTATGACCTGAGCCGAAGCCGGATGCTTAACTGACTGAGGCATACAGGTGCCTCTCAAATGTGGTTCTTTTTAAAGGAAGATAGTGAACTAATACAATGTTTTGCCCTTGTGATTTTTAAGGCTAAAGCAGTAGCTGCAGAATCCAATGCAACCTTCTTCAATATAAGTGCTGCAAGTTTAACTTCAAAATATGTGAGTGTTCTTTTTTCAGTATTGTCATATTTTATGTTGCTAACTGTTACTAAGTATAAATGGTAATAACATACACAAAAAATATTTTTGAGTTTTATATTTACTATTTAGATATGATGGACATTAATCACTCTTCACAACAGAGTTAGGCTCTTTTAGAGTTAGGATTGTGCTGTCAAATACTGTTTTAGTTTGCTGGGGCTATGTAACAAAGTACCATAAACGCAACAGAAATTTATTGTCCTATAGTTTTGAAGACTATAAGTCCAAGATCAGGTATTGGCAGAGTTCTCATTTTGATAAAGTAATTAAAAGTGTTAAATGATACCTCTTTTCTTGGCTATATTTTACTTTCTGTGTGGAATTTTGTCAGTGAAATTGTTATTCAAGTAGGTGTACCCAACATTATACACATAGTATAATGGAGATCACTGTCTTGGAAGTTAGGAGATAGGGATTCCAACTTGACTGTTGGGTACTGAACTGGCCTTAAGAAAATACCACTTTTAGGGCTCAGTTCATTTATAAAGTGTTGTTGTAAGCAGGTGATCTCTTACAGGCCCTTCAGAATATTTGCTTTGTGATTCTAAATCTGAGGCTATTCTTTTTTTAATGAAGTTTAATGCCACTTAGAGGACGGAAGAGTTTTTACAGTGGATTACCCCAAACCTCAGGACCTTTTTATTAGTTGCTTTTAATGCATTGAATTGTTTGATTATAGTATTTCAGCAAGGGGTGTTCATAGACCTCCTTGGCTACCTAGAAATACTTTCATAGTTATTGACAGTGATACTGTGAGAGTTAATTTAAGTTTAGTTTAGTAGAGCACTGTGCAACTTACCTGGTCTATAAATGTACCTTGCAACTGAGGGCTTAAGAAATATGTACAATATCTTTCTCTCCCCTAATATTCTGTCTTCTCACAGAAGAAATAGCTTCTCACAGCTATTATACCACTAATAGCTATTCCATTCTCAAGTCTTTGGAGTGTAGAGTCAAGCAAAGCAGAGATATATTTCATTTTTTAAAGTACTTACCAGACCAGTTCTAGGTTTCAGCACCAAAAAAATAAAAAATAAAGTACTTAGCAGACTATTAAATAATAGTCTTTTTTTTAATTATAAGGGACAGTTCAGTAACCCTCCTCCCCCAGTTCCTTAAACCAAATCTTTGGTTGTGGCAAAGAAAGAAAATTAAATTCCTGGATTCTAGACTTTCAGTCATGAAATTTAAACAGCTGGAATAATGTTGCATTTTATGTGTACTGCAGTGTATAATGCCTTGTTTTTAGGTGGGAGAAGGAGAGAAATTGGTGAGAGCTCTTTTTGCTGTGGCTCGAGAACTTCAGCCTTCTATAATTTTTATAGGTAAGAACATGTTTTCTAACTTAAGTTAGTTGAATATTTGTGAAATTCCCCTCGCCACATCTGAGAGGTATGATAAGAAAGATTATTCAGAAGGAAAACGTTGTCAAGAAGTACAGCGTTAAAGACTAATGAATTGTGTAGGACCTACAATATTAATAACTTAGGTAGTAAACTAGATTAATCTCAGACGACTCGTATAGCATGGCTTTAAATTAAAGTCTTACTTTTTATTTCCTTTAGATGAAGTTGATAGTCTTTTGTGTGAAAGAAGAGAAGGAGAACATGATGCTAGTAGACGTCTAAAAACTGAATTTCTAATAGAATTTGATGGTGTAAGTATTGACTATGGTATTTTTAAGGTGGTAGGATTTTAGTGTATATATATATGAGTTATTTAAGACTCAAATTAGGGGCATCTGGGTGGCTCAGTCGGTTGAGCATCCGACTTCAGCTCAGATCATGATCTCATGGTTCATGGGTTCGAGCCCTGTGTCGGCCTCTGTGCTGACAGCTCGGATCCTGGAGCCTACTTCAGATTGTGTGTCTCCCTTTCTCTCTGCCCCTCCTCCACTCATGTTCTGTTTCTCTCTGTCTCAATAATAAATAAATATAAACAATTTTAAAGATTTAAATTAGAAATACAGATATCTTTATCATATTTTTGTTATTACCTAAAAGTATTGAAAAATTTTTTGTCTTATAGGTACAATCTGCTGGAGATGACAGAGTGCTTGTAATGGGTGCAACTAACAGGCCACAAGAGCTTGATGAGGCTGTTCTCAGGTGGGGGGATTTATGTAGAAACACACATCATTTACAGGTGTATTTGCTCCTGTGTTCATCTCACATATGTCTTATTTCCTTCACTCTCAATTTGAAGACAAATTATTTCCCTCTTGGTATTCATCCTTTGGCCTCTTGTTACCAACTACAGATTTTTAAGACATAGGCAACATGATACCACGAAAACTAGTTTTCACTTTGGTTGCAGGCAAATTGTCTATTTCTTCTGATTAGGATTAAATTATCTTAAAACACCAGAATTGATGCTTAATTTTCTTTTACTGGGTTTCCTGAAAAGCCAATAAAAGCAGGAATCACAGGAACTATGTTCTGTGTTCTTGTATGATTGAACAAATTTATTCCCTTCCTACTAGAAGGACGGTTTGACTCAGCATAAAATTCTTGGGCCTCCCTTTCTTTTCCTGATGAATTTATTACATTGCTCCATTGTTTCTAGGATTAAATGTTGCAGTGTAAAAGTCTGAAGCCAGCCTGCTCTTTATTCACATTTATGGATTAACTTGATTGTTTTTCTCTTTACTGGATATAATTTTTAACAATCCGGTTGTTTGAAATAGATGTCTATCTGTGTTTATTTTTTCTGGGATTTGGTGTTTGTTTAAATTGAAAGTTAGGAACCTCTTTTGTTTTAGGAAAGTTATTTTGAATACTACCTTTGTTTTTTCCTGATATATTATTCTGGGTTTTTTTTTTTCTTTCAAACAGTTTATGCAATTGTGTTGCATCTTTCTGTCTTCCATATCTTTAATATCCTTTCTAATCCTTCTTAACTCTTAGGTCTGTTTGTTTGTTTGTCTTCTTGTTTGTTGTCTTTATTTCTTACTGGGTTTGTGTCCAATCTTCTTTGTGCTACTACTTCTGTAACCTCTGTGTCTTTGGTGGTTTTCTTCTTCTTTTTTGTTGCTTTCCGAATCTCTCCAATCCCATTTTTCATCTTCTGTTGTCTTACTTCCTTGAGCTTTTGTATATCATTGCCTTGAGACCTTATATCTCTTTGAGCTTTTGTTTCATAAAAGACTTTCTTTTTCATTAAATAATTTTATTTCACAGAAAGATAACTTGGTCACAAATTTAATTTGCTGTATGACAGTATCTTCTTGTGTATATTCTCTATTTTATATTTATTGTAATTTTTCCCTGTTTTATAGTACTTAATAGCCATGTGCCTGTTTTGCTTACTATTTTTATTTGAATAAAGAGGAGTTTTCTTGGAAAACCTAGTTGTGGAGTGATACTATAGGAGAAGAGCTACCGAGCAAGTATCTTGAGTTATCGTCTGAATAGGCTGGACTATCAGGCAATCTCCTGAGTCACAATCATACCATACGTGATAAAAATTGGTCAATGCAAGACAGTTTGTGATCTTGCCAGACTGATTGATGTCTTCTTACAAAGATGATGTGTCTTTGAGTTTCTTTGTTCAGCCTCACCTGCCTTGCAATTCCCTTGCTCCTGCCTGACGAGGTTTCACATGATTTGCAGAGCTGTTCTTCACAGGCTTGTTTAAATATGGGGAGTTTGGCTTTATGCCTCCTCAGATTGTGCTCTGTTTCCTTTGGAAAACTCTGTGCTCTGATAGCTGTGTCTGGAATCTGCAGCAGCAAATCCTGTGGGTATCATCTTTTGCCAATATAATCTTCAGTGCCCTAGGCAGCCCTTCTTCCTACACTTTAGGTGTGTAAATGTTACCTGAGCTTGTTGATAGTGAAGTTTGCATTTCTGTTTCTGTGGTCCTTGTTGGGTTTTAGTTGTTTTCTCTTTCAAGAAGACAGCGGAGATCTCTTTATTCTGCTTCTCATATCAGATTTTTTGTTTTAATAGCATTATTGCTATTAAAAACATATAAGAACATGACAGTATTAAATTAAGGATTTTTAAACATTATCTAGAGAGTTTTAAAGAGTAACTCAAGGGGCACTTGACTGGCTCAGTCGTGTGGCTTTATCTTGGGGTTATGAATTCAAGTCTCACGTTGGGTTAGAGATTATGTAAAAATAAAGTCTTAAAAAAAGTTACTCAAAATAACTTTATACTTTAATGACTACTAAAATGCATTCAGGTATCTTGACTATTCTACTTAAAACTTTTTTCTTGTCATTTGCTACTTGAACAGAGTTACCTGTAAATTCAAAACTATGTTTCTGAAGTTGTTTGAATCCTTTTTTCAGGCGTTTCATCAAAAGGGTATATGTGTCTTTGCCAAACGAAGAGGTATGTATCTGTTTGAATTTTTTTTTTTTTAACACGGAAACAAGGACTACCGTCTTGACAATGTTGATCTTCCAATTATTGGTGCAGCCAGATTGGAAAACAGTTTGGGAATTTCTCAAGATAAATGTTAACTTGCCATAAGACCCAATAATTCCATTCCTAAGAATCTTCCCAAGACAGGTGAAAACATATGTCTACACAAAGACATGTATAGCAATTTTTATAGCACCATTATAAATAATAGACAAAAATTGTAAGGAAATCTAAAATGTTCATCAATTAGACAATGGATAAACAAATATCGTTTATGCATTTAATGGAATACTGTTTAGCAAATAAAAGGATTGAGATACTTACACATGCTGTAATATGGAAAAACCTCAAAAACATACTAAGTGAAAGACACCAGATGTAAATGATAATCTATCATATGATTCATTTGTATGAAATGTCCAGAAAAGGAAAATTTCTAGAAACAAAGGAAATCGTGGTTTGCAAAAGCTAGGGATGGGAGTGGGGACTAACTGCAAATAGGCATGATTGCACTTTTTGGGGTGATAGAAATATTCTAAAAATGGATTATGGTGATGGTTGCAAAACTGTATATTTATTAAAAGTCATTGAATGTTACACTTACATTGGGAAGATTAGTGTTATATGAATTCATACCTTGAGAAAAGTGTTTTTTTTTTAATTGTGGTTGTCTAGCTCAGACCTTTAACATCCTTGATAGTAGCAGCAGCTAATTCCTTAGTGCCTTATTTGGATTATCTTTACGTCTCTCAAGAACTCTCAAAAACTGGTAGTTTTAACTCCAATTAACAGATATGAGCAAGGCTCTAAGAATTAGAGCTCATAAATAAGGGTCAGGATTTGAACCTAATTTTTGGATATTTCATTAGGCTAATTCTTGAGACTGATAATTTTTTAATATTTCTTTTCAGACACGACTACTTTTACTTAAAAATCTATTATGTAAACAAGGAAGCCCACTGACCCAAAAAGAACTAGCACAACTTGCTAGGTGAGTAATTTGATTTGGTTTATCTTAAAGCCTTTTTTTTAAAGAATTCTTTTTCTTTTTTGTTTAAAGTAGATTCAAGTATGAAATGAGTAATTTATTTTTCAAAGAACTGTTTGTCTCATTCTCTGCTTCCTTTGTTTTTTCTTATCTCTCATTGTTATATATGGTATTTAAATTTAAATTTCTAGATCCTTTATAAGACATGACCTAAATATCTGATGGTCGTACATGCTTTTTATAAATTTATTAAAACTTATAAGTGGTATTAAAATAGTTAAAAATTTTTAAGACACTTATCTCTGCCCACACCAACACAAATATTTTCATACAAATTTGTTCTTTATATTGCACCTCATTTTTTTTTAACTTTTACATCTTCTTTTGTAAGTGATATACTTAAGTAGAAACAATATAGGAGGTGCACTTGTTGAATTTTAGTCACTGAAAAATCTCACAAAGTAATTTTGAAGTATGTGAATAGCTAGTAATTTTAGTAAACACTCTGAGTCCCAGATACCTATGAAGAAAGAATAAATTCAATACTTGGAAATATTGAGGTTCTTCTTTGTTATTCCAGTAAAGAATTCAGCTAATAATGTTTGATCTTTATAGTTATTTAACATAGTATATGATAAGTAAATGCTTTCTTTTCCTGTTTTATTTTCTTCTTCCCCTTTGCCCTCCCTAGTTCTTAGTTCCCTTTGATAATCTCTTGGCTGCCCAGGACTCTCCACTGTGGCATCCCATTCAGGTGTGCCTCTTTTTGCCAATGTCTTCTACCCCAGACCCTTCCTTCACCCTGTCTGTCCTATATTTAAAGAAATGTACCTTGGGCGCCTGACTGGCTCTGTCAGTAGAGCATGCAGCTCTTGATCTCAGGGTTGTGAGTTCAGGCCCCACATTAGGTGCAGAGCTTACTTGAAAAAATTTACAAAAAATATTTTTTTAATAAAAAAAAAAGGAATCTACCTTGACTGGCAGTGTTCTTTGTCAAGATAAAGAAACATTAACTTCATTAACTTACAGAGCACTAATTAAGGGTTATGTGTCAGTTGGCCAGCAATGGCTTATGGCTGTTACCTTTCCAGGGGATGTATTTACAATTTAATGGAGCTTCCTGGAGATATAATATGCCTTACTCTAAAGGAATGGTTCTTATGATGAAAATTTGAGGTGTTCATTCTAAGGAGCCTGCCTGCCATAGACAGTTTTGTTTGTTTTCAGCAAGTGGACCTTTCTGTGCCCTTAAAATCAAAGTGTGTAGCTGTCTGCTTGATGACAGAGGCAAACTAAATTTTACCCTCTTTCTACATGGAGGATTTTAAATCTGCAAAGATGAAAATAATTTATTCTTTCTTCCTTTCCATTCTCAGAATGACCGATGGATATTCAGGAAGTGATCTGACAGCTTTGGCAAAAGATGCAGCACTGGGTCCTATCCGAGGTATGTGTACAGAGCTTGAAACATTTAGACTTATTTATTAGACCACTTTCAAAGTTTAAGAAGTCCTATTGAGAGGTGTTTTTGTTTTTTGTGTGTTTTTTTTTTTAAGTAGTAATAGAAGAGCATTGAAGCTGCTGGGAAACTTGATACAAAGTAGTTTTTTTTTTAAATTTTTTTTAATGTTTATTCTTGAGAGAGAGAGAGCATGAGAGCATGAGAGAGGGGGACAGAGCACGAGGGGGGAAGGGCAGAGAGAGAGGGCATCACAGAATCCGAAGCAGGCTCCAGGCTCTGAGCTGTCAGCACAGAGCTCAGTATGAACCACAAGATCATGACCTACGCTGAAGTTGGACACTTAACCAACTGAGCCGTCTAGGCGCCCTGGTATGAAGTAGTTTATCTAGACTGAGTGTCAACAAACTTTTCAGTAAAGGGCCTGATAAATATTTTAGGCTTGTGGGGCCACATATTCTCTCCATTGCATATTCTTTTGTTTTTTGTGTGTTTTTATAAAAAAACAAAAATGTGAAACCATTCTTAGCTCACAGACTATACAAAGACAGTCCATGAGTCAGTAGACTTTGACCCCTATTATAAACAACAGGTTTCAGTTCTTTTTTTTTTAATTAAAAAATTTTTTATTATTGAAATACAGTTAACATACAAGGTTATATTCATTTCAGGTGTACAACATAGTGATTAGACAGTTCTGTACATTAAACAGTGCTCTCCACCATAAATTACCATCTGTCATATGTTTCACTTTAAAAAAAAATTTTTTTTAATGTTTATTTTATTTTTGGGAGAGAGAGTGTGAGTGGGGGAGGGGCATAGAGGGAAGGAAACACAGAATCCGAAGCAGGCTCCAGGCTCTGGTGTGTCAGCACAGAGCCGGACGTGGGGCTGGAACTCACGAACTATGAGATCATGACCTGAGCTGAAGTTGGACATTTAACCAACTGAGCTACCCAGCCACACCTGTTTCCCTTCTTGATAGTGGGTAGCCAGCAGAAAACACAAAGGAAAAGAAAATATTTTCAAGCAAGCAAAAAAGAAAAATAAAGGGAAAATGTTCTTACCTGCTTTGGGGCTTTTTTCAACTTCAATACTCTTATATCACTTGAAATTAAAGTGTCTAAGAGAAGTTTTTACTTATATTATTTTATCTTTTGAGGAATTCCTTTGTGTTGATTCAGGGTTATTTGTCGATTCTGAAATACCACGCTGATACCACTTTAGATATTCTCAGCTGCTTTTCCACAGGCAGCATGGGCAGTGGATGGGTGAGGCTCTTAACTACGCACTCAAATTGCTGGCTATGGTGGTAAAATAGAACATGGAACATGCAGCTTCTAGAACACATCCTGGGCAATGAGACAGTGTACTGACTCAGAATTGCTGCTTTGGAGAAAAATAAGTATGAGATTGTGGGCAAAGCATTCTAGTCAAAGAAACTCTTGCTGCCAGAGGCATAAAATCTTGTTCAGATAGTGGACTCAAACAGTAGCTAATAGGTAAACCATTTGTATTTTTTCGGAATATTTTAGCTATGATTCTGAAGCAGACGAAAGCTGTTGGCTTAAAAAAAAAATAACCTAGAGCCTTTGTAAAAAACATGTTGAATCTTTGAAGTTCCCTCTCAAATTTGTAAAATTTATGACTCTTAGGCAATATGCAAAGAAATTGAGTGCCTCCCAGTTTCTAAGAAGGAATATTATTCTAAGCATTTATAAACTGTGCTTAATATTGCATGTCTTCCTTTTAATATAAATAATTCATATTAAACATATACATTTAGATCATTGTACTTGGTTTTGCTTTTCAGCAGTTTAAACTTAACAGACCTTTTTTTTAAGTGGCTGTCTTATATTTTACAGAACTGAAACCAGAACAAGTCAAGAATATGTCTGCCAGTGAGGTATACTGTTTCATAATTATCGTTTCTTTGCTTTGGTTCTCTATACTGTAAGACTTCTCTTTTGTGTGGATTTTTGTCTGTAATTTGGTTAGAAGCTAGAAAAAGTTACCTTTGCTTCATTTCAACATATAGAGGCATATCAAATTACAGTCTCTTATAGTGTTCTTTGGTAGTGGATGAAAAATATTGTACAGAGTCATTAAGTTATTTTCTATCAAATCATGTTATGTAACCACTAAACAGAAGAAAATCATAGAAAACTTGAGGATTTTGCCCTTTGTAACAAGTTAATCCCTTGATAGTCTGTTAGTTTTTTAGTGTTTGTTTTCCTCTTTATAAAAGGAATACCATTGTAATATAATTCATTACCTTTTCTTAATGTGGTAGGCCTTCTTATGAGATGCTAACGTGTTTCTTTTGAAAAAGATTGCCTGCAAAATATAAAGTTGGACATGCAGAATGATTGTAATAACTATGTAAGCAAACTTTTAAAATCAGTCTTATATTTGTAACTTATATGTCAGAGATATTTTATTGCCCAAGTTTCAACAGCTATTGAAGGGACAGTGAACTATTAACATAGAGTATAAAAGTATTTGAGAACATTTTGGCAGTCTTTTTTCTCTAAGCTTCTAAGTAAACTTAGTTGTTTTCAGTACCTTGTGCATGGTAGTTAATCAGCTACATTACTAAGAATGCCCTCACTTATTGTAACCACCATTCCATTTATTTTTTAAATATATTTTTATTAAAAAAATTTTTTTAATGTTTATTTATTTTTGAGAGAGAGACAGCACAAGCGGGGGAGGGGCAGAGAAAGAGGGAGACACAGAATCCGAAGCAGGCTCCAGGCTCTGAGCTGTCAGCACAGAGCCTGACACAGGGCTCAAACTCATGAGCTATGAGATCATGACCTGAGTTGAAATCAAGAGTCGGACACTTAACTGACTGACCCACCCAGGTGCCCCGAGTACACTAGAATTATTTAGCCATTATTCAGTACAACTTTAATAACTAAGTGTATTGTCAGGTACTAGTATGTCACACTTCGGTGAGATGAACTCAATTTGACTTTTATAGTTTATAAGAACAGGAATTCAAATGATTGTATTGGAATTCTGTGTTTTTAAAAGTTAATGCTAAAAATTCTTGGCTATAAATTCAGGGTATAATGTACTTTGTTTTTAAAGCACACAGTTCATATCCAGCTTAACTTTATTATTTTTTGATAAGACATCTTTGCTATTTATTTTTTCTCTTTCTCAAATTAGCTACCAGTTGCTTTTTCCTATATACATTTGTCTCTAACTTCAAAATATCCTATATAAATTTCATATGTATATATACACTATACTTTACAATTCAATTAGAGTTTCATCAAAACCTTTAAAACCTTAATTTCTTTTTTCCTTTTATTTATTTATTTTTAATGTTTATTTTTGAGAGACAGAGAGAGAGAGAGAGAGACAGCACAAGTGGGGGAGGGGAAGATAGAGAAACACAGAATCCAAAGTATGCTCCAGGCTCTGAGCTGTCAGCACAGTGCCCAACGTGGGGCTCGAACCCACAAACCTTGAGATCATGACCTGAGCCAAAGTCGGCTGCTTAACTGACTGAGCCACCTAGGCGCCCCTAAAACCTTAATTTCTATAACAAATTTTATTCGGGAATATCGTAGGTAATACATTAATCATCCTTCCATATTTTGGGCTTCAGGAAGAGCCAGTGTGTTTTTATAGCTAAATAAGAAAACATATAGGGCTCATATAGTGATTATGTGGTAACAGTATATCCTTTTACTTTTTGACTAAGATTAGGCTACAAGTTACAGTTGTGGGTGATTTTCTCAATCTGTGCGTACAGGATATCAGAGAGGGCGTGAAGTATTTACATTGGGTTTTATAAGAGTAATGAAAAGAATATGTATAAATATCAATTGACATATTGTCTCAAATTCTCCTTTAACTTCTTTTTGGGCAAAATACACATGTATATACACAAAATGGGTCATTTTGTGCCAAACTCCTTTTGGGTTTAAAAATCTTTAGATACAGATACATGTTAACTCAGCATTGTTTTGTTCTCCATTCTCATAGCCAATTAAAAAGGTCAGAAAATGAGACAAGAAATGTTGTAAAAAGCAGTATTTCCTGAAGTCTCATGTGCTTCTTGTTTACTCTTTTCCTTTTTGATAAACCTAGCGTGAATTTAGCTAGAGTATGCTTGTGATCAGTGAAAGTTGAGAATTCTAAATGGTGCGATTGTGATTCTTTTTTCTGCCTGTCTGTATTTTGTCAAATTTTGTATAATGAGTGTCTTCTGTTTTTTTTTTATGCTTGTTATTTATTTTTTTTTTTTTGAGAGAGAGAGAGAGAGAGAGAAAGAGAGTGCAAACAGAGGAGGGGCAGAGAGAGAGGGAGGAGACACAGAATCTGAAGCAGGCTCCAGGCTCTGAGCTGTCAGCACAGAGCTCCATGTGGGGCTCAAACTCATGAACCGTGAGATCATGACCTGAGCTGAAGTTGAATGCTTAACCAACTGAAGAGGTGCCCCTCTTCTGTTTTTATAATGGGAATATACAATGATTTAAAATTTTAATACCTATGAAGCTAAACACATATATTAGTATAGCATTTTTGTAAGATTTCTTACATAGCAAACTTGCCTACCCTATAATATGTAAAATAAGATAATTGGTGTGATTTTCTAAGAATATATTTATATAGATTTATCACATTAATAAGCAGTAGCATCATTACTTTAATCTATCTTTCAGTTAACTACTATATATGTGTTCATCATTTGTATTGTCGTGTTTTTTTTAAATCTAGATGAGAAATATTCGATTATCTGACTTCACTGAATCCTTGAAAAAGATAAAACGCAGCGTGAGCCCTCAAAACTTAGAAGCATACATACGTTGGAACAAGGACTTTGGCGATACCACTGTTTAAGGAAAGACCTTTGTAAGCCTGCAGAACATTTTGTTTTCGAAGAGAGAAACACACCATCTTCACTGAATAGTTACAAGCTACAGAAATTCAGCCTAAGTTTACAGGACTTTTCAGAGTCTTAACAATTACTTGTGCACCCCAGCAGATGAACCATACAACAAATTTAAATAAAATATACAATGCAAATGGAGTATTTTGTTGAAGGCCTTCTTGCCTATGTTTATAGTTATCCCAATGGGCACTGTAAGTTAGAGCACAACAAAAACTGATTCTGGTCTTCTTTACCAATATAATCATAATGTAAATAATAATTTGTATATTGTGTTGCAGATGAAAGTATTCCAGAGACAGTGAATGGTAGAAGACACAAGCGCCTTTGGTTGTTTGTCTTCTGATGTCTTTTCTTAAAATAGTAATTTTTCTATTTTCCTTTCCTACTGTTGTCTTTACTACAGATGATTAAAATACCAAACACTCTACCTTTTTTTTCTTTTCTCTTTACAAATCCAGTGTGCCAAATGAAACTTCTTCCTATGTAACAGTAATAGGAAAGTGTTTTGAAGGTTTTTTCTTTTTCATAAATCTACAGACAGGATACAACTGCATTTTCACTTTTCTGTTACCTTGCTGCCAATTTAGAAAGCCATTTGTTGATAGCAACAAAGCAAATCTAGTAAAATAGAAAAGGAGATGGTTAGAAGGTTTGAGTCACTCTGTGTAGATCAGTCCTCGTGTGACTTGCAGTATTTGTTTCTAATATATTTGTCAGAAATCTGTTGTAGACTGTTAATTTATTCCTAATGGAGTTTATTTTCTGCCACATTTATTCTAATATTTAAGAAGGCCAATTTTAACTGCCGGTAAAGTGGTTCCTGTGTGAGAGAAGGGAAGTACTGAGAGCTAAGACATTTCTAATTTATTGCTTATTGCTTTCTTACTGTTTACAGGATAATTATAAGCCAGTGGATCTACCATCTTTTATTCCTAATAAATGATTAATCCCTTCAATGAAACTTTAAAAATTACTGAATTTTTATACATTGCATACATTTTATAGGTTTCTTGTGCTCACTTTGTTAACTAAAAAGTTAGTCTGTTAATCTGCC
>CM053576.1:107708828-107846844 GCA_028646485.1 Cryptoprocta ferox | reverse complement strand
TGTTTACAGGATAATTATAAGCCAGTGGATCTACCATCTTTTATTCCTAATAAATGATTAATCCCTTCAATGAAACTTTAAAAATTACTGAATTTTTATACATTGCATACATTTTATAGGTTTCTTGTGCTCACTTTGTTAACTAAAAAGTTAGTCTGTTAATCTGCCTTTTGTTCCCCCAAAATGTACAGTAATTCCGTTTCTTGTTTGTATAAGTATGCCTGGATTTTATTATAAAACTGTCATTGTAGGAAGTAGTGACTCATATCATGGCTTTTTAAATATTGTAATAAAGGCAAATGGATATTTGCCCTTAGTTTACTGGTTAAAAGTTTGTTTACAGAAATTTTCTTTGGTGCTTTTGTGTAAGATGTCATGGGTGGAAAGAATAATTTTATTGTAGTAACAAAGATTTTTTCATTTAGGGAAAATACGTTTGGTGTTGAGAGAATACATTAAAAACTTGCCCTGGCTAGATAAGAATTTTATAATGAAGACATACATTCTTCTTAAATTTCCTCTTGTTCCTGTCAAAGATTTATGTAAATATAGAAGATGTACCATTTCTTAAGATAATACGCTATTTGTAGCTGTAATTTAAATGTCTCTTCTAATCATGACCTTAAAACTTCCTAGGTAACAGAAGTGAGGCTTGAGATAAATAGAAAAAAAAATTTTTTTAAGCCAGAACCATGCCTATTTTCAGTCATATGTTGTATCTTTTTAAGGTCTCAAACATTAAAGCATCAATTATAAAATCATGATAATAAAAGATGATGCATTATACATATAAGAATTGGGAATATCCAAAGTTAAGACATTTTCAATAAAGCTCATAAAATTTCACTTTGTATTTTCAGTTTAGAAAAGGATTAGCATTATTCATACGTTGAATAACTGGTCAGTCATATTAAAGGTCTGTGCTTCCAGCTCAACTTTTAAAATATCTTTAAAATTATCATGATTCCACCTGCAGCAATTTAATGCAGTTTACTATTTATATTGGAATAGTTTTTAGATAACAAAGATTTCAAATGTTAAAAGGTAGACAAGTTAATATTGTCATAAACACTGAGTCAGAATTCTATTATTGTATGAATAACCATACAGTATAGAAATTATTTTACTTCCCTGACTAAAGTCTGAAGTTGAGCTTAGAGCTAGAGAACTACTTTCTGTGACTTACTATGACCCAAGTTTTATTTTAAGCTTTTTTTTTTTCATAGAAGGACCATGAAAATAGGATAATGATATAATAGGTGTAAGGGATTGGTTTGGTCTTTTTCAATATAGATAGAAGTTGTCGGGGCTTTCTGAATTAATATCAGATTGTGACCTTTTGGATTCTGCATTGAGCTGTCATTAACGTAATGAAAGGTAACGCTTAAACATTCAGTGTTAGTGTGCTCATGTTAACATGGCAGAGTTTTGTGAACCACATTAAAACTTATTGATGTACTGGACTTTGAGCCAAGGGAAAGAATCAGTACTTTCTTTCCAGATATCTTAAGGGTAAAAGCTTATTTATTTTAATGTTTTTATTTATTTTTGAGAGAGAGAGTGCAAGTGGGGAAGGGGCAGAGAGGGAGAGGGAGACACACAGTATCTGGGCTGTTAGCACAGAGCCCAATGCAGGGCTCAAACCCACGAACCGCAGGATCAGGACCTGAGTCGAAGTCAGATGCCCAACCTACTAAGCCAGCCAGGCACCCCGGGTAAAAGCTTATTCTAAGTCTACCCACTGAGGTTATTAGATTTCTGACTATGCTTTGTGCTTGGGAAGAAGTAGAGGAAAAGCAGATACTAGCATTCCAATGTAAGTAAATATGCAGCAGTCTTTGTTTATAGGCTAGGATTCTTTATATTTTATACAAAAATGAATTCTTTTGGTAGAATGAGCCTTTTACAGGTTGGCTTTGGACCCTTAAGTCAAAGGATTTTCCGTGAAATGCTTGTCTCAAATTTTAATTTGGTCTTTTGTATTTTTCGTCAGGAAAAAGATGAACTAAAGGGTTTAGCTACATAAAGTGGGTTTCTATCCCAATGTAATGGAAATAAATGATAAATTTTATTTTGCCTTTAATCTGCTTATTTGAAACGGTTTCAGAGGTTGTAGTCTAGCAGTAGCTTGTATTGGACTAACTCTTGCCAATAATTATAAGCTGAAGAAAATATAAAAGCAATAATTAGAAGACTCTAGAGACCAAGCAGGAATAGGCAGAAATTGCACAAAATTATGTACTAGAAGAGATCCACATTAACTAGTTTTGCCCCAAGGGCAATTTCCAGTTTGTGCAGTGTGCTTAGAAATAGACTTCAAGCAAAATGTAACAATCTTTCTGGGCTGAGGAGTCATTTGGGGCTTGTAGAACAGCTGGAAATTAGGAGAGAAATCTTGGAGAGAATTTCAGAACTGTAAGCCCCAGAATATGCCTACAAATTTCTTTCAAATCCTTGGTGGACTCCAAAATTGTACCTGTGCAGTATAATAGTCAAACCTAGCAGAAAGCAATAGTTGAAGTCTAACAAACTATAGAGAGGTTACAGAGTTTGAAATTTAAGTTCCACTAAGAGATGTTTATTAAATATTTTGGGTTTCCCATTCAAATCCAAAAAGGACCACAATAAGTAGGAAGCACAACATCCTAGACCTAAGGACCATACTTTTGTTAGGACTGTGGGCAAAAGGATAAACTGATTGTAGCAAAATTTAAAATAAAGCTTTCACAGTATCAGGATTATCCATTGGTAATTTAACAGCCAAAAGAACACATTTTAGAAGAAAATAGAATCCAGGGTCTTCACAACATATCCACAAAGTCCAGTACACAATAAAAAATTAAGCATACAAAGAAAAGTTATATCTACAACAATAGAAAGAAAATATATAGAAGCAAATGCAGATATGACCCACAGGTTGACATTAACACAATTATTTTAAAACATATTTACTACTTTTTAAAGAACAGGAAGAAAAAGATGGATGAACAGATTAGGATTTTCAGTGGAGAAAAATAAAAGCCAAATGGAAATTCTGGTAATGAAAAATAAAAATCTGAAATGAAATCTATAGTATCTGAAATTTCACTGGATGGACTTCAGAGTAAACTGGACACAGCAAAGACTGGTAGAAGACAAGCCAATACAATTACTAAATTCAAGCACAGAGAAAAAAAATAGCAAAGGTTTGATACCTGTGGGACAATATCATTCTTTTTGTTTTACTTTAATGCATGTGTAATTTTTGTTTTACAAATTTTTATTTAAATTCTAGTTATTTAACATATAGTATAATATTGGATTCAGGAACAGGGGACAATATCAATCTAATTTACCTCTGGTTTGAGGATCCAAAAGTAGAGGAGAGGAAGAGAAGGGGGCAAAAGAAACATTTGAAGCAGTAATACCTTAAGTTTCCCTCGAATTATAGAAAGACATCAACTTACAGATCCTAAAAGTTCAGTGAACCCCAAGCAGAGTGAATACAACAAAGACCACATTTGGATTCATCAGATTGTAAAAATTATAAAAGCAAAAATATAAGCAGCCAGGGAGGGGAAATATTACATTCAAACAGTCACTGATCCCAGAATATAGACTAACCAAAATGGTATATGGAAAAGACAGGGAACGTCCTCATGGAGGCCCAGGATAACCAAGGCACAAACTGACCGCTTTTTCAACGATTGCCAGCCTAATGGGACTTTCCAATTGTTAGATCTTACTGAATTGGAGGTTTAGCAGGTTTATACTCCATATCTGTTTCCTTTGGAACTCCCCTTATACATTAAACAGAAATAATGTGAACAAAATACATGCAACAAGACTTTATAATACAGATAATAGCAAAAGAGCTGAAAGGAGAATAAGCAAGTTAAGAGCAAAAATACTTTAAAAATAAAAGTCTAATGATTTTATACAAAGATCTAGGTCTAATTACAAAATATATCTCCAAACTAAAAGGACTAATTATATAACCCATTTCGGTGTTTTTATTTCTACTTTGTTGAGTGTTTTTCCAAGTAGGGGTGTTGGATTTGTCAAATGTTTTTTCTGCATCTATTGAGATGATCATGTGATTTCTGTCCTTTATTAATATGGTGTATTACACTGATTTTCATATGTTGAATCAACTTTTCATTCCTGTGATAATTCCAACTCATTCCTGGTATATGGTTCATTTTGTATGTTGGTAGATTCATTTTGCTACTTTGTCGAGGTTTTTTTGCATCCATATTCACACAGAATGTTGGTCTGTAGTTTTCTTGTCTTTGTCTTGTTTTGGTATCAGGGTAATTCTGGCTTTGTAGAAGGAATTGGAGAGTGATCCCTCTTATTTGGGGGGAAGAGTTTGTGAATGCTTGGTGCTATTCTTTACATGTTTGGTAGAATTCACCAGTAAAGCTATCTTTGCCTGAGCTTTGTGGAAAGTTTTTTTTAAATCATAAATTCAATATTTTATTAAATGTCTAGTTGAATTTTCTCTCTCTTCTTGAATCTGTTTCAGACATTTGTGTCTTTATAGAAATTATTCCATTTTGTCTAGGTTATCTGATTTGTCGGCATTCAGTTGTTTATAATATTCCCTTATTATCCTCTTTATTTCTGCAGGACCAATAGTAAAATGTCTTCTTTCTTTCCTGATCTTATTGAGTGTTCTCCTTTTCTTGGTCAGTCTAGGTAAGCTTTGCAAAGAATCAATTTTTAGTTTTGTTTTTCTATTTTTCTGTTCTCTACTTAACGTATTTGCTCTCCAAGCTTTATTAGTTACTTCCTTTTGTTTGCTTTAGTTTGCTCTTTTTTTTTTTATGATGGAAAGTTATATTACTGACTTGAGATCTTTCCTCTTTTTACATAGGCATTAGGAGCTATAAATTTCCACCTACATCTTTTGCTATATCTAGTAAGTTTTGGTAGGTTGAATTTTCATTTTCATTCATCTCAGTGTATTTTCAAAGTTCTTTTGAGATTTTTTCTTTGACCCACTTGATTTAAAGACTATTTTAATTTCCACAAGATGTGAAAATGCAAAACTTCCTGTAGTTATGGATTTATAATTTCATTCCAGTATGTTTGGAGAACATATATTCTATTTTAATCCTTTCAAATTTTTTGAAAAATGTTTTATGGCCTAACATACGCACTATCCTGGAAAATGCTTCATACGCACCTGAGAAGAATGTGTATTCTGCTGTTATTGGATGGTGTATTCTAATATATATTAGGTCTAATAGGTATATAGTATTGTTCAAATCTTCTCTTTCATCGTTGATCTCCTGTGTAGTTGTTTCCTATGATTTTATACCCAATTCCCTGTTCCATATCTTTTTTTTAAGTAGCTTAAGAGATTTCTTTTTGCTACATTTAAACCCTCATCAGTGAGGAATTATGTATGTTAAGGAACATGCCTATGATTGAATTTTTTAAGTGCAGTAAAATTCTACAAAAATTAAGATACAAGAAAAAGAATACATCCTTACACAAAACAGTACAATATGTACTGTTTGATGCCAATTTTGTTTTAAAAAAAAAGACTGTAAAGAAACTTCAAAAATCAAGAATGATATGCTCTGGGTAAATGAAGCAATAATGTCCTAACCTATCTTCCTGCTTCTAATCTTGTCCAGGAGTAGTTAGCACAGAGCAACAAGTAAGGCTTAGAACTACGTTGTGTTGTACAGAATTCCAGCTCCGTCATTAAGTGTGTGACCTTGGCACACAATTTTCCAAGCAGGGGCTAATAGTATCTATATCAAATAGCTGTTATGAGGATTAAATGAGCTAATACACGTTAAACGCTTAGAACGGCGCCTACCACGTTAAGTGTTTAGTAAATGCTTGCTATTACCTTTCGCCTCCAGTCCATTCTCCATATCATAGCATAAAGGTCACTCACTCCCTTGCTGGGGCGCCTGGGTGGCTCAATCCATTAAGCGTCCGATTTTGGCTCAGGTCATGATCTCATCAGGTCACGATCTCACCGCTAGTGGATTCGAGCCCCGCACTGGGCTCTGTGCCAACAGCTCAGAGCCTGGAGCCAGCTTCGGATTCGGTCTCCCCTTTCTCTCTGCCCCCCCCCTCTCAAAAATGAATAAATGTTAACAAATAATTTTTTTTAAAAAAAGTCCCTCCCTTGTTAAAACCCTCCACCAGCTTCTTGTCTCACTTCGTAAAAAGCCAAAAAGTCTCCTTACACCTGAATTAGAAACTCCTGCTTGATCTGACCCACTTACCATTTAGATTTCTTCATTTCTTCCCCTCAAGCACAAAGCTCCAGACATACTGTCTTCTTTTAGACCTTGAAACACTCATTGCTTGTTTTTGACTTAGATACGTGGCTTCTTCATCCTGCTTGGAATAACCTTCGCGGAAAGACTTGTCATTCAGAAATCAAATTTTATTTCCTTTCTTCCACCACTATAAATTAGCTACCCAATCACTCTCTGTAGCATGACTCTTATTTCTTTGTTTCAAGCAGGTTCCACACCCTGTGTGGAGCCCAATCCCAGGTGAACCGATGACTGGGAGATCAAGACCTGAGCTGAGATCAAGAGTCAAATACCCAACCAATTGAACCACTCAGGCTCCAGCCCCCTCACCCATAACTCTGTTTTTACATGACACTATCAATATATTGAACATTGTTTTCTCCCTACTTGATTTCTTACTAGTACATAATTTTCACGAGACCATTGCCTGATACACATGTGCTGGATATTAAATCGTTATCAAATTATTTTATTTCCTGTATTCTATAATATCGCCTCCGTAATAAAATTAATTTTATGCGAATTTAGTGTTTTAGGAACTAGAATACGGTATTGTGTAATTGGTCTGAGTTCAAATTCAACTACTAGCCTCTGGGCAACTTTTTTATTCTTCCGGCTTCCTCAAACGGGAATATTATTTATTTCACAAGGTACTGCAGAAAATTAAATCACACAACATGGGCAAAAATGCTTCAGCATTAAGTGAAAATCTCCCAGCATTACAAATAAACACCAACAGCGCCTTGCCTAGCTCTCTACTCCACCTAAGGTTCAGTACGGTCGCTCTAGCCTCTACCCTCACCTCTGTAGAACTGAGGGACAACCAGGGAGGGGGCGGGAACAAGAGGTACGTGCACGCACTTCCGCCCCCGCGTCTCTCTCGGCCAATCGGCCTCTGATACCCCACCCCTTCCGTTCTAGGGAAAAACTAGCTCCCAGGGCATCTTCCGGCGGGAGCTCTGCTGCTCCTTATCATGGTGAGTTGGCTGGGGGTGTGAGGGCTTCTGTCGTAGGTGATTCCTCTTATCTTTTCTCATCCTGAAGCGGCCTTGACATGCCTCAGCTGCCCAGAGAAGGGGTCCTCGGAGTTGTGCTCCGGCGCCGGGGGAGAAGCGGCTGACTCCGAAGCATTCCCCCCAGAGCTCCGATCCCCCTTCGCTCCCTCACCCTGTTCCTTGGACGCTCGGTATCCCGGCCCTGCTCGAGGCCGAGCTTTTCAGTTCTTAGCAAGTTTGACTTTCCCCTGCCGAGATTTACTTGGTATAGAAACAAAAATCTCCGCTGGCGTCAGCAACTACACCAGCAAAAGATGTGAAAACAAGTCCACAGCAACAGCGACCATAGTTAGTGATGCTTACACCAGTGACGACACTGTTGGCGTTAATGAAGAGGGTTATGAGTAGGGTGTTGAGGCCAAGGTGCAACTTGGCTTTATGGAGTGCCGGATAGCCTGATAAAACAGCAGCTTTCGGAAGGCCAGTGACCGGAGGAAGTCCAGGTGTTGGTAGAACGTCTTTGGAGCACTTTTCCCCTGCGTTTGTAGATTCCAGTATACATTACGGTTTGGGGGATGTGATGTTTAAAGGGGTTTTTTTTTTTTTCTTTCTTTTTTTTTTTTTTTTTTAGAAATTAGTCTCGTTATGCCTTTAGAAATCAAGTATATAGCTCTCTGAATTTTATCAAAAGATTTCTTATTGATAGCTACCATAGGAGAAAAGGACCACGTTTCAGTGCCTAAACCATTGTTACTCTTAAGTTTTTTTCCTTGAGTGGGTATGGTCGATAAGATGTTTTATTTATACTTACTTTTTCTTCCGTAAATTTTCTGTCATCCCTCTTTTACACACAGAAAGTGGGTAAAAGTTTACTTTTGGGAGGCTAACCAAATAGCCCTCGAGCTACTTTCTTCAAAATACTCCCCACTGTGTAGCCAGAATTAAATTGATAAAATTTGACCATGCCACTCCCTTGCTCAGTTGTTCAGAATCCTTCCTTTCCCCACCCCCAATAATCCTCAAGATAAAGTCCTGTTTGGCACGCTTTACCAACCTGTTAACAAGCTTCTTTGTAGCCTTTCCTTGTTGACAGGCTCTTTCCTTTGTAGCCTCTTTTCGCATATACATACATTCATTTTCCAGTCACAGTCACCAGCTTGCAGATCATGCTGTAAGGATTAGGCCTTTGCCCCTGACTTGTACATGCTGTTCTCCTGCAAAAATCATTCATCTCTCACTTCTCCTCATCAGTGTAATCTTTACTACGTGTCCTTTAGTCTCTTTCATGAACCTTTCTGCCCTGTCTCCACATTCTGTTTGGTGCCTCCTTTGTGCTCCAGTGATAACTTGGTGCTAATTACCAAGAACATCGGGGAGCCTTAGCAGACTGTTAAAATTGTGTATTGGGGTGTCTTTCTCGCTTCCTAGAGTGTAAGCTCTTGGAGAGCAGGACCTCTGTATTCACTCTGGTATTCCCAGAGCCTTGTAACAGTGCCTGGCCCAGAAGAGGTTTTTCAATAAAAACCTGTTTTATAAAACACCAACTAAATATTTATGGCTTGCATCATTAGTAATACAGGAAAATAGTAGTATTTAAGGTTTATTTTAAAAGTTTTGGGGAAGAAAGGACTTATGAGTCATTCATGTTTTGTTAAGGTGTTATATGCAAAGCACAGTGCTATCTTAGAAAATGTAAAGGATGGGAAGCCTGGGTGGCTCAGTCGGTTAAACATCCGACCTCAGCTCAGGGCATGATCTCAGGTTTGTGGGTTCGAGCCCTGCGTCGGGCTCTGTGCTGACAGCTAGCTCAGAGCCTGGAGCCTGTCTTCGGATTCTGTGTGTGTCTCTCTGACCCTCCCCTGCTCACACACTCTCTCTCTCTCTCAAATAAATAAAACATTAAAAAAGAAAATGTAAAGGAAATAATAGCCCTTGTCATTAATGAAGTTACTGAAAAATTAACTTCAGTGCAAGATGACAAGATGAAGGCTATCCTCTGGTTCATTCCAAAGCAAGTAGCATAAAAAACAGTATGGTTTGGGATAATCTAGGAAGGCTTCCTATAGAAGGTCACCCATGAAACAGTACTTTGTGCCTTTCTCCATCACTCTTAATCTACTTTTCATTACTCTCATTTGGATGAGGAAACAGAGGTCAAGTAACTTGCCAAGTATTACAGGACTGTTAGAGCTGGGGATAGACAAGTCTGGCCTTTTCACTCTAGAGTGTTATCCGGAGACGGTACACCAGTTTAGTTGGAGTTGATTCCTACCTGAAGCAAGAGGTAAAACTGGAAAGAAATTGAAGCTAGGTCATTGAAAGCATTGAATTTCAGGTTGTAAAATTAGGAGTTTATCTTGATAGCAGTGGAGAGCCAATATAATTTTGGAAAAAGTGACATGAACCTAGGATTTTTGTGGGTTTTTACCTCTTTTAACGAATATCAGAATGGCATCAGAAATGGCCCTTTGCCTTTTATAAACCTTATTGTCTCAATCTGAAACTGAAGTTAAAGTAACTTAAATAATTTAAAGTGGGATGAAGTTAGAAGATAACAGTAGTAAGCAGAATTTATCTTTGGGACCAAATAACTGACATATAACTCTTTAAGAATAGAGTATATTCAGTAACATTAACATTCATTAGCATTTGAAATGAAAATAACATATTGTTCTTTTCACCTGAATTAGCTTAGCAAAGGCTTAGAGTTACACACACACTGGTCTTTATTTGGATAGCAAAATCAGTAACAATTTGTTCTAATGCTTTATAGTTTAAAGTATGTTTTACTTAAATTTTTTTTATTATGGAAATTTTCAAACACAGGAAAGTAGAATATAATGGGTCCCCATGTACTGATCACTTGGCCTCAACAATTATCAACATTCTGTTTATTTATGCAAGATTTCTAGTCCTCAACCTTATTTTTTGCCTTTTCTGAGTCTCAACCTAATGTAACTAATGACATGTCTGAGTTTTGAAGAATAGGATATATCTTTTTTTTTTTTTTTTTTTTTTAATAACTGCTGAGATGTTCACAGATGCTAACTTTGGGAAAATCATACCTGTGCTGGAGTTGAATCTGAGTTTTCCTCACTTAAATCTGTTAACATTTAGTTCCACTGCTTTCTGTGGAATTTGAGTGTTTAAGTCAAATCAGCCAGTGGTAATGAGGTAGAAATATAGTGTGGTTGTTACGGTGATCATGGCCTTACCATCTAGGAAAGCATTTTGCTAAAATTAAAAACCAAATAAATATTTAAGTACATGGCACTTAGGAATCAAATTATTGTATATGACCTGCTGAAAATTGTGAAAGACTTTATTTACCCCTAGAAACAGTACTTTGCTTTTGGAATAATAATTAATTCTTTTTTCCACAATTTATCTTTCCTCCCCAGGGTTGTCTTTGTTTTTGTTTTTTTATAGGGTATTATATTCCCAAGATAGTGATGAAATTCTACATCCATAAATTTCTTCAAGTACTTGATAGTTTTGTATTTTAATTTTAACAGAATAAAGAAATCAGAGTCAGAAATATAGTAAGGATTCAACTTAATTTTTCTGAAAATGCATTTATTGCGTAGCTTATATTTTCTCCTGCTGATATTGGATACTGCTTTAATCATAAAATAATTTCCCATATGTGCTTAAACTCTCCTTTCTGCTAAGGTTTCCTATACGTGAGTGACCAATTCTAGTCTCCACGTACATTTCTTCTCTTGGTAACCCCACCGTCATGCCTTCTCTCTACTGGTCCCATACTGTGAACTAACAGGGACTACAGAGGCTAGCAGGATGCTAGATACTTTGCCCAAGAGAGAACCTCTTGATTAGGTAAATGTCATAATTTATTTCCAGCAGAGCTGTTTGGCAGATGGTTTGCTTTTCTGGTTCAAAATTACCTAATCTATTTAAAAATAAAAGAGTGTAGTCTGCAGCTAAAATGCCTGGGTTTGAATTTCTGCTCAGCCAATTGTTAGCAGTGTGCCCTTGGACAAGTTATTAAAAATTGTTTCCATCTTATAGATTATTGTGAGAATTAAATAGAAAAATACTTGTAAAGTGTTTAGAATATTGCTTGCCACATACTGAGCATTCAGTAAATATTGTTGTTATTATATTGCATCACAGGATATGAAAAAGATTACATGCTTAAATGCTGATTTGTTTATTTTTGTTTATTTTAAAGGGGACAATTCATCTCTTTAGAAAACCACAAAGATCTTTTTTTGGCAAGTTATTTCAGGAATTTAGACTTGTAGCAGCTGACCGAAGGGTAAGTTATTGATTAACTCTATTTTTAATCATTGCACAGACAACATAAAGATATCGAAAAAGGTAGTTTTTAAGGTACATAAAATTACTCTTGATTCCCACCACACTGTTTTTGTTTTTAGATAAACTCTACACCCAATGTGGGGTTTGAACTCAACAACTCTGAGATCAAGAGTCACATGCTCTACTGACTGAGCCAGCCTGGTGCCCCGACCACACTGTTTTTATTTTTTTATGTTGGATGAGCAAAAAAAATTTTTTTAAGTCCTCTCTATGCCCCACGTGGGGCTCGAACTCACAACCCCAAGATCAGGAGTTGCATGCTCTACCAATGGAGTGAGCCACGCACCCCTGAATAAGCAAATTTTTATAGAAGTATAGTAGTTTGATACACAGTTGTTTGCTTGGGAGGAAGCTAGGCTTCAGTTAAGGTTTTTATTCTAATTCTAATGAATGTTAAAGAAAAATTATTTTGTGATTGCCTTTTATTTTTTCAGCATCACAACTATTTTTATTTTTTATCTTTTTTTTTTTAAACAAATCTAGTGTATGTAGTTTGAAGCCATGTTTTCTCATTTTTAATATGTGGAAGGAAAAATAACTTATGCTTTGAGACTGTAAGTAAAAAGATAATTGGTTTGATCCGAGGGTTGTGAATTCAAGCCCCATGTTGGGCGTAGAGCTTACATTAAAAAAAATAGATAATTGCTACCCTTTTTGGTCACCAGTATAGACCTTGTAGTTTTCTGTTTTCATTGTTCTCATTATTATGTAAATTAAACTATAAGCTCCCTGAAGACAGTAACTGTCTCTTATTTGTCCACTTTTTAATAAAAGTACAAAATAAGCACTCAATAAATATGAGAAGAATTTTAAATAAACCTAGCTTCTTTGGAACATAATAAGCAAACCAATGATATTGGCCATGTATTGTGATACTCGATTAGAGGCTTCTGTTCTTTGTTTCTTATCACTATATCTTCTGTTTGCTAAAACCTTGGAATATAGTCAGAACTCAGTAATTCTAATATTTGAAAACAGTATACCGCTGTGGTTGTTAAACTTAAAGAGCCAAAGGTAGGAAATTTGTCTGCTACTTGAGTATCTAGTCCATTTAGGACGACCTTGTTGATGGAAAGCAACTATGTTACAGACGTAAACAGGAAAGTCTCGAACCATATACTTGATTGAAGCAGAGTACACCACAGAATTGGTAGTAGGAACAAAAGTGATCTAGGAATACCTGCATTGTGCAGATAATCACTATCATAATTTAAATCTTACAATACATACCCTAGCTCATCTCTTTTTACTACTACTCCTATCTTAGTTCTTGGTAATTTCTGATAAGGAAGATCCTTACCTCTCAGTTCCTTACTTAATAATCTTGTCGTACATCCCTTCCAACTGTCCACTCCTATGATCATACCACAGGCATTATCATTTATAATAGCTAAAACTATTGTCTCATTTTCAAGCATTTCACTCATAGTTACCATCTCTTGTCTTTCCAGTTCACTGCTTGTATTACCCCAATTCCAATAATTCTTCCGTCTTACTAGGATCTCTAATCCTTTGACTATGCCATACTTTGACTATTTTTTACCTCTCTTACCCTCATTTGCTTACTTATCCAGGTTAGATTCTTTGATCCATCATTACTGATTTTATGCATATGTCTTAAACTCCTTTGTGCCCTCCTTCCATCTGTCTCTCATCCTCTGATACTTCCTGCAAATCCTTAACATCATTAAGTCTATTTTCCTCCTACTCTGTAGCTGCATCCAGTTGAGTGTAGCCTGAGAGAAACATGGTGACTGGTCTCATTTTACTTTTTTTTAACGTTTCTTTATTTTTGAGAGGCAGAGACAGACAGAGCACGAGCAGGGGAGGGGCAGAGAGAGAGAGGGAGACAGAATTTGAAGCAGGGTCCAGGGTCTGAGCTGTCAGCACAGAGCCGGACACGGGGCTTCATTTCATGAACCGCGAGATCATGACCTGAGCTGAAGTCAGATGCTTACCCGACTGAGCCACCCAGGTGCCCCGGTGACTGGTCTCATTTTAAATTCATGATCAAGTATGCCATTAGTGCTGCCCATACTATATTTTTTAGTTCATTCATATGTTTTCCATTTTCTAGATGGCTGTTTGAACCCATTTTCTTTCACTTCTATCCTCAGACTTCCAAAACCTTATTCATCTTCACTCTGACCTATTGGTTTTGCTTCCTGTTAAACTAAAGGAAAAGAAGTACTCAGAAAGCACTTCCACATCCTGTCATCTACCAACACTATCTATGCACCTATCTCTGTAAATGAACTCTAAGGCCAATGCCTCTACTTGTTGCCTACTCAAAGACAACTTTCCTACGATTGTTCCTTCTGTCTCTTGCATCATTGTTCCTCCTTGCCTCATTAGTACATGGCATGTCATCCACCGTCAGCTACTCCCTCATTTCTCTGCTTCCTTTTATAGCAAAACTACTTAAAAGAATTGTCTTTACTCTGTCTCCTTTCTCTTCTCCCTGGCTCTACTTCCCACCAATCCAGCTTTAACAAAGTAATAACCTCTGTGTTGCCAAAATCAATGGTCTTTCTCATTTCCCATCTTACTTAACCTTCAATAGCATTTGACAAAAATTGGTCACTTCCTTAAAGCATTTTTTTCCTTTGGAGTGAAACATCACTCTTGGTTTTCCTACTACTTACTTGGCCGTTGCTCATCACTTTCCTCTCATCTTTCTGATCTCTAAGTTTTAGAGCATCCCAGCACTTAGAGCGCCAGCCTCTGTTGCTTATGTTCATTACATCTGGGTGACACTTTGACCACAATATGCCGATGACCCCATATTTATATCTCAATCTCTAACATCTTCCCTACTTGTAGATTCCTGTGTATAATGGCCCTCTCACCATTTCCACTTGGATATCTAACAGGCATCTCAAATTTATTATGGTCGAACCTGAACTTTGATTTTCTGTCCCTTCCTCACTAAATGGCCACTCTGTTCTTCCAGTTCACAGGCCAGAAACCCTGGAGTTGTTCTTACCCCTCTCTTACTCTCATTCCTCAGCCATTTTATAAGTAAATCTTGCTAGCTCCATATTTAGTATAATACTCAGAATCTGACTCTTGTAACCCTTTCTTACCAGCTTCAGAGTCACCATTTCTCACATGGATTGTTGTAGTTGTGTTCCAGATGGTCTTCCCACTTCTCTCCTTGCCCTTATGCAGTATATTCTACATAGAGAAGCTAGAATGATCTTTTAAAGATGAAAGCTAAATCACTTTCCATCTCATTTGAAATAAACCCCAGGTCTTTTGCTGGCATACGAGATACTACTTGATGGAACCCCAGACTCCCTCTCACCTCTCTTCGCCTAGCCATCCTAGACCAGGTACTCTTCTATCTCAGAGCATTTGCATTGTGGTTCCCATTTTTCTTTCCCGGATACCTGCATGCTTAGCACCTTTGCCTCTGTAAGATCTCTGGCCACAAGTTACCTCACCAAAGAGGTCTTTTCTGACTACCCTGTCTGCTGTCTCGTAGAGCAACCTTTCCACGTCTCTCATTACTGTGTTCTTACCACACCCTCTTTTTACTCAAATATTTGTTGATGAATAGCTTGATTCATCAGTAGAGCTTCAGAGAATGTCATTTTCAAATTACATGCTTTTATCCTCTTTTTATGACTGTTCTTTAATCCCTGTCCTGACTAGAGCCCATGTCCAGTCATTTCATTAATGTCCTGACTATTAGAGTCCCTTGTCCCATTAACCTATCATATCAGCTCTCAACCTCTGACATCCCTACCTCACCTGCTTCTCTGGTTTTGTTCCTGGAGGTCGGGGAGGCTGTGGAATGCCGTCTACCAAATTCATGCCGGTAATTCTCCTCTTTGATGATTCAGTATTATTCTCACTGTAACAACTATTCTGCAAATTCTCTTCTGGATTTAAGTGGTACTTTACCATATCCCTTAATTTTAGAAAATGGCCTTGTTTCTTCTTTTCCAGAGATTATAGGCTATTAGCTCTGTGCTGCTTCACTGTCACTTCTTTCTGCCTCATAGTTTCTTTGTCCCTTCAGTCACCTTCTCTCCTCACTGTTCTGAAAGGAGTTGTTCTTCATTCTAAACCTACATTTTCCATCTGTGTTCTAAAGCCATCCTATCCCACACTTGATCTTAGTAATTATATCTGTTTAATCTTATACCTACATATAGTTCCCTTTTCGCTAATTTCTTTCACTTCTTCATTCACACAATTATAGGTCTCCCTTCTTTGAAGGGAGTATAGTGGAACAAAAATTTTTAAAACACGTCACTTGATCTCATATTTTTAGAATGCCCTTTGTCCTTCCTCTGATGAAATCCTATCTACTTTCAGGGTGTATGCCAGGTCTATGAACTTCTGAACCATGGTAGCCTTTCCCTCTTTTGCAGTCCTATTTCATATGACTTACGGGTGAATAGGCAAGTGCTGCCCTTTTTCAGGGGAGGGGAGGAGTAACTTTATTTTGGTATAATTTCAAGCTTACAGAAAAGTCACAAGATTCGTGTGAGGAACTCCCTTAAGCCGTTTACTCAGGTTCACCATTTGCTTTATATTTTGCCCCATTTACTATCTCTGTCTCTATGTACATATTTGTTTGTAGAGACAAAATAATGTTAAAGTAAATGCCTGTTTTTCTCAATTGTTTGAGAATTTCTATGGCAGAATTTTTTTCTGTTGGAAGAATTCCCCTTCTATTTTTTAGATTTATATATATTGTAATAATAAATTTATTGATGATAATTTTGGTACATAAAGAAAATGTGACACTGACTTTTTGAAGGAAGTTGTGCTTATTCCTTTGTAGAGTATGAATTACAGCAACTTGAACAGACCCAGTGAAGTTTATCAGCACTATGCAAATAAGAGTGATTTTCTTTTTCACAGTCCTGGAAGATACTGCTCTTTGGTGTAATAAACTTAACATGTACTGGCTTCCTGCTTATGTGGTGCAGTTCTACTAACAGTATAGGTATGTTACCATTCTTATTTTTGTGGAATTAATTATTAGTTTCACATTTATTTGTTCTGATTTTTTTAAAAAAGTATATCTTTCTTTACATGGAGTATATTATTCTGAAGTTATAACTCAAAAAGATTTAAATGTGAGAATCTATTTGAAAAGTGTCTTGTAAACTGTACAGTATAATTATTAGGCATTATCATTTTTTTACATTTATTTATATGAGAGAGAGAGACAGAGTGTGAGTAGGGGAGGGGCAAATAGAGAGAGGGAGACACAGAATCTGAAATAGGCTCCAGGCTCTAAGCTGTCAGCACAGAGCCCAACACAGAGCTCAAACTTGGGAATGGTGAGATCATGACCTATGCCAAATCAGACGTTTAACTGACTGTGATACCCAGGTGCCCCTAGGCATTATCATTTTAAATGAGAGTTTTTTTTTTTTTAAGATTTAAATCTTTTTTTTAAATGATTTATTGTCAAGTTGGTTTCCATATAACACCGAGTGCGCATTACAAGTGCCCTCTTCCATGCCCATCACACATTTTCCCCTCTCCCCCACCCCCCATCAACCCTCAGTTTGTTCTCAATTTTTAAGAGTCTCTTATGGTTTGCCTCCCTCCCTCTCAACTATCTTTCCCCCTTCCCCTCCCTTATAAAAATATTTTTCATGTTTATTTTTGAGACAGAATGTGAGTGGGGGAGGGGCAGAGAGCAAGGGGGAGACAGAATCTGAAGCAGGCTCCAGGCTCTGAGTTGTCAGCATAGAGCCCGATGTGGGGCTTGAACTCATGAACCCTGAGATCATGACTTGAGCCAAAGTCAGATGCTTAACCAGCCACCCAGGTGCCCCTTTAAGTTTTAAATCTATTTGAAAAACTGAGATTCCTATTTAATGTGATAGACTAGCCCTTCAGTTGATGCAGTGTCTGTGCAAGAATTTGAGGTTAATGTTTATTGGATTTTCTTTGAAAAGGGAAATCTGTAATATTTTTCTTGCTTCTTGACCTCTTATATTTTTATGTATCCTTATTTTCATCATGCTATTTAAAGAATGTACTTAAAATAGGGAGTGCCTGGGTGGCTCAGTCGATTAAGCATCTGACTTCGGCTCAGGTCATGATCTCGTGTTTTGGGAGTTCGAGCCCCATGTCAGGCTCTGTGCTGACAGCTCGGAGCCTGGAGCCTACTTTGGATTTTGTGTCTCCCTTTCTCTCCTCCTCCTCCCCAGCTTGCATTCTGTCTCTCTCAAAAATAAATAAACACTAAAAACAATTTAAAAAAAAGAATGTATTTAAAATAGTATTCAGATGATAGAAGAGGCAAAAAAAATAAAAAATGAGGGGCACCTGAGTGACTCAGTCAGTTGAGCTTCTGACTTCGGCTCAGGTCATGATCTTAGGGTTCATGTTCGAGCCCCACGTGGGGCTCTGTGCTGACAGCTCAGAGCTTGGGGCCCACTTCAGATTCTGTGTCTCCCTCGCTCTTTGCCCCTCCCCCACTCACACTTTGTCTCTGTCTCTTTAAAATGAATAAACATTTAAAAAAAATTAAAAAACAATAAAACAGAAAAAAAAAAAAACCCCATAAGACCAAAAATAATCACGGCACTTTTGGGTATATGCTGCCTCATTTTTCCTGATGGAGAATTCAGGTTCTAAAAGTAAGCTATTGTATTTATCTTCTTTGCTTTTTGTTTTTAATTAAGTAGGCTACGTGCCCAGCATGAGGCTTGAACTCATGACCCTGAGATCAAGAGTCACATCCTCTAGCCATTCGGGCGCCTCTGTACTTAACAACTTTCGCTACATATAGTAGTCTAGATAATTGCCAACATATGATGTTAATTAGTGACTCAGGTTTTTTTTTTTGGTAATGGATATCCCTGGTGTGAACAATCTTGGTGATTAGCTATATTTCCTGACAGCAACATTTTAATCACTTGTTTTGTTGTTTTGCAGCTTTAACTGCCTATACTTACTTGACCATTTTTGATCTTTTTAGGTAAGTTTTAGAAGATCTCTTCAGTGTTCTGAAACTAATAAGGAATTTTTTCCCTGAACTTATGAAGCTCTTTCTACTTAAAGTAATATGTGTAATAAGTAAAATTATCAAGAATATATATACAGACAAGAACAATTAGGAGACTTACTGGAAGAAATAATCCCATTTATAGAGAAACAGAAAAGGTAATACCCAGGCATTAGATCAGGTGCTGGAGGTGCCTACTGGTAGTTGAGTCAGCTGTGGCCAGGGAGCAGGGTCAAGTAAGAACATACCAGTTTCTTCTATAACCATGTAGATGGGCATTAATAACAAAAGTGAGTAATCGTGAGCTAGGGAGACACCTTTTTGGCTCCCTGCTTCATAGGACCTTTCATATTCCTGTGTAAGGGTTGCAAAATACTTGATAACTTCAAGATCGAGGCCATAGGAGTATAAGGACATCTTTTCATCAGTCATCTGACTAAATCTACTTGACTGGTCTAAAACAGATAGTTAACCACGTGAATTTCACACTGTGGTAATCTCCACTGGACTTGGAAAATGAGCATCCAGAATATTCAGGATGTTGTTAACATGTTATTAATATTTAGTTTAACTTTTAACAAAGATTAAAGTTTATCAGAGTTAAAATTTATTGTCTGTGGCTAAAATAAAATATATTACCTTTATTATTACTGTGTCAGTTGTACGTGCTCAGTTATGGAAGCCATGTAGCATGGATAACTTACTGAGTAGAGAAAGTATGGATTTAGGTTCTATATATTGACTTGATGTATCCTAACTTTTTTCAGTTTCTCCACATGTTAAAGCTCAGGTACTAGGATGCTTATTGTGATTAGATTACAAATTATTTGAATATTTAGTCTGCAAACACTGATAACTTTCAGCAAACTTAGGAATTCTGGAAACTTAATTTCTTTCTGTGTGTTCTCCTCTTGTTCTAGTTCTAAAGCAAAATTTTATTTTCCTTTTTACTTAGTTTAATAACATGTTTGATAAGTTACTGGGTAATGATGAGGAAACCTAGCCCTGTCTATTCATTTGGGTAAGTTCAAGTCCTTTTATTTTCTGCTAACTTATTGCTATTAAAATGGTAGCTGTATCAGGCAGTAAAGAGCTAGCTAGAATATTTGTAGAGAATAAATGCTGCCTGCTTAGTGGAATGGGGCTTCCATATAGTGAATGGGGCTTCCATATAGTGAAGTAGATTTAAAAAAGTATCTTCCAAGAGGATTCTAGATAAGAAACATGAATATTTAATTTTAAATAGTATTAAAATAAAATGTTCACATTAAGCTTTTTTTCTATTTTATAAAACAAATATTAATATGAAACGTTCATATTTAGTTCTTGAATATTTTAGTAATCTCTTAAATTTTAGTTAAAGGGAATACAAAAGATTTTCCTATAGGTGTGTCCTGTAAATGTTAGAGTAAATGTGATATACTTTAACATTAATGCAGTGATAGAGATAATATTTTTATCTTAAAATTGGATTGGTGATAGCTATGGCTAGGAGAATTTGAGATTCTGTTTCTATAGTTTCAGAAACTGCTGAAAGTTGGAAGATAATCTTTTGAATTAGAAGTTTTTGTTAATATATTAGAAAAAATGAGTTTCTTTCAGATTTCAGGAAACAACGTGAAATTAAGTTTGGGGGGAAAGAACTAAGATGATGAAGTAGTATAGGGACCTTGAGCTTGTCTCGTCCCTGAAATGCAGCTAGATCAGCATCAAGCCATCTTGAACACCTAGGAAATTGATCTGAGGATTAACACAACAATCTGCATAATTTGAGCTACAGAAGTTGCCAGGAACGCAGTGCAGAGAAGTGAATTGGGGAAGAAAAAAGCTGCAGAGAGTAGGGAGTCATTTTTGTGGAGAGAGGACACAGAGAGAAGGGGAGAGTGCAGCACATTGGGATCACACAAGAAAAGTACACCTCTTACCCCAAAAGTAGCTGGAGAGAGAGAGAGCGAGAGAGAGAGAAGACACTCTCAGGGGACCAGACAAGAAATCTATTCCCCAAAACCATTGGCAGGGAGAAGGAAGAGGGTTTCAGTGCTGCCAGGGCTCTATAAGCAGTGGAGCACCAAGTCTGAAGTTTCAGAGCTCACTGCCTGGCAGTGCTCCAGTGAGGAAGTAAGGATTTATTCCTGGGCTGTGGGAAGTGGTACAATATCCACAAATCAATCAACATGATACATCACATTAGCAAAAGAAAGGATAAGAGCCACATGATCATCTCAGTAGATGCAGGAAAAACATTTGACAAAATACAGCATCCTTTCATGATGAAAACCCTCAAGAAAGTAGGGATAGAAAGAACATACGTCAACATCATAAAAGTCATATGCAAAAGACCCACAGCTAGTATCATCCTCAATGGGGAAAAACTGAGAGTTTTACCCCTAAGGTCAGGAACACGTTGTTCAACATAGTACTGGAAGTCCTAGCCTCAGCAGTCAGACAATGAAAAGAAATAAAAAGCACCTAAATCAGCAGGGAAGAAGTCACACTTTAATTCTTCACAGACGACATGATACGCTACGTGGAACATCCGAAAGACTCCACCAAAAAACTGCTAGAACTGATACGTGAATTCAGCAAAGTCACAGGATATAAAATCAACATACAGAAATCTGTTGCATTTCTATACACCAATAATGAAGCAGCAGAAAGATAAAGAATCAGTCCCGTTTACACTTGCACCAAAAACCATAAAATACTTAGGAATGATCCTAACAAAAGAGGTAAAAGATCTGTATGCTGAAAACTGTAGAAAACTTATGAAAGAAATTGAAGAAGACACGTATTAATGGAAAAACATTTCCATACTCATGGATTAGAAGAACAATTATTGTTAAAATGTCGATACTACCCAAAGCAATCTATACATTCAGTGCAATCCTTATCAAAATAACACCAGCATTCTTCATAGAGCTACCACAAACAATTCTAAAATTTGTATGGAACCAGAAAAGATCCTAAATAGCCAAAGTAATGTTGAAAAAAGAAAACCAAAGCTGGAATCATCATAATTCCGGACTTCAAGCTGTATTACAAAGCTGTAATCTTCCAGGCAATATGGTAGTAGCACAAAAACAGACATAAATATCAATGGAACAGAATAGAAAACCCAGAAATGGACCCTCAAACGTATGGCTGACTAATCTTTGACAAAACAGGAAAGAATATCCAATGGGAAAAAGACAGTCTCTTCAGCAAATGGTGTTGGGAAAGCTGGACAGCATTATGCAGAAGAATGAACTTGGCCCACTTTCTTATACCATACACAAAAATAAACTCAAAATGGATGAGAAGCCTAAACATAAGACAGAAAACTATCAAAATCATAGAGGAGAAAGCAGGCAAAAATCTCTTTGACCTTGGTTGCAGCAATTTCTTACTGGACATGTCTCCAGAGACGCGGGAAAACAATAGCAAAAGTGAACTATTGGGACCTCATCAAGATAGAAAGCTTCTGTATAGGGAAGGAAACAATCAACAACACAAAATAACAACCGATGTAATAAGGAGAAGATATTTGCAAATGACATTGGATAAAGAGTTGTATCCAAAATCTAAGAAGAAGTTATCAAATTCAACATCCAAAAAACAAATAATCCAGTGAAGAAATGGGCAAAAAACATGAATAGACAGTTTTCCAAGGAGCCATCCAGGGGCACCTGGGTGGCTCAGTTAGTTAGGGGTCCAACTTCAGCTCAGGTCATGATATTACAGTTCATCAGTTCAATCCCTGCATTGGGCTCTGTGCTGACATCTCAGAGTCTGGAGCTTGCTTCAGATTCTGTATTTCCTTCTGTCTCTGTTCCTCCCCCATTTGAGCTGTGTCTCTCTCTTAAAAATAAATAAACATTAAAAAAAAAAAAGACATCCAGATGGCAAACAAACACATGAAAAGATGCTCAACATCACTCATCATCAGGGAAATACAAATCAAAACCACAAGATATCACCTCATATCTGTCAAATGGCTAAAATTAACTTGGGAAACAAGAGATGTTGGTGAGGACATGGAAAAAAGGGAAACTTTCTCATGTTGCTGGGAATGCAAATTGGTGCAGCCATTCTGGAAAATAATTTTTGAGGTTCCTCAAAAAATTAAAAATAGAACTACCTTACAACCCACCATTTGCACTACTAGCTATTTATACAAAGGCTACAAAAATACTGATTCAAAGAGGCACATGCATCCCAGTGTTTATAGCAACACTATCAACAATAGCCAAATTAACTTGGATTTAAATAAAATTTTTTTTAAAAAATTAATTTTGGGTGCTGGGGTTATTGTGATAAAATGTGTATAACATAAAAGTTACCATTTTAACCATTTTCAGGGGTACAATTCAGTAGCATTAAGTACCTTCATAGTGTTGTATGAGCATTGCCATTATTTCCAGAAATATTTCCTCTTCCCAAACAGAAGTTCATATCCCCTTAACAATAACTTCCTATTCTGCTATCTCTCAGCCCCTGGCAACCGCTGTTCTACTTTCTGTTTCTGAATTTGCCTGTTGTAGGCACCTCATATAAATGGAATCACATAATATTTGTCCTTTTGAATATGGCTTTTTTCACTTAAATGTTTTCAAATTTCATCTGTGTTAGAGCATATGTCAGAATTTCACGATTTCCTAAAGTTGAATAATATTCTATTGTATGTATATATCACATTTTGTTTATTCTTCTGTTGATGGACATTTGGGTTGTATCCACCTTTGGACTCTTAAAAGTAATGCTTTTATAAAAATTGGTGTACAAATATCTGTTTGAATCTCTGCTTTCAGCTCTTTTAGGTATATACTGATTCCTGGATCATATTCTGTGATTCCATGTTTAATTTTTTGAGGAACCACCATACAGTTTTCCATAGCAGCAGCACCATTTTACCTTCCCACCAGCATCCTCACCAACACTTGTCATTTTTCTTTTTAAGTTTTTAAAATTCTAATATTAACGTACAGCATTATATTAGTTTCAGGTGTACAATGTAGTGATTCATAATTCTGTATGTTACTAAGTGCTCATCACAGTAAGTATACTCTGGGGCACCTGAGGGCTCAGTCAGCTCACTGTCTGACTCTTGATTTGGCTCAGGTCATGATCTCACAGTTCATGAGATCAAGCCCCACATCAGGTTCTGTGCTGACAGTGCAGAACCTGCTGGGGATTCTCTCTACCCCTCTCTTGGGCCCTCCCTCCCCTACATGTGCTCTCTCTCTCTCTCTCCGTCTCAAAATAAAAAATAAACATTAAAAAAATATATACTCTTAATTCCTTTCACCCCACCCACCCCACACTTCCCCTCTGGTAACCATGTTTATTCTTTGTATTTAAGAGTCTGTTTTTTTTTTTTGTTTTGTCTCTTTTTTCTTTGCTTTGTTTCTTAAATTCTACATATGCTACTTATTTCATTTAGCATTATACCCTCTAGATCCAATTATGTTATTGTAAATGACAAGATTTTATTCTTTTTTTATGGCTGAGTAATAATGCATTGTGTGTGTATACACATATATACACACACATTACATTTTCTTATCTATTCATCTAGTGATAGACCCGTGGGATGCTTCCATACTTTGACTCTTAAATAATGCTGCAATAACCATAGGGGTGCACATACTTTTTTAAATTAGTGTTTTTGTAGTCTTTTGGTAAATATCATATAGTAATTCCACTTTTTATTTTTGAGGAATCTCCATGCTGTTTTCCACAGTGGCTGCACCAGTTTGAATTCCCACCAGCAGTGCACAAGGGTTCTTTTTTCTCCAAATCCTCACCAACACTGGTTGTTTCTTGTATTTTTTATTTTAGCTATTCTGACAGGAGTGAGATGATCTCTCATTGTGGTTTTGATTTGCATTTCCCTGATGATGAGTGATATTAAGCATCTTTTCATGTATCTGTTGACCATCTGTATGTCTTCTTTGGGGAAATGTCTGTTCATGGGTTCTGCCCATTTTTAATTGGAAATTTTTTTTGATGAGTTGTGTAAGTTCTTTTTATATTGTGTGTGTGTGTGTGTGTGTGTGTGTGTCTTATTGGATATATCATTTGCAAATATCTTCTCCCATTGAGAGAAGAATTTAGCTTTGGCAAAGAAACTTGGACCAAACTTACCCATCTTCTCTACCATATCATTCATTGGGAATATTCTTTTGAACAAAATCAAGTTTTATTTACTTAAACAATGGGGCAAAGTAAACATGAAATTGTAATGCAAGATGAAGATATTCCTAAGTGTCACTGAAATTTGATAGAGTTGGACTATTACTATGATATTTGGTTATAAGGTACACATAGATATATTTTTTGGAAATCTGTGACTCTGAGTTAAGGCTTTTGGTTGTAAGTGACAAAAATCCAACTCAAACTAGTATGGGGGGAAAATGGGAACTTCTGTAATTTATATAACCAGAATATGGGAAGACTGAGGTAACTGACATAGCACACTCAGGACCATTGTCTTTCTCTTACCTCTCAGGCCTACTCTTCTCTGCATGTCAGGTTTAGTTTCTCAGGCCACGTTTCCCCACCATACTAGAATAACTCCTAGCAAGACCTTAACTTGAACTTTCCTAACTTCATCCTAGATAAGGAAAGATGCTTCCCCAGCACTAGTAAAGAAAATCGTGAAAAAGAACTATTGATTGATCTAACTAGGAACAGGTAATAGTCTTTAGATCAGTTACTGTGACCAGGAGACCAGGTTAAGCAAGGACATGATAGCTCCCATTTTGGCCCACTTATTTAGATTGAACAAGAAAGGAGAGAGCAATTAAACAATAAAATTAACATCCAAGTGTAATTGTAGTCAGTCACATAGCTTGAAATATCATCTATATTTAGGAATTCCAAACTCCAGTTCTCTAGACTCAACTCCAGTTCCAAACTCAAGACAGTTTCAGACTGTCTTGACAGCATCACATGGATGTCTATTTGGTGTCTTAAACTTTGGCTAGAATTCGTGTTTTCTTTCCCCAAAACCTGTTCCTCTGCAGTTTTTCCCGTCTTAGTAAATATACCACCACTCATTTGCTCAAGCAAAATCTTTATTATTCTCTCATTCCCCACATCCAGAATCTGCCCAACCACCATTTCTATCTCAACTACTACCATCCTAACCAAACTACCTTCATTTCTTGCCTTTATCAATGTCCAGCCTCCTAACTGGACATTGGGGCAGTCTGTTCCCCATGCCTCTCCTCTTGCCACCCCCCACCTGCCCCCGCATTGTAGACCATTCTCCATATAGCAACCGGAGTGTTTTCCATTTTATTTTATTATGTTTATTTTATTTATTTATGTTTAAGTAAGCTTCACACCCAGCATGGAGCCCAACTCAGGGCTTGAACTCAAGACCCTGAGATCAAGACCTGAGCTAAGATTAAGAGTTGGATGCTTAACCTACTGAGCCACCCAGGTACCCCATAGTGTTTTCCTTTTTAAATCTAAATCACACTATCACTGTCCTCCTTAAAACCACCCAGTTGTTTTGCTGTCATACTTACAATAAAATCCTTACTCCTTTCTCTAATTTACAAAATTCATAGATAAACCTAGTCTGTGCCTACGTCTCTTCAAGTTACCACTTTCTTGCCCTGTTATACCACAGGGTCGGTCTTTCTGTGATTTGTGTACAATGCATATATTCCTGCTTTAGGTCTTTTGTACAAGCTATTGTCTCTCCTTGAAATGCTCTTCACTTCATCTTTGCAAGATGAATGCCATCTTGTTATTCCAATCCTAATATCACTAAATGCCAATGTCATTAGGTAACTGGGCCCACTCTGAAATAGATTCTAGGGGTGCCTGGGTGGCTCAGTCGACTAAACTGCTGACTTCGGCTCAGGTCATGATCTCACAGTCCGTGGGTTCGAGCCCTGCATCGGGCTCTGTGCTGACAGCTCAGAGCCTGGAGCCTGCTTCAGATTTTGTGTCTCCTTCTCTCTCTGCCCCTCCCCTGCTCGCTCTCTGTCTCTCTCTCTCAAAATAAAGACATAAAAAAATAAAATAGATTCTAAAATAGATCATCTAGTTAGCCTCTTTTCATGTCAGACTACTATAATTCTTTGTATAGAACTTACCAGAACTTATAAATTGTTATTCTGTCTCCATCTTTAAAATGTACATTTTGGGGGCACCTGGATGGCTCAGTTGGCTAAGTGTCTGATTTCGGCTCAGGTCATGATCTCACAGTTGATGAACTTGAACCCTCTGCTGTCATCCCTGAGCCCACTTAAGATCCCTCTTTCTTCTCTCTCTGCCCCTCCACTCTCGCATGCTCGCTCTCCCCCCCTCAAGTAAATATTTAAAAAATTTAAATTTCATCGTAGCAGGGGCCGAATCTTGTTACTATATCCTTGTACAGTTTGGTAAATTTTAATAAATTTACCTGTATAACTTCTACCTAGATCATGATATAAAACATTACAAATTCCCCCCAAAAGCCTCTTTTTTTTTTTTTTTTTTTTTTTTTTGAGTCAGAGTCAAACCCAACAAAAGTAATCAGTGTTCTGGCCTCTATTCTTTGCAGATTATTGTTGCCTATCTGAAGGCACAGAAATGCGATAACAGTATACACTCTCCTATAGCAGTGGTTCATTCTCATCCATTGCTCTCATATTCCATCATGAGTATACTATAGTTTCTTTTTATGTTCAACTATTGAAAGGCATTTAGGTTATTTTCAGCATTTAGCTATTATAAATAAAACTATTTATAAATATTCTTATACATGTCTTTTGGTATGCATGTTTATCCCTTTATGTTGGATATGAATCTTTTAGTGAAATTACTCAGCCATAGGAATTGCATATGTTCATGTTGGACCATAAGACAATACCAGTTTTCTAGAGTGGTTTTACCAGTATACTTTTCCACTGGCAACGTATGAGAGTTCTGGTTGCTTCATGCCTGTACCAACAACAGTTGATATTGTCTTTTGTGTGTGTGTGTGTGTGTGTGTGTGTGTGTCTTGTGGTTTTAAATTATTTTCCTGATTAAATGAACACTTTTTCATATTTTTACTGACTTTTTCATGTTTCTTAGTCGTTCAGATTACCTCTGTTGTCAAGTGCTTATTAAAGTGTTTTACCCATTTTTAAATTGGGTTGCCTTTTTCTTCTTATTGATCTATAAGAGTTCTTTATGTTCTTTATGATCTGTAAGAGTTCTTTATCTGTAAGAGTTCTATGAATGAAAAGTATTTTTATTTGAATGATAAGTTCTATTTATCAGTTTTTCATCGTTTGTACTTTTTGTGTACTTGTCAAGAAATCTTGGCCAAGTCCAAGATCATAAAGATACTCTGCTATTAGCTAGAAATCTTATTTGTTGTTTGACCTTTCACATTTAAAACCTAGAGTCAAAGTGGAATTCATTTTTGTGTATGGGTTGAGATAAAGGTCAGGGCATATTTTTTTTTATGTAGCTGTTCAACTGATAAAACATTTATTGGGGGAAAAGTTAATCCTTTTTTTCCTGCCTTTATTTGCTACCTTTTTCATAAATTAGGTGACTTTGAATGTGTAAATCTATTTCTGGATTTTCTTGTCTGTTTAATGTGGTATATTTGTCTATTCTTGTATTAGTACTATGCTATGTTAACTACAATAGTCTTGAAATAAATCTTGACATCTGGTGGTGTAAATAAATCTTCCAGCTTTGTTCTTCTTCACATTGTTTTTGCTTTCTTTCACCTTTTGCATTTCCATATATGCACTTTAATATCAGTTTCTCAGTTTCCATACATAACATTTGCATACTGCATTTACATACTGTTTTTATATACTCTTTTATAACGCACTTTTTCCACTTACATCTTCCATGTCAATAAACACATTTCTGTTATATTTTTTATAATCTGTTGTTGATTCCAACATTTTTCCCCTTTACAAACAGCAATGTGATCAGCATCCTTAATTATTTTATTGTCTTTTCTGAAGATATCTAATTTCTTGAAAAATTATAAGCATTTATACTTATCACAAGTATTGAATGCCCTAAACTATGTGTTGTGGGAAAAACTAAGATGAATAGGACTACAGGCCCTGGCCTCGAGCTGACAGTTTAGGGAGTATAAGACATACACATAATTAAAATCATGAACTGTGGAGCTAGAGTGCCTGAGTTTGGAAACCTAACTCCTCCATTTACTAGCTGTATGTCTCTAAAAAGTTACTTTTTCTTTTAGTATTTCAAGTTCCTTATCTCTTTTTCTTTTTCTTTTTTTAAGTGGATAGAGTAACCTTCCTAAGGTGTTGGGAAGTTTAGAAGAAATCGTATGTTAAGCACTTTGACCAGTGGTCTAACACAAGATAGGTCAATCAAGTGTTACCTATTATTGTGATAATAATTATTTCTAGAAAAATAACAAGCCATAAGTGGGTCCTAGTAATAGGTGTTGTACAAATAGGCACTCTTTTTAAATCTGTGATATTCATTGTTTATCTTCACTGTAGAAGATCTGTAGTCTGTTCTAACAGTGTTTGGCTTATAGTAGGTACACATAAAAATTGAGTATGTGAATAAATGAATGAAAATGTGTTCTGGAGATATTGGTATATGAATTGTACTGATATAACTAATTTTCTGATTTCAGATTTGAAAGATTAGAAGTCTTGGCTGTATTTGCCTCCACAGTCTTGGCTCAATTGGGAGCTCTCTTTATATTAAAAGAAAGGTACATTTGTATACAATTTCACTGTCATTGTAAATTCCACCTAGAGCACCTTTGGGAATGTGAAAGAATCCAGTGAGACACGTTTGGTTTGAAGGGTATACAAATTAAGATGAGCAGTGCTGGAGTTTTGATAGTATGTCTTTTTCAATTTTCAGACTTTTCTCCCTTCTTTTCACCTCCTTTTATTACCTTGTTTGATGCTACTAAGTCCTGGGCAGGTATGAAGGATAGGGTTTCAGTCAGACATGTTTTAATGCTTAGTGCAAACCCACTGGAAAAAGTTTAGTGGAGAAGATTGATACTACATATTGAATATAATTTGTAAGTCTCTTTGCCTGATCACTGCTAATAATCAGTAGTTGGATATCATTTATTAAAAGATTTTGTTCAGGGCGCCTGGCTGGCCCAGTTGGAAGAGCATGCGACTCTTGATCTTGGGGTCATGAATTTGAGCCCCATGTTGGGTGTAGAGATTACTTACGTAAATAAACTAACTAACTTGAAAAAAAAGATTTTGCTCACATTGGATTACTTCTGTATTTAATAAAACTTTTTAATTTCTTAATTTTTAGAACCAATTTAATACATTATTTCTTTCTTTTAGTGCAGAACGCTTTTTGGAGCAGCCCGAGATACACACGTGAGATTTTGCTTTTGATATAACATAATTTACTATTATATTTGATCCCGTTATTAAGAGGTATATTAGAAATAATGGTTACTTTGGGCAATGTCAGAGTTCAGAGTGTGGCAGTATGCATTTCACTGATATTTCACAAACAAAATCCCCCAATTCCAAGACTACTACTTCTCACCCTTAACTCTTCCCAGGTCCTTATGTTTTTCTGTTGCACAGGAAGGCCTTTGTACCCTGGCTTTAGGTCCCTCGTTATTTCTAGGCCTAGGTCAACACATAAACTAGCCATGTTGGCCTTATATAATTTAAAATTTGATGTCCAAAATCTTTTAGTAGCACCTTTAAAAAGATAAAATTGTAGAAAAGATAAAATTGAGCCTGGGTGGCTTGGTCAGTTAGATGTCTGACTCTTGATTTCAGCTCAGGTCATGATCTCATAGTTCGTGAGATAGAGCTCCGTGTCAGGCTCTACACAAAGCATGGAGCCTGCTTGGGATTCTCCCTCTCCCTCTCTCTCTCTCTCTGCCCCTCCCCTGCTCACTCTCTCTCTGAAAATAAATAAGTGTTTAAAAAAAGAAAGGAAAGATAAAATTGTAATTATCTACTACATAGTTGCCAAATATATGGATTTCACCTATTTTGACCAGTTTAATTCAGGTTAGTCTGACCTGTCTAGTATATTGTAAACCAAATACCATTGCATTTATATAGATTTATAACAGCAGTTACCTGTAGGAAGATACTGTTAACGCTAAGAGTCAGTTTTTGTCCTGTTTAAGATGGAGCAGTAGACAGGACATGGATTATGGAGCTCAAAAGCAAGTTCAGAGTCTGGCTCCGCAAATCCCAAACCACTGAAGCAGAGCTCTCTCCCTTCCTGTCTCTTAGTCTCTCTGCATGCTAAAATATATATTGATATTACCAAGAAAAAATTATGGTAAATGTTATTATTGTTCCTTTTAGGGGAAGATTATTAGTTGGTACTTTTGTGGCTCTTTCCTTCAACTTGTTCACGATGCTTTCTATTCGGAATAAACCTTTTGCTTATGTCTCTGAAGGTATGATTTTTACTTATCATTAATAAAAAATGCAATTCATCTCTCATAAAAACAAGTCTTGTGTTTGTTTCATTAACTCCTAAATCAACTAGAAAGCTTATTCTGAAGAGAAGAGAGAACTACCCCAGAAGTTCTCAGGTCTTTTCTGAGCAGAGGAAGAACATACTACTTAAAAACAGGCAGAACTGACATAAGTTAAATTATATGTGATGAAAAATTACATTTGTCAAATAACATGAATGGGATTTTAGATGTGTAACCTACCTATAAAAAGTCTATTGCAAGCATTTTGGAAACATCAGTATACTTCAAATGGTTGATGTGCTCTTTGCAAATATTTGTATTCTATTAAGTTCGTTCCCAGGAACTTCTCTGTGTCAATGGTAGATGGGCATATATTATAAAGTAGCATATATATTTTGAAATATTCTTTTATTTTCAGGTCTTTAAAAATTTAGACTGTTACTTCAGTGGCTAAAATTATTGTCATTTTTCAGTAATTTCCGTGTTCTGGAATCCCACTAACCCACAAAGGGTTAATCACTGATTGATGGAGAAGTGTGGTAAAAACAAAAAGTGGGCTGTGTGCACAGACCCACACTTTGAAACAAAGATAGGAGAGGGTCTTTTTTAGGTCTCCCTGACTTGAACACTAAGACAATTAAGAAAACTTTCTGAATTGCCCATTCTAGTTTAAACACCTTCATGAATATTATGAAGCATTGGTTGTATTTGTATGAATTAAAGTTTGAGAATTACTGCATGAACTAGAAAATGAATGATGTCCAGAATTATTTTGAAAAAAAAAGCATAGATTATTAAAATAGTATAATGTTCATTCTAGAAATTTTAAGAAGGTACAAAGATCTAAAAATTATATCTCTCCATGAAGATTAGAAAGATCCAAGTTTTCCTTTTACAAATAATGCTACAGTCTGCTTTCTGATATCAGATTTCTTGTATGTGTCTGTGAGTCTTCTTCAGGATAAATTCCCAGAGAAATTATAAATGGGTTAGAAATATAATATCTTTTAAGTCATTGATGTATATTATGCCAGACTTATTTCTGGAAAGGCTATCTAGTTTATATTTTCATTAGCTGGATATTAAAGTTCACAGAAACATTAATATTTGTGACATAAGTTGAAATTTGAGTCGAAAATAGTACTGAGCACTTTCTTTCTGCCAGGCACTATGCTAAACTCTTTATATAGATCAACCCATTTAATTCTCCCTATAATCATATGAGTAATAAATAATAAAATTATTTCTATTTTACATGAGTTACTGAGAAATTAAATCACTTGCCCCGGCCAAATATCTAGCTAAGAGCTGGATTTTAAGCCAGATATTCTGGCGATAGAGTCTGCTCTTAACTGCTCTACAATATGGCTTTTGTATAAAGCTTGCCAATCTTTTCTACAGCATGTTACACATAAAAAAGTGAATATTTCTGTAACCCTGAGATACATGTAAAAGGATGCTTGGGCCTGGGGGCTACTTGTTCAGGAACAGTAACTGGTAGGTGTCTGCATGTAGCCAGACCCCTACCTGGCCTTTCTGAGACCCGAAGAATTAAGAATTGGAATACATACAACCCATTCTCAGCACACTGGTTAGGAAGTTCTGCTTTACGTTTAAAGAGCCTTTAAAATTAATAGTACATTGACATAAGTTCACCAATTCTTCCAGGTCAGTGATATAAATAGTTGAAACTGCTTTTGCTTTATTTTCTTGAAGGCATAAAAGAGGAAAAAGGTCTAGATTTAAGTAGCATGTCCTTTTGTACAATATTATACAGTCATTGCAAATCTTATCCTTTAAATTAAAGAAATCGAGTATTTCTGGTAGTGGTTTATTTTTCTATATAGGTAACTGATGTGTTTTCTTCTTAAAGCTGCTAGTACAAGTTGGCTTCAAGAGCATGTTGCAGATCTTAGTCGAAGGTAAGATGTTACATGGGGTTTCATGATACACATAATTTCAGAGGGATGCACAAGAAATGCATCTGTCATGGGAACATACATTATTCATTGCTGTGGTTGCTACATGAATCTCACAGATCAAACTTACTCTCCTTTTACTTTTTAATTGATGATACAAGAGACCTTTACAAGTGAGAGAACTTTTTCCCACATCCTCTTTGCTTTCTATAAAAGACATATGATTCTAAAATACAAGTTATTTTTTACAAGATTTCCATCAGTATTACATTATGTTCTGCTAATGAATACTCTTTGTTTGTTTCTTCATAGCTTGTGTGGAATTATTCCAGGACTTAGCAGCATCTTCCTTCCCCGAATGAATCCGTTTGTTTTGATTGATCTTGCTGGAGCATTTGCTCTTTGTATTACATATATGCTAATTGAGATTAAGTAAGTAGTTTTTATTGCTGTCAAGTGGTTTTCACTTTGGGGGCCTGACTTTTAAAGGCATCTGTGGGATAGATAAGGATTAAGCTTAGAAAATGTTTGCTTATGGCCTGTGTAACTTTGGTCAAGTCTTATTCTTAAGTATCTTCATCTGAAAAATTAAGGGGGTTGGATTCAATAAGTATTTTTCACCAGAGTCTAATAATTCAGACTGGAAAACAAATTCCCTACTGCTGATGTGGTGAGTGAAACAGAGAAGATGCCAGTGACAGAAGATGACACATAAGCCATGGCTACTATTTATTAGAGAAGGAAGGGGAAGTAGGTATGAAAAAAAATTTTAAGGCAAGTCTTAAAAAAAAAGAAAAGAGAAAAAAGAAGTAAAAGGCAAACCTTTCAGGAAATATACTTTATAGCCACTTTAAGCTTAGCATTTTATGACATGTGATTCTTTGACTACCTACCCTTTAACTATTAGTGTTTACTAGAATCTGTCCGTAATTATTATTTTTCCTAATTTGCATACTCTTCTGGAAGATTACATTCAATTAGTTGTTTTTATTTACCACCTCTGAGTTTCCCAAACCTTTATTTCTAGTCCAGATGTCTATTGAATTCCAAAAGGCACATCTTACTGACTTCTATTCACCTCTACATCAACTGAACCTATTTTCCCTATCCCCAAAGCTTGTTATTCTTATATTTCCCACCTTAGTGAATACTACTACCACCTATTGTGTTGCATTGTTTTTAAAAATTATGTTAAAACTTTAACCATTTTTAAGCATACAGTTCAGTGGCATTAAGTACCTCACATCATTATGTAACTGTCACCATCATCCATCTTCAGAACTTTTTCATCTTCCCCACCTGAAACTCAGTACCCATTAAACAGTAGCTCCACCTCCTCTCTTCCCTCAGCCCCTGGTAACTATTTCTATTTCCTGTCTGTACGAATTTGACAAAGTACTTCATATAAATGAAATCATACAATATTTGTCATTTTGTGTCTGGCTTATTTCACTTAGCGTAATGTTTTCAAGATTCATCCATGTTGTAATATGTGTCAGAATTTTTTCCCTTTCTAAGATTGAATAATATTCCATTGTACATACAGAACACTTTTTGCTTGTTGATTTATCCATTGATAGATATTTGGATTGTTCCCACCTTTTGACTATTGTGAATAGTGCTGCTCTGGACATGGGCATACAAATACCTGTTTGAGTCCCTGCTTTCAATTCTTGTGGGCATATAGCCAGAAGTAGAATTGCTGGATTATAGGATAATTCAGTGTTTAACTTTTTGAGGAACTTCAGTGCACTCTTAAATATCATACTTCTCCCTCCTCCCCTCTCACCTCTCCCAAAGCCAGTTCTAATTGGTCACCTAGTCTTGTGTTTGTTTTTTTTGTATTTTAAAGTTGTTGTAGTCATCGTGCTGTACATTACATCCCCAGAACTTCTATGTCTCATAACTGCAAGTTGACCACCTTCACCCATTTCTCCCCCACTCCCCAACTCCCTGCATTTGACAGCCACCAAACTGTTCTGTGTTTCTCAGGGTTTGGATCTTTAGATTGCACATATGAGGGAGATGATAATAGTATTTGTCTCTATCATGCTATTGTGAATGGCATGATTTCCTTCCTTTTTTGGCTGAATAATATTCAAGCCAGTGTGTGTGTGTCTATGGATGTGTATATCTCACATTTTTTATCTTCATCTGTCAGTGGATACTTCGTTTTTTTTCCATGTCTTGGCTATTGCAAATAATACTCTTGTCAACCAGTCCATTTGGATCTTCCTTTTTAATACTTATCTGTCCCCTCTTTCCCATTCTCATTGCTGCTCCCCAAATTGAGGCCTTATCATCATTTCCTTGGTCTATTTAGAATAGTCTTCTGGTCTTCTATTATTCTCACACATCTCTAGTTATCTTCCATTTTGCTACTAATATCATCATTCAATATTGTAAATCTGGCCATAATATTTTCCTGTTTCAAAATCCTCCTCTTTGCATATTTAAAAAAATAAAAGCTTTTAGCATGGTAAGCCCCCTACCAACCTCACTGGCCATCCACCTGTCTGTATTTGCCTGCTCCTAGTTTCGATGCTTTGTCAGGACTCTCATACCCTTGCTGCTTTCACTGTCTGTGATACCTTCCTCCCATCGCCTCACGCATCTTTGAAGAGTCAGTTCAGATGTCTCTTTTTCTATTTTATAATCCTTTCTGGATTATCCCTACCTCGGGAGGCTTGTCACTCACTCCTTTGTGCATCCATGATACCCTATAAGACTTCTCCTTTGTTCCCAAATTGCTTTATTTTCTTATCATGGTTATCTCCTGCTATTTCAAAGGTAGGGACTAGGTCTTTCTTCATGTTTCTATTCCCAGCATGTGGGAAAAAGTAAAAAACAAAACAAACAAACAAAAAACATGATCAGCTTGTAATCATTGGCATTGGTGTTGGCATTTTGGTCTGTCTTTTTCACAGAACAGTCTGAACTACTGATGAGTGTTGCACTTTAGCGACCATATTCCTCTAACGAATTCCCATAGAATCTCACCTGTGTAATTCCTGAGGAATTTCAAAAATTCTTAGTAATAATTGGAAAGTTATTGTTTACAGGAAAATTGTTGGAAGCACTGATGAAGTACATTAGTCTTCTCTGTATCAGAAATTACAAGTTGAAGGTTTTTATTTGTTGCAACAAATGATTATATATGAAATCTTTCTCGTTGACAAGTATATTGAAAATACATAATGAGGGAATGTTCACATTGTTTTTCTTCACCATCTCTTCACAGTGCTTAATAATTACTATTTTCCACTAAACTTTGGCAAGAAAGGATTCTGAAAACTTTTTTTTTTTTTTTTTTTGTAATTTTTTTGAGATACTCCCTTTGCCAGTGGTGGCCACTTGTGATAAAAGTCCTGTTCCTTTAGATAATTAATGTTTTGGAAGATGGAATTGTAAGAAGCCCAGGGACGCATACATTTGAGATTTAAAATTGTTTTTTCCTTTTAGTAATTATTTTGCTGTGGACACTGCTTCTGCCATAGCCATTGCTCTGATGACATTTGGCACTATGTATCCCATGAGCGTGTACAGTGGCAAAGTATTACTGCAGGTAAGGGTCCTCTTTCAATGCACATGCTTAATATTAGCCAGGGTTTTCTACCTGAGTATAAAATTATATGTGCTCTTCCACCAATGTGAAATTTTTAGCTATTGGAAGGCCCCATTAGAAACGAACTCAAACAGTAATCTCTGAAATCTATACAGTAAGAAGCAGATGAAATTCTGTTGACTCATAAAATATGCATAAGTCTTTCTGTATGTATAAGACAAAATCATAAACTAAAAATATTTTGCCTCTAATAATGTTTCAAGTGAAAACAGTATTACTTAGAAATATTTTTGACATATTTATTTTCCCCCAATAAATATGCTTTGGCTATTATATAGTCTGGTTGTGATTGTTTTCTTATTTCCTGTCATTGAATCAGTGAGACTTCTAAATTTCAAACTTAAAATTGAAAATGACAAATTACTCCTTATATAAACAATAGCAACACCTGTAGACAAGCACCTGAATGCACAGGTAGATTCCCAGGGATGGATGTATATGTAAGCACTGCTTTCCTTCTGTCTTACCCTCATGCCCTTTCTAAAACTTAGGGGCGGTAGTTTTATCTCCAGAAACAGTAGAACAATAAGATAATAGTTGTATAGTGCTGTGCCATATACAAAAGATTTTTAGTTGGTTTGTTGATTCTTGAAGAGTTGTTTGGGTCTAGAGTTAGTGCTGCTTTGTGAGATAAAAAATAAGCATGGGCTGATTCTTTTTTCTTTTTTTTTTTTAGATTTTTAAAAAATGTTTGTTTTTGACAGAGAGACAGAGAGACAGAGTGCAAGTGGGGGATGAGTAGAGAGAGAGGGAGACACAGAATCCAAAGCAGGCTCCAGGTTCTGAGCCGTCAGCACAGAGCTGGATGCAGGGCTCAAACTCACAAACTGTGAGATCAGGTCCTGAGCTGAAGCCAGATACCTAACCGACTGAGCCACCCAGGTGCCCCAGCATGGGCTGATTCTTGATATTGTCCCACTAGTGTAGCCAGTTGAAACCTGTTTTCCCTAAATCATGATAGGCTATCAAAGCAAAGGCTGGTATAAAATCCAATTTTTTAGTTTTAGGACTACTGTGCAAAAATTCTTTTATCTCCTAAGTTATTCATATTTTATTTAATTTTTTTCTCCAGACAACGCCACCTCATGTTATTGGTCAGTTGGACAAACTTATCAGAGAGGTAAGGTGGAATAGTAAATAAAATCGTTTAAATTTATAATTAGAGAATGGAAAGAATGGGTACAAGTAATACTTTATTCAGAACTATATTTTATTTTAGGGGAGTTTGTGTTTTTTATAATAAATAACACAGTAGGAGACATAACATAGTGACAGAAGTACAAAATTTTGAGGATTTGCTCAGTCTGGAAACTTGAAATAAATGTGGAAGGGAAGGTAATGGCCTAGAGACCACACTACTACTAGCTATGTAAATACTATGGTTTTTATGAGTCTATATTCAAATCTAGAATTTTGATTTAAGTCAAAGGCCACTTTTACATGCTGATTGCTTCATCACTTAACATATTGATTTGTATGTTTAGATTTTGTATTGTATAAATACATACCTGCTTACTAATTGAAGGCATAAGATAATTATTTGGATTTTGAGAATATATCAAACTATTGATTGCTGGTATCACAAAGGCCACTGTTACCAATATAGCTGGCTGTTTGTCTCAGCCTGTGTCATTGTTCCAGTGGACCATACACTGTATATCTGGTCTTGGAATTTCCTTTTTGCCCCCCTTCAGATAACATCCTGTGTTGTGCAGAAATTTGTTAATAGGGAATGCAGAGAAAGAAATGATAAAGAAGACTCCCAAAAAGGGGGAAAATCTAATACCACCAGTACTGGATATAAATATATGACATACTGACAAAGCGAAAAGAACCATCCTCTGTTGAATAAGGTGTGGTGAGGGTAGGTGGTATAAGACCTGATTCTAAAAGGATTGAGCCAGACAAAAAATAGAATATAAGGCCTTGCTCACTACTGAACAAGTAAAATTATACCTTGAGTGGCCTAGGACTTCTCTTGGCTAAGTGTGTCCTCATGCAGGGTTTGGCCAGGCCTTTTCTAGGCTTAAATCAAGTCCATAGTATGACTGAACTGTGTTGGATTTGTCAAATATGAACAGCCCTGTTTCTTTGTTTTTGATTAGGTATCTACCTTGGATGGAGTTTTAGAAGTTCGAAATGAGCATTTTTGGACCCTAGGTTTTGGCTCATTGGTATGTTTTCCATATTAATGTAGTTGTAATTTAAAACATAGTTTATACTAACTAACTTGGATATAAATTAATAAATAAATAAAAATATATAAATGAAAATAAATAAATGAAACATAGTTTATAATTTTTAAAACTGAAAAAAGCACTTTTTTAAAATTTTTATAGAGCCTTTGATTACCATTTCTGTTTAATAGAGTCTAAAATGTAGATGGATTCAGTAACCTAATTGAGATTAGTTGAGGGATATTTTTCTTTTTTTTTTCCTTTCAAACTACTGTTAATGGTCTTTTTTTTAAGTTTTTTTTAATGTTTATTTATTTTTGAGAGAGAAAGAGACAGTGTGTGAGCAGGAGAGAGGCGGAGAGAGGGAGACACAGAATCCGAAGCACGCTCCAGGCTTAGAGGTGTCAGCACAGGGCCCCATGTAGGCCTTTACTCACAAACCGTCGTGAGATCATGACCTGAGCCAAAGTCAGATGCTTAACCAACTGAGCCACCCAGGCGCCCCTCCATGTTTTTGATATTAACCTTAAAAATAAGACCAGTTAGTTACTTTACTAGCAAAAAAGAGTTTATTTCAGAAGAGCAGAGAATTGCAATTAGGGATAAGCAAGCTACAACAAAACCACAGGCAAATCTGAAGAACAAAGTAGAGGAACCCTCTTCTGTAGAGGAAAGGGGGAAATGGAAAGGACTGTTACAAATGAAAAATCCAGTGAAGTAAACCGCGAGTTCAAGCGTAGTGGCTTTCGCTGCCTGAGTTGTGATAGTCTCTCATTGGCTGGGCTGTTGTCAGAGGAGGAGGAAAACCTCTTTCTTCCTGTTGATATTATAAAATAGTAGCTAAAGTAGAATGGACTTTACCTCTCTTCCTGTTGAGTCTACAGTTGACTAGGGGTGGGAGGGCCTAAGAGACCCTCCCTTCTGGCTTCGCATCGCCCATTTTAGTAAGGTTTCCTTTTATTAATTTTTGCAAATCCAGTTTGGACCTATTTCCAGAGAGACAGTTATGGCATGGTTCCATTCCTGTGTCAGGAATGATGAGGAAAGTACAGAAAAGTACTCAGAAAAAAAAAAAATTAATCACCATAATCCTGTCATATAGAGAAGACTGCCAGGACATTTTCTTATTTATACTTACCTGTTTTCTCTCCTTAGAAAATGAAACTATGCAATTTATAATTTGCTCGTTTCACTTAATATATCATTGACAGTTTTCTCTGTCATTAAATATTACTTTTCTGGTCAGATTTTTTTTTCTCTTAAATGTGACTTGATCTTTGCCTAGATGCCCCAAGACTTTTTTCCCCCCAAGTCCAGTAATTTCACTAGACTGTGTCTTGCTGTTGGTCATTTTTGGGTCAGTTACTCCAGTTATGCATTATAGCCTTTCAGTAATGTTATTGCAAAAAACCTTTTTTAACTTTCAAGAAAGTTTTCTTTAATTATTAATATTTATTTTGTTCTCTTTTAGTATCTTCTTTGGGATCTCCTATTGTAAGCATGTTGGATCTTTTGTATTTTTCTTTTAGTTTCTTATTATATCTTGAATTCCTTTGATTTTTAAAACATTCCTTCTCTTCACCTCTTATTTCTCTTATAGTCGACCTGTATATTTATTTGCTTTTGTATTCCTTCTAGTCTGGTCTTCATTTCTTTTTCCCTTTTTTTTTTTTTTTTAACGTTTATTTATTTTCAGAGAGAGTGAGCAAACAAGGGAGGGGCAGAGAGAGAGGGAGAGAGAATCCCAAGCAGGCTCCACACAATCAGCACAGAGCTCCATGTGGGGCTCGAACTCCCTAGACCATGAGATCATGACCTGAGCCAAAATCAAGAGCAGGACGCTTAATGGACTGAACCACCCAGGTGCCCCTAGTCTGGTCTTCATTTCTGATGTGATTGTTTTTCTTGTATTTCTCATTGTCATCTCATTTCTTAAGGTATTTTTTTTTAATGTTTACCTATTTTTGAGAGAGAAAGAGAGACAGAGCACCAGCAGGGGAGAAGCAGAGAGAGAGGGAGACACAGAACCCAAGGCAGGCTCCAGGCTCTGAGCTGTCAGCACAGAGCCTGATGCGGGGCATGAACTCACCAACTGTAAGATCATGACCTGACCCGAAGTCAGACGCTTAACCCACCGAGCCACCCAGGCACCCTCACTTTTGAGGTTTTTGAATGCTGATTGATACTGTTTCATGTGTTTTAGCTTGTTTTGAAAAAGGAGGTCATAGTTCTCATTTGTTTTGTAGGTGAATCTTTCAGGCAGTCTTACGGAATCTGTTCTTTATTCTCTTTTTTTTCTTATAATAACTTTGTGTGCGATTTGGATTCAATCCTTTTCTGTTGCTCCTTTTTATGCAAAATTGTTTTCTTGAGCTTTAAAATAAGAAATGGTTAGGGTAGTATGTTTGAACTTATGGTTCTAAAGCTCCCTCTTCTGATGAGTCTGTGAAGTGAAAGTTTTTTCTTTCTCCTGGCTCTTTTCCTGCAGTTTGTATCTGCACTTTGTTGTCTGTTGTTTCTGCTGCGTTGCTCAATTTGGATTCTGCTCCCAGTTGTTTCTTCTTAATGTGGGGCTTTCTACTGAAAGGGAGCTTGCTTGGTTACTTTGGAGCTCACAGGGCTTCGGCTGTTCCAGCTCTTCAGATCTTACAGCAGACTCAGTGTACTCATCCACTATTGAAATGTGCAAAACCCCTCGCAGTTTCCCAGCTGCCTTTCTCAAATTTGCTGTCCTAGATTTCCATAAGTACAGGTTAGCTGCTTTAAGGTTTTTAGGTCCATCACATGTCTTGTTGCTTCCTCCTTCACAATGCTGATACCTTGCAGGTCTTACACCTTGTGATTAGGATTTCTTGGGGAAACCATGTTATCTAGTTTTTTAATGGATGTTGTCCATAGGTTTTTGGAGTTGATGTCTTAGTTTTGGGTTTTCTGGGAATATTTGGGGAATTTCAAAAAAGTGCCACCATTACTGTTGTCTTTCGAGAATCCCAACATAATTTTTAATGGCTGCAGTTTTACATTATTTGAATATGCCATCATTTACTTAATCAGTCCCCTAATGGCATTCCATTTTGCCCTTATAAACAAAGCTGGGAGGAACATTTTTGTGGAATAATCTTTGCACATACTTGTGATTATTCTTTAAGATTAATTTTTAGAAGTGGTTTTTGTGAGTCAAAAGATATTCACACTGGGGTGCCTAGCTGGCTCAGTCAGTAGAGCATGTGACTCTTGAACTTGGGGTTGTGGGTTCGAGCCCACGTTGAATGTAGAGATTAGTTAAAAATAAAACTTTTTTTTAAAAAAGGATATCCACATTTTTATGGCTTTTGATATAGCAAGTTACTTTCCAAAAATGGCTATTCCAATTTACATTCCTTTAGGAATGTAATTCCTTCAGGAATGCCACTCATTTTTAATCATTCTTATAATTTTACCAACCTTAATAAAATAGAAAATAAGTGTTTATTTAGCTGGGTGGCTTATCAGCACAAGGAATTAAGTCACCCAGTTGTTCAGAACACTGCACCGATGTAGTACCAAGGAAAATATAAAACAAGTTTTTGCGCTCCAAGAATAGTTGTCACAAAAGCCATGAATTAATGCAGACACCATAGTCACAGCAGACTCTGTTCAAGCTCCTGCTCAGAAATGGTTTTCACTTATTTTAATTGCTTTTATTTCCACAGCAGACTGAAAGAGGTTATGGTGTCTTTTATAGTTTTGTCTAGTGATAACTGTGAGATCGTAGTGGCCAAGAAAAGGAAGAAATCAAAGGCGACTTCATTTCTAGACATGACTTGTCTTACATAAAAATAATAAACTAGAAGTCAGATTCAACCATTATAGATATTTTCTCCATCTTCTGATTGGCAGTAAGTCACTACTGCTAAAGTCATAGATTCAGACACATTGTAAATAAAACAACTACTTGTATTTGGCTAATTTATGTGAAGCTTATTCTTTGTTATAATTTTTTATCTTGAAAATCTGAGTTTATCTAGAAATCAGCATTGAGTGTCTACTGGACATTTTGTTTCATTTTATTTACTATTTATTTTTACTTGTTTTATTATGCAAATGATACCTGATTCTTAGAAAAATTAAGACTTATAACTAAGTCAAAGAGAAGAGAATAAAAACCTCTCATAATTCTACTATCTAGAGATAAGTGTTATTACTCTTGGCTATTTTTCTGTCTGTGTGTGTTTTAAACAAAACATCGTTTATCTGTTTATTGTTCTATCTGTTATTTTGTTATCCACTTTAAAAACATAATGTGTGATAAATATCTTCTCAATAAACAGATTTCTAGCCATCATTGTAATGCCTAGGGTTCTCTCTTCATAGTAACCCAGGCTAGAAACCTTGAGATCATCTTTGATTAGTCAGATCATCTCCCTCATCCACAATATCCAATCAGGTATCCATCTAACCCGTAGAAAATCATGAATCCATCTGTCCCTTCTGTTCCCACTATATTTGTCTGGTCTCAGCCCTCTTGATTTCTAACCTAGAGTGTTGCAGTCATTCCCTACCAAATTACCAAATCATTCATACCTACAATTTTTCTGAACTTTATTTTACTTCTGATTGATTTTTCCATATCATGATTTTTAGAGTCCTCTGCTAGCCTTTCTTTTAACCTTACTGCCTGCTTATCTCTCTTTCTTTTTTCCATCCTTTCCTTCCTTCTTCCTTTCTTTTCTCTGATTCATTATTTTTCTGCCCCCTGAAATATTTGTACTTCTTTATATATTAGTAATATCGCTCATTCTGTCCCAACATGCCATGCATTTTATTTTATTTTTAATTTTTAATGTTTATTTTGAGAGACAGAGCACGCGCTGGGAAGGGGCAGAGAGAGACACACACACACAGAATCCAAAGCAGGCTCCAGGCTCTGAGGTGTCAGCACAGTGCCTGACGTGGGGCTTGAACTCACGAACCGTGAGATCATGACCTGAGCCGAAGTCGGACGCTTAGCTGACTGAGCCACCCAGGCGCCCCATGCATTTTAATTGCTGTTCCCTCAGCTTAGAATGTCTGTCTCCACCTTTGGAAATTACATTTCACCATCAACCTTGGATCAAATGCCATCTTCTTTTGAAGTCTTCTTTAATTTGAATTAGCAGCTACCTTTTCTGCCCTTCTACTGCACTTTCTATATACTTTATATTATGCATTAGGCTATAACATGCCTCTCTTCCTCCTACATATATATATTTTTTAATATATATTTTAAAAAGTCGCACTGTGTTTAAAGAGTCACATAATTTTATTAACTCTTCACATTGACAGTCACTAGTGTCTTTAAGGAATATCAAGACATCATACTTTCTCTTGTTTTAAAGAAAAGACCAAGTACACTTACAGCCAAATCATAAATAAAATGTTTATTTCTAGTGGAATTTTTAGTGGTATAATTTAAGCATCTCTTTCTTATGATTTTGCCCCTTTTAGGCTGGATCAGTGCACGTAAGAATTCGACGAGATGCAAATGAACAAATGGTTCTTGCTCATGTGACCAACAGGCTGTACACTCTAGTGTCTACTTTGACCGTTCAAATTTTCAAGGATGATTGGATTAGGCCTTCCTTACTGTCTGGGCCTGTTGCAGCCAATGTCCTAAACTTTTCAGATCATCACATAATTCCAATGCCTTCTTTAAAGGGTACTGATGATTCAAACCCTGTTACATCGACTCCAGCTAAACCTAGTAGTCCACCTCCAGAATTTTCATTTAATACCCCTGGAAAAAACGTGAGCCCAGTTATTCTGCTCAACACCCAGACAAGACCTTCTGGCTTGGGTCTTAATCATGGACACACACCTTATAGTAATAGCTTGCTTAATCAAGGACTTGGAGTTCCAGGAATTGGAGCAACCCAAGGATTCAGGACTGGTTTTACAAATATGCCAAGTAGATACGGAACTAACAATAGAATTGGACAACCAAGACCTTGATGTACTGTAATTTAATTTATTTTTATGAGGAATATTGACTCCTTGGTTCCAATTCATTTACTTATCCAGCTGTGCACCGACTGTTCAATCATTTACTCTAAATGTTAGAGAATGGTAGGTTTGTTCACATTACATGAAACTGATGAAACTATATTTTTGTAAAATGTATTTGGGGCTGTGAGAACCTTCTAAATGTTATAGAGTTGAAATAGGCTTCCTTTAGAAAGCGTGTTTCTCTGATTTTGAATTTTGTTATTTTTGATTTTGTAGATGAGTGCAGTGTGATAGACATTATAAGAGAACCACTTGATGGAACAAATTTGTCACATTATTAAAAGTATAATATCTTCTTCAGCAAAATTTATAAACATACTTCTTGAATAATACACATTTTAAGAAAGGAAAAAAACATTCTAAAAGTCTCTTTTATAGCTTTTCCAAACTTAATTGCTACCTTTTTTTGAGGTCCTCTTGATTTGTGTCTTGCAAAAGAAAGCAAAAGTTCTTACCAGGAATTTTAGAGCATATTCTACTATCTAGCATAATTTGAAATTTTTAATTAATCAGGTTTTTTATAGTTTTTTTTCATTAAAATATTTCAGTACACTTATTAATAGTCCATGGTTCTCAAAGTGTCTTATTTTGGTTAAATGAATACCAAATCCTTTGGTAATGTGCAATGAAGGAATCCCAGTTTTCTATATAACATTTAATCAAATACTGACATCATAAAACAAAAAAACAAACCCCCAAATACTGACAAAATGATGGAATTTGTCTTTTTTGTCACCTTTTCATTGGTTGACTTTATTCTCTCACTTTATTAAGAAAATATATCAAATATATTACCAAAATATATAGAATTCCATGCATAATATGGGATTTGATATCTGTTCAAAGTTGCATAAGCAATTTTAGTTAACATTATATAATTTTACCAAAACATAATAGACCCTACATTATAGAATACAGTATTGTTATATCTGTAACAGGCAATTTCTAACTTACTTTGTTTTGTTTTGTCAAAATCATAAATTGTTAACTGTGATGAAGTATGAGAATCATGTGGATTATCTTATTTTTTGATTATTTTCCAAATGCAGATGTTAGGGACTTGCCAACATGGTCAGTATTACTTATAAACAGTATCACAAGCAGCAGTAACAAATTACCTGAGGTAATTTTTTAAATTTAATCATGAGTTTTATAATTAGAGTTTTAAAAAGGTATTTCGAAGATGGATTCAACTTTTTTGGAAACTAGTGCTCCTGGAGATTTATGACTTCCAGCCTTCAGCCAGCTATGTAGAGAAGATTTTTGTTTTTATAGAATTTGCAAGTTGCTTCAATCAACTCATCTTTTAAATATGAGCAACACTTCCAAATCTGATTTCACAGTGGAATAACAAACATCCAAGAAGCCATCTCTGTCAAGCAGAATTATAGTCATCCTGTAATAAGTGACCATATTCCAACTTTTGCTTGGTGAGGAGTTGGTCATTGTCTTTAACATCTGCAACCCTGTTCAGGCATTTGACCTGCTGAAGAAATAGAGCCCACACTACCTTGACTGCTGGGGAAAAATGAAACTTCATAAAATGTAATAAGGCAACCTGTTTCTTGTCCTTTGTCTTATGTTCTCCAACTATTAGTATGCCTATGACTGGTCTACAATTACAGGGCGATTTTTCCTCCATTGACCTCATCTAAATGGGTCATGCATGAAATCTGAAGAACTACCATGTACAGAGTGATGATTAAGAGGTATGTGCTGCCCCCCATGCATGTCTTCTCCATTCTCATGGGAATTTTAAAGTACACAGGTACTGAACACAGTTCTGCATGAGATTAAATGCCTGTTTCCTCAACACCCATTCAGCGGCAACACCTGTGTACTTGTCCCACCAAAGGTGCTTTGATACCACCTACACTATTTAAGAAGTTTGCTTTGGGTTCTGAAGGAATTGGCTCTAATTGCTGAAATTCACTGATGCCAACTGCTGCAGGTGACATTCGTCCATGCATGATTATATAAAGAAGTTTTATTTGCCAAGCTCTGGCCAGCTTCTGGATATGAAAACAAGAAACTTGACCAACCTAGGTCTGTAGGCAGTAGCCTTGCTAGTAAGTCTTACCACAGAATCATATGAAGCTAAACAAGGAAGTTTGAAATGAATACTTGGCCCGTCGTTTGTGATTAAGAGCAAGTTATATGGAGCGTGATTAACCCTGTCTGAGAAAACACCATACTGTAATGGAAAAAAACTGATTTTGAATTTTGTTATTTTTGATTTTGTAGATGAGTGCAGTGTGATAGACATTATAAGAGAACCACTTGATGGAACAAATTTGTCACATTATTAAAAGTATATCTCTTGAACTAGAAGTCAAGAGATTTTGATTCTGATCCTGACGCTGCCACAATGTAAATAGTTTTGTTACTGTGGGCAAGTCATTTAACTTCTCTCAGCTTTTATCATCTGTAGAGTTGGGGTAGGGAATGGATTAGTTAATCTGTAAACTATCAGCTCTAAATTTCCTTCCAGTGACTACCTCAGCATACAGGCCAAGTGTTACCTACATCAACACCCAAGCCATTAATTTGAGGTGCCATAAGTATAGAAGGTGAACTGCAGGCTAACACCATTTAGGTTTTTGTTTATTTCAGACTTGAATTAAATCTGTTAAGATTAAGCAGATTTTAATTAGACTTCTTTCTTTGTGGGGAAGGATTATTTTGGGTGTTTTTGGAGAAGAGTTTAGGACAGGGTACCTTTAGCTTCCTCGGGTACAAAAGAATGGGGTACATTTTTCTTTCTTCCTTAATCTCTAAAGATACAGTTGGAATTACATACATGTATCAGCAAATGGGGAGGTCCTGAATTTCAAGCCTCATTTACCTGCTTGTGAACTGCCAGTTTTTTCCTTGACTAAAGAATACTGATCTTTTTGGGAGTCTAATCTCCTTATTTAAGAAAATGCTTTTTACATTCCAAATTGTTTGAATCACACTGTTTGAATAAAGAACATACATGGAGTTTTCTCTCTGATCTTAAATAATTTTGGCTTGTTTCTTTATTCAGTAGCGATTTATTGGTAATTTAATTTAATTCAGCAAATACTTATTGAGGATCCAGTACATGCCAGGCACTGTACTAAGTAAATGTGCATACAATAGATCAAATTTTGTGACCTTTTCCCAAGATCAAAGGGAATACATGGATAAGCAATAGCACTTCAAGTACGTGGTAATCCTACTTATGATGAGACACAGAATGATAGCTCATGTTGTCAAATGAAACTGCCTCCCACTTCCTCCTCTTCTTTGGCCTCATTTTCTTAGTATTCTTTTACTCTTTTTTTTTTTTTTTTTTGAATAATGAAACTAAGAAAGCACATTTCCATGGAAGAGGCCAGCTACAGAGGTCATGATGTCACGCATCATCCTGATATCAGGAAAGGAAGACAAAGTTTGGAAAGAACAAGTTAGGCAGACACTGTTGAGAAGGATAATTTTTGTTTTAATGTTTATTCTGAGAGAGAGAAAGTGTGAGCAGGGAGGGGCAGAGAGCAAGGGAGAGAATCCCAAGCAGGCTGCACATTCAGCACTGAGGCTGATGCAGGGCTTGATTTCATGAACCATGACATCATGACCTGAGCCAAAATGAAGAGTCAGACACTTAACTGACTAAGCCCCCGAGACCCCCCAAGAAGGATAATTTTTAGGTTATATAATGGATTGCCTTATACTTTCAGACTCTTGCACTGGATGGGCAAAGATTTTTAGGTCACCAGGCTGAAAGTAATGGGGTCCCCAGAGCATTCATGGGCTTAAGGTGGCTTTTATTTAAGTTACTAGTTTAAAAGCACCTTTAATAACAGTAATATCATCATCATCAAACTGCCACCCAACAAGCCTACCTTCTTGCAAAAAAGTTAACTTAGATAACACATGGCCAAGTTTTCTAACTAATGCTGCATCAGGTAAAAATCTTGTAGTACTGAAGTCAAAAAAAACTAATTGCTTAAGATTCTGAAATACATTCATGAAGGCAAGCCATCCATCACTGCTCACACAATTTCCTGCCAAATCCAGCTGCTGGAAATTTTTCAGAGGGTTCTCTTCAAAAAATCCACCTGGGTGAAAAAATAGAAATAAATATATTAGTTGGAAGTGAAACAATTTTTTTTAAGAGAAATGGCTGTTTGAACCAGTGTTTTGCTTCAGAAAGAAATTAGAATTCTCTTTAGATAGGGCAGTGATTGTGAATCTGTTCCATCATATTTACAAGTTATATTTGTCCTAAAGTATAAGGGAATCTGATAGTAATTAGTAGCAGTATAGCAAACCACTATAAACAAATTATACATTTTTTTCACTTTTCCTGATTCTTCCAGGAAATGGAAAATTGCTTTAAAATTAAAGTGTAAGGGTCACCTGGGCGGTTCAGTCATTTAAGCGTCTGACTCTTGATTTCAGCTCAAGTCATGATCCCAGGGTCATGGGATTGAGCCCTGTGCTGGGCTCCACGCCGAGCACGGAGCCTGCTTTTACGATTCTCTCTTTCCCTCCCTCTTCCCCTTCCCCCCACTTGTGTTCTTTATCTTTCTCTCAAATTAAAAGAAAAATGAGGTGTGAGAGATGCTATTAAATATTTGTTACTGTTTTCAAAACTAGAGTCAGACTTCAATCTTAAGTCATTTCCTCTTCTTGAGAAGCAAACACTAACTGTTGTTTAGTGTTTGTTAGATTCTTTAGGAACTTCTTGCATTCCTTACAGAATAGGGCACTCCTACAAAGTGAAGGTGGATATCCTAGCCATGAAGTCAAAGACAATAGCCTAAGGAATAGAGGAGTCAAAGAAAAGTAGGTTTCTGTGTCTGAAAGATTGCACAAAACAACACCCACCTGCCTGGACTGCTCACTTTTGGACTGTTAACAGAATAGGGAAATAAAGTTCTGTCCTCTGTAAGCCATGGTGTAGGTGGGTCTCTTGTTACACCAGCTTAAGCCTATGCCCAGCCTAACTCATACACAGGGCCTCACTTTCTCCTTTCTTCTTCCTTCCCCTAAAGAGCCCTTCTTTATTCCTTATAAGCAGCTTTATCCCTGCTCTCTTGGACTTCATATTCATGTCCTTTCAGCCTCCTCCTCTTTTCCATGTGCTTCCCAGCATGGCATACACTCAGCCAAAATACTGGTTGCCATTTCTTGTGTCTCTATATAAGGCGCCTTCCCTAAAGAGCAGCTTTTCTCCTTCTCTACTAGCAGGAGAACAGATTTTACCAACTCACAGAAACTTAACAAGGAAGAATTTAAAGCCAGAATGTTTCCCTAAGCATTGCATTATTTTATATTCCAACCCAGGATATGAAGATTTTAATTTCTCCAAGTTAACACTTGGTATTATCTGTCCTTGTTATTATAAACACCCTAGTGGGTGGGAAGAGGGATTTCATCATGGCTTTGATTTGCATATCCCTGATGGCTAATGATTTTGAGCATCCTTTCTGGCTTATTGACAGTTTATGTATCTTCTTTGGAGAAACGTCTATTCAGATCTTTTGCCTGTGTTAAAAATTGAGTTATTTGGGGCACCTGGGTGGCTCAGTCGTTTAAGCGTGTGACTCTTGATTTCTGCTCAGGTCATTATCTCATGGTTTGTGTATTCGAGCCCCACATCAGGCTCTGCCCTGACTGCACAGAGCCTGCTAGGGATTCTCTCTCTTCCTCTTTGCCCCTCCTCTGCTCATGCTCTGTCTCTCTCTCTCAAAATAAGTAAATAAGTATTTTAAAAATTGAGTTCTCTATCAGTGAGTTGTAAGAGTTCTTTATATATTCTAGACAATAGTCTAGAAAATAGTGATTTGCAAAGTTCTTCTGCCATTCTGTGGGTTCTTTTTTCACTTTCTTGATGATGCCCTTTAAATAAAGCACAACAATATGTGATTTTGATGAATCCAATTTATTTATTTTTTTCTTAACTTGTGTTTGGTTGTACTATCTAAGACTTTGCCTAACCTGAAGTCATGAAGGTTTGCTCCTAGATTTTCTTCAAAAATTTTTATTGTTTCAGCTCTTGCCTTTAGCTCTTTGATGCATTTTGAGTTATTTTTTTTTATATGATATGAGGTAGGGGTCCAAAATTATTCTCTTGCCTGTGGTTTATTCAGTGGATATATCTACCTTTCTTCCAGTACCACTGGAATTGTAGCAAGTTTTGAACTTGGGAATAGTGTGTATTTGAGTTTTGTTCTACTTTTCCAAGGTTGTTTTAGCTATTCTGGGTTCCTTGAGTATTCATATGAATTTTAGGATTAGCTTGTCAATTTCTGGCAAAGAAGCCAGTTGGGATTTTGATAGGGATCACATTGAATCTGTATATCAATTAGGGTAGGGCAATATTGTCATCTCGGCAGTATTACATCTTCCAATCCAGGACCACAGGATGTCTTTCAATATCTCTTGTTTAAAGTGGGGTCTGCCAGGTTTTCTATTATAAATTTGTAATGTTTCCCTTTTTTAATTGATAAATATCATGGGTGAGATACTAATATACTTTTACTCTTCGAAATTTTGCCCAGTGATTTTAGCATCCACCAGTTGATCTTTCCTGTAGCAGTTAGTAATTTGAGGATTGCCTAGTAGTGAAAGTAGCCAAAAACTGCATCTCAGGTTAGTTTTTCTCTTTATGGAAAAAAGCTTATATCTTCAATTTATATTATATTTATGGATTAGATTTTCTCCTGATTCTTGAAACAGTTTGGTAAATTATATTTTTCTAAAACATGTCTTCTTTGTCTAAGTTTTCAAATTTGTTGGTGTCATAGTTGATGGATTTCCATATCTTTTAAATCTCTGATTTATCTATAATTATGAATCCTTTTTCACCTTTGATTTTTTGTATGTATGTATGTATTTATTTATTTATTTAGCACAAGCATGGGAGGGGCAGAGAGAGGGGGACAGAGGATCTGAAGCGGGCACTGTGCTGACAGGCTGACAGCAGCCTGTCTCACAAACTCACAAACTACAACTACAAGATCATGACCTGAGCTGAGGTCAGATGCTCAACCAACTGAGCCACCCAGGTGCCCCAATGCCTTTGATTTTTTTAAACAAACTTTATTTTTTTAGAACAGTTTTAGACTTATAGAAAAATTGCAGAGTACACAGAATTCCCATCCTCTCCACACTCAGCTTCTCCTATTTTGAACAACTTACATTATCATGGCATATCTGTTGCAATTAATAAACCAGTATTGATACTTACGTTGATAGTGTATTGAGATTTCTTTAGTTTTTACCAGTGCCTTTTTTCTGTTCCAAGATCCCATCCAGGATATCACATTACCTTTAATCATCATGTCTCCTTAGGTTCTTCATAGAACCTCTTGTCTTGCAACAATTTCTCAGACTCTCCTTGTTTTTGATTACCTTGACAGTTTCAAGCACTATTGGCCAGGAATTTTGTAGGAGTTGTCTGATATTTTTCTCATGATTAGATTGGGATTTTGCATTTGGGAGAGGAAGATCACAGAAGTAGAGAGTACCATTTTTATTATATCATGTCCGGGGTGCCTGCTGTCAACATGATTTGTCCCTGCTATTATTGACCTTGATCACCTGGGTAAGGTGGTGTTCAGTTTGTCCTCTGTAAAGCTACCCTTCTCCCCTTTGTATACCATCACTGAGGAAGTCACTATTTGCAGTCTGCATGTAAGTAGTGGGACTTATGCTCCACTTTCTTGTGGGCAAAGTTATCTACATAATTACTTACAGTTCTTCATGAGAGATTTATCTCCTCCACCATTTATTTATTCAGTAATTTATTTATATCACTATGGACTCATGGATATTCTATGCTTTGGGATATAATCCAATTCTACTTTATTTTATTGTTCCAATTGTTCTAGCTTTAACTACTATGAGTTAGTTGGTTTCTGTGTCACTTTGACTTCCTCCTGTTGTTGTGGGTGTTTTTTGTGTCTGTGTTTTGAGCACTTCCATAATTTTCTCACACTACAAGATGTTCTAGGCTTATACATTTCCTGCCCTACTCTTAGAATCAGCCATTTTGTCAAAGTGCACTGGTTCCTTTTATTAGAGAATGGTATTAGAATCCAAGATCTGGGTTCAAGGAGTGCTTATTGCTTCTGAGTTATCATTCCTTCTAGGCCCTCTCAGCTGACAGAGCAAAGAATATGTGTATGTATATGTGTAAGAAAAACTCAATTCATTCTACCTCCAGTTTCTCTCTTGTGTGTCTCCTTTACTGTGCATACAGAACACTTTAGACACTTCTGGTTGTCAAATGTGTGGAGGCTTTCCCCCACGCCAGGCAATCCTGTGCAACACCAGGTGGATGTCCCACAAGTGAACTCAATTCTCGCACTGTCTACCTGGAAGTAGTGTCAGATCCCACAGGTTAAGGACTCAGTCCCACAAGACTGCTCCCATCCCACTTCACATGCCAGTCACAAGTAGTAGGTTCCCAGATTATCCACAGCTTCTGTCTGCTTAGGCCACAAATTGGAGGTTTCTTATATGCCCCTCCTCATGTTTGAGTAATTTGCTAGAGGGACTGCCAAACTCCAGGAAACACTTATATTTACCAGTTTATTAAAGGATATGCAAAGGATACAGATGAACAGCCAGATGAAGAGATACATAGGGCAAGGTCTGGGAGGATCCCGAGCACAAGAGCTTCTGTCCCCATGGACTCCAGGGTGCATCACCCTCCCAGTGTGGGTTTATCTGCCAACCTGGAAGCTCTCTTAATCCTATACTGTTGGGACTTTATGTTCAGTTTATCCTCTGTAAAGCTACTCTGCTCCCTTTGCTACGCTTTCACTGAGGAAGTCACTATGTGCAGGCATGATCAATTGTTAACTCAGTTTTTGGTCCCTCTCTATTCTTTGGAGGATGAGAGGTGGACATGAAAATTGCAAGCTTCTAATCATGGCTTGGTCTTTCTGGTGATGAGCGCCCATCCAGGAGCCCACCCAGAGTCTTATCACTTAGGAAGTTAAAAAGGTTTCGGGCATGTGCCAGGAACTGGGGGCAGAGACCAGTATTTATTTTCTATTATTTCACAGTATGCTATATATTTTTTTTCTAGATGTAACCATATATATTAAGGTAAACATGAAATGAGTTCATAGTGATATCTCCGATTCTAAGCCATAACCACATGGATTATACTATATACTAGCCTTCTTTGGCTGTACATTCCTACCACAACAAGAAAAACGTGGCTCCTACCATCTGCCATCCATTTACTTAATTATTCCAGTGTAAATGTATACAGCAGTATCAAAATTGTTAATCTATACCCCAACTGAATATAACTTTATAAGTTAGAGTTCAGTGCTTATGTGCAGTTTATTTTGCCTTTAGTTTTACAGATCACTCATTTCCTAAATTATGGCAGCGTCTTTTTTCCTTTATCCCCTAGTGAGGTTGATCCACAGTTTGTAATACAGTTAGAGTGTTTTGCATTCTTCATTCCATTGTCAGGTTTTCCAGACCTACTAAATGATTGTTTTTTAAGTTGATTTTTTTTAAGTAATCTCCATACCCAGCATGGGGCTCGAACTCATGACTCTGAAATCAAGATCCTTATGCTCTTCCGACTGAGCCATCCAGATGTCCCATAAATGATTTTTTAGTTTTCATATATTAAGGTTCACTCTTTGCACTGTAAAGTTCTATGGGTTTCAACAAATGCATAGTGTCATGTATGCACAGTGAGAGTACCCTGCAGAATAAGTGAACTGTCCTAAAAAAATCCCCTGAGCTATACCTGTCCGACCCTTCTTCCCCTTCATCTGAGCTCCTAGCAGCCCCTGAACTTTTTTTTTTAATTGAAGTATAGCTGACATATAATATTATATTAGTTTCAGGTGTAAAACAGAGTTATTTGACAATTACATATATTATGCAGTGCTCATCATGATAAGAGTAGTTACCGTTTGTCAGTTATTATTGACTATATTCCCTATGCTCCCTATGCTATACTTTTCATCTCCACGACTTCCAGTTATACAATGCAAATTCTTAACAGGCAGCACACTCTAATTTTGAAGCTTTTTTTCTCTATATTTCTTTTTAAATAAATGTTTAACATTCTGAATTAAGAATTTGCATTGTGTAACTGGAAGTTTGTACTTCTAAGTCCCCTTCAACTATTTCTTTTTAAAAAAATTTTTTTAATGTTTCTATATAGTTGAGAGAGAGAGGGAGACAGAGTGCAAGCTGGGGAGGGGCAGAGAGAGAGGGAGACACAGAATTTGAAGCAGGCTCCAGACTCTGAGCTGTCAGCGCAGAACCTCAGGCAGTACTTGAACTCACAGACCATGAGATCATGACCTGAACTGAAGTCAGACGCTTAACCGACTGAGCCACCCAGGCGCCCCTTCACCTATTTCATCACCCATCCTGCTACGCTTCTTTGTCTGTAACTACCAGTTCTCTGTATCTATGACTGTTTCTATTTTTGTTTGTTTGTTTATTTTTTTAGATTTTAGATCATATGGTATTTGCCTTTCTCTGACTTATTTCAGTTAGCATAATACCCTCTAGGTCCAACCATATTGTTATGAGTGACAAGGTTTCATTCTTTTTTATGGCTGGGTAATATCCCACTGTCTATACATGCCACATCTTTATCCATTCACCTGTCAGTGGACTTTTAGGTTGCTTCCGTATCTTGGCTATTGTAAATAATGCTGCAATAAACATAGAAGTGTATATATCTTTACAAATTAGTGTTTTCATTTTCTTTGGGTGAATACTCACAGTCACTGAACTTTTTGCTGTGCTTTTCCAAAATGTCATATAATTGGTTTCATGCATTATGCAGCCTTTTCAGACTTGTTTCTTTCCCTAAGCAATATGTATTTAAGTTTCTTCTATGATGTTTCCTGGCTTCTTGCTCACATCTTTTTACCACTGAATAAGATACTATTATATGGCTGGAACACTGTTTATCCATTCACCGTTGAAGGACATCTCAGTTGCTTCCAGTTTTTGGTGATGAAGAATAAAGCTACTACACGTTCCTGTCTCTATTTTGACTAATGAAATTATTTGTCACTCAATCTTTTTTTTTTTTTATCAGTTTGCTTGACTTTTTTTTTTTTTTAAGTAAACTCTACATGGGGCTTAAACTCATGACCCTGAGGTCAAGAGTCTCATGCTCTACTGACTGAGCCAGCCGGGTATCCCAGTCTTGCTTGACTTTTATTTTGTTACTCTTTTTAAAGAACAAACTTCAAGCTTTATTAATCTTGTTTAGTATATTTTTATTTTCTGTTTTATTGCTTATATTTATGATCTTGGGTTTACTCTGCTGTTTTTCTGACCTCTTAAATTAGAAACTCACTAACTTTGGTCTTCTCTAATATAAAGATTTAAGGCTATGAGAATTTTATTCAAGCCCTGCTTTTGCTGCATGCCACAAGTTTTGGTACGTAGCATTTTCTTACCATTCACTTCTAAATGTTTTTGATGAAATCGTAGTGTACTTATCTGCCAAAATGTGTGATATTCCCCAGTATCCTGAGTATGCGTACAGAAAAAGTGGAAATACAAGGACAATCCAGGCTTAGAATTTGGCCAGGAAAGTACATTCCAACTACTATATCTAATTTCAAACCTCACATCCACATATCATTTTCTCCCTCCATCTCGTTAGATAGTCTTTCTTCAGTTAGAGAATCTTATCTCTCATTGTACTTTCTTCATTTCACTATTGCATCTGTCACACATATCCATCTTTAAATGTTAATGCCTAAATTGTCTCGTGATACTGGAGACTGTGACAGTTTCATAGGGGATATAAGAGATGGAGATGGGAGAGGGCAAGGCGATTGAGTGGCACCGGGAATCTGAATTGACAGAAATGGTTAAATATCTCTTTGAGAGTATGGAAGCACCAATATTACGTTTAACATAATCTGCTGCTAAGAACTATCACAATTATCCTTCATAATTACCGACAAGCACTCAGTATATTTGGTACATCCCTAATTATACTGGGCCCTTTTTATAGAAATTGACAAGTGACTGTTCTCCCCACCCAAGTCACTTGGAGAAGAAGGAAAGGAACCTCTGCAGAAGGCAAGGTGACACAGATCTAGAGACACATGGAAGTAGAGAGAGCCAAAAGTGACCATTGAAACTGGATCTAGGCTGGCTTCCTGGGCAGGATATGTATTAGGGCAGTGTTTTTGTAAGTTTCAGGGTGTCCCCTCCTTTAGAGGAACATGAATTAAATTTAATGGGTTGCAATCAGCATCTGTTTTAAGTGAAATAGGACAGAAAGAATAGAAAATAACAGATTGTGTCACACAAGGCATAAGATAATTACTTTCTGTGAAACTTTTTTAATGTGTATGTATGTGTATATCAGATCATGAGATAAAATGTATTTTTAACTGTGGGTCATAGTCAAAAAAAGTTTTTAAGACTCTGGACAGAGGCTTAAAGCAGACATCCAATTTACATGTGGAGGTGCAGAAGAGAGCATAGGAAGAGTATTTGACCAAGGAGGAGACATTTAAGTTAGGTCTTACAAGGACTATAAGAGAAGGTAAAGGATGTCTAGAGAAAGTGCGTGTACAAAGGCACTTTTGGGGAACAAGAAGTCCATAAGGATGGAACCTCATGTAGGTAGGGAGGCATGGCAGAAGATGAAGGTGAAGAGGAAGGTAAGTTGAGGCTCCATTGTGAATGGTCTTATACATGAAGCAAGCAGGGTTTATTTTTATAAATTTTATTTGTTCTGTAGGCTAAGGAAGCTTTTTTTTTTAGAAAGGAAGATAAACCTAGTATCTGGTTCCCCTTGAAGCCCACAGAGGAAAATGATCACGGTACCATTTATTGAACATACACAATGGGTCAGTGTTGAACTTCTTTATATACATTAGTTTTATAACTGATTAGAGAAATAACTGCTAATATGGTTGGTATTATAGTGACTCTCACTTGACAGATGAGCAGACTGAGGCTCTGAGACTTTAAGTTGCTGGAGGCCACCCATCTATCAAGTGGAAAGGGTGGCCAGATCTGACCCCAAAACCAGTGCACTCAACCACTTCATAAAGATGGAGCCTCTAGATAGCAGTCTCATCACCTGAGACCAAAGGCAAAGAGCACTTGGTTTTCACTCCAGCTTATGGTTCAAGCACAAGCAAACTGCTTTTTCTACCCCTGGGAGAAAAAGAGGTGAAAGAAATGTCTGGAGGGGACCAGTGTAGGGACCACCACCCACACTCTCTCCCTACATCCTTAGTGCTCTTCTGTCTCCTACCCTTTCTTTCCTTGATTTAGTATGACCTTATGTCTCTGCTTTTTTATAAAATAGGGACAATGTTATCTTTTATTAGGGATGTAATGATAGTTCTACCAGTTCTTCTTTAAAACACTTTGAGAATAAAGTAGTTACTGCTCTTGACTTGCTCATTTTGTAATTTTTTTTAACTTGCATTTTAGAGTACATTGTTAGAGCTCAATTTCCAAGAGCCAGCTGCCTTCTGTTACTTTTATTTTTTTTCATTTAGGTGTGGAGGCTATAAGGCACTGGACAACTAAAGTCAAATGGCAAATTACTACCTAGCTCATTTCTTACTTAGTTAAATATACCATCTCCTTCTCTGTTTTCACTGGCCAGCCTGAGAAGTGGGCAAATCAGGCAGTTACTACTTAAAGATTTAAAGATGCTAAAAGGCCTCTACCTAAAAATGCCTCCCCAACAGTGATTCTAATTCTACACACTTTCCAGTGGCCTGGAAAAGACACATCCCTTGTGGAGAAAGGGTAACCCTCTTACACTGCTGGTGGGAATGCAAACTGGTGCAGCCACTCTGGAGAACAGTAAGGAGGTTCCTCAAAAAGTTAAAAATAGAACTACCCTATGACCCAGCAATTGCACTACTAGGTATTTATGCAAAGGATACAAAAATATTTATTCAAAGGGGCACATGCACCCAAATGTTTATAGCAGTGCTGTCAACAATAGCCAACTTATGGAAAAAGCCCAAATGTCCATTGACTGATGAGTGGATAAAGAAGATTTGATACCTATATATCTATATATCTATCACAGAATATTACTCGGCATTCAGAAAGAATGAAATCTTGCCATTTGCCATGATGTGGATTGAACTAGAGTGGATTATGCTAAGCAAAATAAGTCAGCCAGAGAAAGGCAAATACCATATGATTCTACTCATGTGGAATTTAAGAAACAAAATATAAACATAGGGGAAAGGAAAAATAAAATAAGACAAAAACGGAGAGGGAGACAAACCATAAAAGACTCTTTATATAGAGAACAAACCGAGGGTTGCTGGAGGGGAAGTGGATGGAGGTATGAGCTAAGTGGGTGATGGGCATTAAGGACACTTGTGATGAGCACTGAGCGTTACTTGTAAGTGACAAATCACTAAATTCTACTCCTGACACCTATTACTACACTGTATATGAACTAACTTGCATTTAAATAAAAACTTGGAAGAAAAAAACAAATATCCTTTCCAACTTGTTTAAGGTATGAAGTTACCTGACAGGGATAATTTATTTGCTAAATAATTAGCCTGTCACAGAAGCCACCTGCCTCCAAAATCACCCAGAATAGAGAAGGGACCTGTAAGAATGTCACCCAGAATTATGATTTGATGGGTTAAGGGAGTGAGTAAAGTTAGAGTTAGGAATTAAGAGAAGAAAAGACCCAGCACTTGAAGCACCATTAGAGAGGGCTAAAACCCTGGAGCAGCCTAAGCGTTTAGAGACATGCATCTCGAAGAGAAAAGGTTTTAAATAGAGGAGCAGGTAGGGAGTTAGTTCTGTAATGGGTACAGAGTTTTAGTCAAGGAAGATGAAAAAGTTCTGGAGATGGATGGTGATGCTCAAGAATGTGAATGTACTTAATACCACAGAACTGTACCCTTAAAATGGTTAAAAGTGTAAGTTTCATGAGATGTATACTACGAATATATTCTGACAATCTGTGAGGGAAATGAAGTCAAGGCTGTTTTCACCAGTCCTTTGCCTTAGATAGTATGGTAGTCAGCCTTTAAGATGGCCCCAGTGATCCTCACCTCCTAGTATATTCTCCCCGGGGTTGCCCCATCCCACAGTGGATAGGGCTGACCTGAGTAACCAACAGGATACAGAAGAAATGACCTCCCAAGCTTAGGTCATAAAAGACATTGCAGCTTCCAACTGGTTCTCTCTTAGATCTCTTGCTCTGCGGGCAGTGAGCAGCCACACTGAGAACACTCAAGCAGCCTAGGGAGAAGTCGAGGGATGAGAAACTGAGGCCACCAGGGAACCTGCCAACCCCATGAGGAGCCACCTGGGAAGCAGATCCTTCAGCAGCCCCATCCAACACCTGGCCTGCAACCTCGTGACGGAGCCTCAGCCAGAACCATCCAGTTCCCACATTTCTCACCCACAGAAATTGTGAGATAATATTTATAGTTATTTTAAGCCACTATTTTTGGGGGGGGGTAATCTGTTATATAGAAATTAATAACTAATACAAGTAGCATGAAGACCTTCCATCAACTGCCTGAGGCTGATTGAATCTTCAGTCATTTATAGACCTCTATTTGTTCCTAGATTATATCACAATTGCTTAAAGATATTCAGTGATCCCATTTAGATAAAGTTGCATTTACCTTTACATTTTTTAAAGTTTATTTATTTATTTTGAGAGAGAGAGACAGCACGAGCACATGGGTGCATGGGAGACGGGCAGAGAGAGAGGCAGAGAGAGAATCTCAGGCACGGGCTCAGTCCCACAAACTGAGAGATCACGACCTGAGCAGAAATCCAGAGTCAGACACCCAACACACTGAGCCACCCAGGCTCCTCTGCCTTTACATGTTTTAAATATCCAAGAGGTAACTTAAAAATGTTTCCCAAAATTGGAGGATCATTGCTGAATTTCAGTTAAGGGTAGGAAGAGCAATTCCTAACATAAGACACCTTCTCAGGTAATGGGAATGTTTTTCCTTTAGTACTCTAGATTCAATGCTTAAAAACCTGAAGGCAGGCCAGTATTTTAAACCATTTTACTCCTTGGGGCTCCTGGGTGGCTCATTCGGTTAAGCATCTGACTCTTGATTTCAGCTCAGGTTATGTATGATCTCATGGTTCGTGGGATCAAGTCCCCCGGCAGGCTCTGCACTGACAGCACAGGGCCTGCTTGGGATTCTCTCTCTCTCCTTCACTCTCTGTCTGTCTGTCTCTGTCTCTGTCTCTGTCTCTCTCTCTCTCTCAAAATAAGTAAATAAACATTTTTCAAATTTTTAATCATTTTACTCCTTAATCTGTGTGAACCCTCTTTAAATATATTTGGACAGGGGCGCCTGAGTGGCTCTGTCGGTTGACCGTCCGACTTCAGCTCAGGTCATGATCTCATGGTTTGTGGGTTCGAGCCCCAAGTTGGGCTCTGTGCTGACAACTCAGAGCCTGGAGCCTGCTTCCGATTCTGTGTCTCCTTCTCTCTCTGCCCCTCCCCTGTTCGCACTCTGTCTCTCTCTGTCTCTCAATAATAAATAAATGTAAAATAAATATATATATATATATATATATATATATATATATATATATATATATTTGGACAAAAAAGAGGAGGTGGGGCCCCTGGCTGGCTCTGTTGGTAGAGAATGCAACTCTTGATCTAAGTGTTGTGAGTTAAAGCCCCACACTGGGTGTCGAGATTACTTAAAAATAAAATCGGAGCACCTGGGTGGCTCAGTCGGTTAAGCATTTGACTCTTGATTTCAGCTCAGATTATGAGCTCATGGTTCGTGGGATCAAGCCCTGTCATCAGACTTTGCACTCAGAGCATGGAGCCTACTTAGGATTCTCTCTCTCACCTATCTCTCTGCCCCTCTCTCAACTTGCGCGCACGCGCGCACACACACTCTCTCTCTCTCTCTCAAAATAAATACGTAAACATTAAAAAAATAAAATCTTAACAAAAAGAGGAGGTAAATAAATAAATACAATTCATTTTTGAAACCAATTTAAGAGCTCTGTTAGAGCTCACTTCTTTTCTCTTGGCTCTGTATGTGTGTACCTACCTAGAATTTTAATCTCTGCATCTGTGAGTCTCCAGTTTTTCAGCCCAAGCTTGATGAGCTGCAGGGCCCCCTCCAGTTGCTCCAACAGCCTGGTCAGGCTGACTCGCACATCACTCCACCAGGGCAGCATCAGCACAGTTAGCTCTTCCAGGATCTGTACCCTGTCAACTTCAAGAACCAGAGAGCAGTCCAGGAACTGAATCCATCTCAAAATTGATGAAGAATGTAGGGAAGTGAGAGAAGGAATGGTTTCTATCTCTGCAGCCTTCTCATTGTGTGATGAGACTCTACTTGAATTTGGTTAATATTTTTATGGAAAGCATTCAAGAATATACAAATACTGTGCAGAATAGTATAATGAAACTATATGTACTGATAAGCCAACCTTCAACAAATATCAGTTCATGGACAAGCTTGCTTCATTCTCCCCTAATTCCTTTCCTTCTCAATTATTTTAAAGCAAATCTCAGACAGTAATTATAGTTCTTTTTTTATTTTGTTTTATTTTATTTATTTTTGATTTTTTTAATGTTTATTTTTGAGAGAGAGAGAGAGAGAGAGAGACAGAGTGTGAGCGGGGAAGGGGCAGAGAGAAAAGGAGACATAGACTCCAAAGTAGGCTACAGCACAGAGCCCTATACAGGGCTCAAACTTACAAACCTTGAGATCATGACCTGAACCAAAGTCCAATGCCTTACCGACAGAGCCACCCAGATGCCCCATATAGTTTTTAAAAAAAAACAAAACAAAAAACCATAATCACAATATCACTATCACATTTTAAAAATCTTATCTTGAGGCGCCTGGGTGGCTCAGTCAGTTAGGTGTCTGACTTTGGCTCAGGTCATGATCTCTCAAACTTAGGTTTGTGAGTTTGAGCCCCGCATCAGCCTCTGTGCTGACAGCTCAGAGCCTGGAGCCTGCTTCAGATTCTGTGTCTCCCTCTCTTTCTGCCTCTCCCCTGCTTGTGTTCTGTCTCTCTCTCAAAAATAAATAAACATTAAAAAACATAAAAATCTTATCATTAACTCCTTAAACAAATTTGTCTTGAATATCAATTACTCTCAGACACTGGCCCCCTAGAAGGAAGCAAGCACTTGGAAGCCTCAGGTGTGATGAGCATGTGAAAACTGGTGGCTCAAAGTCATTGACCTGTGTCCCTTGAGGGACATATAGTAAGGCACACATGGACCAAAAAAACATCAGGGTCCAGATATGTGTTTCTGACTATCTAGTATATATATTCAAGTGTATGATTTTGGCTAAATTGTTATTCTTACTCAGTTCATGTAGAGCTTCATTTCCATCCTTTTCCAGGTGATTTTCAGATAAATCAAGAATGCTCAGTTTGGTCAAATTGTGAAGATTCTGAGCTGGAAAAAAATTTCAATACAAAATAAAAAGGCTTTTAGAGAGCTATGCGTTTAAAAAATATCCTTAGAAGAATCCTAAGTCTTTGTCTTCTTTGTTGATTGCCTACACATCATTATTTGACCTGATTAGTTAAATTATTTAATTATTCCCAAAGGTATCTGGCTATATTTAACTCTGAACTCCCATGGCTATGACTAAATGGACAGATATTTCCAGTCTTAAGCTCTGACTAATAAACTTCACATAAAGCCTAATGCAGCATAAAATATAGTTGTTACGTAGCTATAGGAAAGTCACTCCATTTCTCCAAGCTTCAGTGTCTTCATCTTTAGAATGAGGAAGTTGAAGGGTGCCTGGGTGGCTTAGTCAGTTGAGTGTCTGACTCATGGTTCGTGAGTTCGAGCCCTGCATCAGGCTCTGTGCTGGTGGTGTGGAGTCTGCTTAGGATTCTCCCTCTCTCCCTCTCTCTCTGCCCTTTCCCTGTACGCACTCTTTCTCTCTCTCTCAAAAATAAATAAACTTAAATAAACTTTTTTAAAAAACCTTAAAAACAAAGAACTAGATTACATGTAGGATTGTTTCCAATTCCAAAATGTCCTTATCATACAGGAGAAACAAAGGGACAAAAAAAAAAAAAAACCCAGATGAAATGATCAGTTCTTAGTTTATCTTAATTTAGATGATTTTGCTAATGTCATAGCTGTGATGCTAACTAATAAAAACTTAGGAAGTTAAAAAAAAAAGATGTGAGAGAAACAGAAAACACAAATAGCAAAATGGCAGGTGAAAATCTATCTACATCAATAATTACATTGACTGTAAATGGACGAAACACTAAAAGGCGGAAATAAGACTGGACTTTTTTTTCTTTTCCAAAAAAGCAAGACTCAATTCAATGCTATCTCCAAAAGATGTAATTATGTTGAGGAAAAAAATATGGAAAATTATTTTACATGCAAGCATTAATCATAGAATACCATCACTCTAGCTAAAAACTGCTTAGTTCTTTTCTTCACGTAAGGTGTTTATCATGGTTGTTTAATCTAGTTGAAGTTTTTCCTTTCAAGACTAATAAGAAAAATCTCCATTTAAAAAAGTCAAGGTTTTCACGGATATATACTTGTATTATAATATTAGCTATTAATATTTTTTTAGCTATCTTTTAAATTATTTTTTTAGGTAAGCTCTACACCCAACATGAGGCTTGAACTCATGACCCCACGATGAAGAATCACATACTCTACTGACTGAGCCAGCCAGTTGTCCCAGCTATTATTATTTTTAATCAATCATATGAAGTCTTAGAGTAAAATATCTTCTGGAGTTTGGCACTTTCAATAAAAAACCCATGGAACTCCTCTCAAAAAGGGTACAGCTGCTATTTGTAATTCTAAATCTGTGTCTCCCCAGGGTCAGGTAGAGAAGTAAGGAGTGTACTTATCCTTGTTTTCCTAGTGTTTGTCTAGCCTCTTCTAATCAGGAGTTTCTCTAGCTCTTGGTTTATATTAGCATACAAATGATTTCCTTTTACAGATTTCCAGCAGGTTTTTTTAAGTTTATTTATTTTTTAAGTTAAAAAAAATTTTAAGTTTATTTGTTTCGAGATAGAGCACAAGCGGAGGATGGGCAGAGAGAGGGAGAGAGAGAATCCCAAGCAGGCCCTGTGTTGTCAGTGTGGAGCTCAACATGGGGCTCGATCTCACAAACCATGAGATCATGACCTGAGCCAAAATCAAGAGTCGGACGCTTAACTGACTGAGCCACCCAGGCACCCCAAGACTCAACTCTTATATTAATGCACATTAGCTGCATCTTAAAAAGGCAATGGGTAAGAATTGGATGGCCTGAGAACATTTAAGGAAATCCTTCTCTCTCTGCTTCTCAGTCATTTATTTATCCATCATCTAAATATTTATTAGGCAGTTTATTATATAACAGAACATGTGCCATGTTTCAAGTCCCTATTTCTTCTTTTCATTTTCTTCACCATCTCTTAAAATTATAATATCTTCCATTATTCTGAAATGTTCTCCTCATTCTCCATCTATAATAAATTTTCATTCCAGTCATGGAGAACATTAAAAACAGACTAGATGTTACCTGGAAGTCTTTATTATCTTTTCCAGTTTCTCTAAAAATTAAATTTCCTTTTGAGACACTTAATGTGCATTAGTATGAAAGTAGCACATGTTCTCTTACACTGTTCTCATTCAGTTAATTCAGGCAACAGTTACCTAGGGTTTTCACAGCATTTGCAGACAGGCAGCAAGAGACTAATTGGATTTCTTCAAGGTCACAGGGTTCAGCTGACAGAGACTTTACTATGTAATCCATTCCCTTCCCAATATCAGACAAGTGGGTCATATGAAGTAAACACAACTTCTTCAGGTTTGTCAGACCTTCAGCTGCAAAAAGGAAGAAAGGAAATACATTAGGGCACCAAGTTAATTTGATTTAAACATATATTAATGGATTGAAAAGAAGGCAAAGAACAATTGTACAGAGGTCTTGTCATGTTCTATCTCTAGAGACCTTGAATTATAAAAGCCAAAGAGAGTTGTTCTTTCAACTATCACCCTCCAATCTCCTGGACTATACCAAAGTCACCTATGTGGAGGTCATTCTCTCAGTAAAATGAAAAAAAAAACTATAGTAAATGGGTACTATTTTAATGCATAACATTGTGTACCTTTACCATATTTTTGGTAGGATGAGAATGAAGTCTTCTTAATGAGCACTTTCCCTTTAATCTCCCCAAAAATCTCAGGAGGAGTGGAAACTGAATTCAGAGAGGGTAGCATGGGGACTTCTATTCGTTGGTGTGCTTCTAGTGCATGGTATGCTATTTTATAGCCAACTGTATAGCTTAGGGGTCGTGAACATAAGCTTTGCAGTCAATTTGATTCTTAGATCTTATAATTTGTGTAACCTGGCTGTGGATTTAGGAATAATTATACCTATGTAACTGGGACTATTTGTGAGGATCCAATGAGAGAAAGTGTGTAAAAGTACCTAGTATAGTATCTAATCTATGCATAGTAACCCTTTAATAAACAGTAAATTTAGGTTTGTCTATTTAAGCCCAGACTGGTTCCTTTTTTTTTTTTTAAGATAGACTTCACACCCAGCACAGACCCAATGTGGGGCTTAAACTCAGAACCCTGAGATCAAGACCTGAGCTGAGATCAAGAGTCGGATGTTTAACTATATGAGCCACCCAGGCACCCCTCACCCCAGACTGTTTCCTAGGGACCAGATCTTCTGTGATAGGTATTTTTGAACCCTTTGTACCAATTAGTGAGACCCTGGGCAAGTCAATAAACTGTTCTAGGTTTCAGTATCAGTAAAATGAGAGAGTTGAACTAGATGCTCTCAGGCTCTTTCCAGCTCCAATAGTCTGAGTAAGTTATAGGCATGCAACAGATGTGTACTAAACACTGAATTAATCTGATTATTTTCATATAGGCTATATAATGAAAAAAGGGCAGCCATTTTTTCATTATAGGATAAGGTTGTCTTTAGGCAGGAAGTAGAACAAAAAAGAATAAGGAACATTCTTTTCTGAGGAACATTTAACTGAGGGCTCAAACAGTTGGGGGGGGAAGCCATGGGGGAGGGAGCGGAAAGCAGGGACATTGGAGGAAAAGAGCTTCAATGGGAATCCTCCCTGTCCTGGAGAGTCTGGCTCCCCGTGACAAACCACACATTCTGCTTGTATTAAGTTTTCTTGATCCACATTCCTTCTTGCTTTCCATTCCATTTACGAAGCTTTATTTAATTATGAAACCACAGTATAAACTTTTTTATATTGTTTCTGTGCTTCACATATAAACATAGTCAGTCATCCAGGAAGATAAAAACATATCATGGCTTCTGTCCCCTAAAGCATTACAGTTAGTGGTGTACAATTTACATAAAATGGTGCTGAAGGATTGGAATGGCAATAGAGAAAAACGTCTAGAAAATCAATGTAATCACAAGTACATAAAGGCATCCTTGCCTTATACAGACACAGCCAGTATCTAGGATCCTTAAGTGAACTGTTCTTATTATCAAACTTACATCAATAAAAATATTAAGGAAAATAAAAATCTGACCTAATTTTATAGCATCTTCCTCATTCATCTTAATGTTGTATAGTATGAGCTTTGTAAGATTCTTCAAATTACCCAAGCTGTCAGTCAGACCACCTGTCAAAAGAAAAAGGATTGACTATGTTCATTTGTCATTTACTAGATTTTTGTTACCAATCAAAAAATGTTAGTTGTCTCCATGGGCAAGAAATGCTCATGAAATTGACACAACGATGTTTTGTTTTTGTCTTTTTGGTCAGAGATGGGCATCCTCTTTAGCTAAAAGCATGTTCTCCTAATATAATGGAATAAGGGTAGAAAATAATAACAGAAAGATAACAAGGAAATCTTCAAATACTTGGAAATTTAATAATAGACATCTAAGCTTTTCATGATGCTATCATTAAATGATACAAATCCCAGACTAAGAGAATAAAACAAAAGAAAACTTTAGACAAGTATCATTCATGAACATAGAAACAAAATTCTCAACAAAATATTACTAAAAAATTCAACCAGATATAAAGAAAATATTATATGACCACTAACTGGTCAGCTTCCTACTGAGAATGCAGAGCTGTTTCAATATTTGGATACCAATCCAAATAATTCACTGTATTAACAATCTAAAGAAGAAAAACTACATGGTCAAGTATGTTGATGCAAAAAAAAAAAAACATTTGACATCATCTGACATCCATCCATAATAATTCTCAGCAACCTAGGAATAGAAGGAAACTTCCTCAACCTGATGAAAGTCATCTACAAAAAAACTACAGTTGACATCATACTTAATGGTGAAAGTCTGAGTGCTTTGTTGCTAACATCAGGAACAAGAGAGGATGTTCACTCTCACCCTTCCTATTCAACATTGCACTGCAAGTCATAATCAGTGCAATAAGGCAAGAGAATAAAATAAAAACAAACTGGAAAGGAAGAAATAAATCTGTTCTTTTTGGAAGTGACATGAAGTGAGTTTAGCAAATGTGTAGACTAAAGATTGATACGCAAAAATCTATTGCATTTCTATATAGTAGCAATAAATAATTGGCAACCAATTTTTAAAAATTCCATTTACAGTAACTCCAAAAGAACCAAAAAGTTAGGTATAAATCTCATAACACATATGCAGGATGAACATGATGAAAACTACAAATTATGATAAAAGAAATAAAAGAAAATCTAAATAAATGGAAAGAGAAACCATTCTCATGGATTGAAAGATTCAACAAAATAAAGATATCAATTCTTTATTGGTCGATAGATTTAATATAATTCCAAACAAGGTGTAAGGAAGTTTTTGATTATATAAACAATGTGAAAGCCAAAGGAACTAGAATATAAAAAAATTCTGAAAAAGAATAAAGTTGTAGAAACAACACTACTCAATTTTATGACTTCCTATAAAGCTACAGTTATTAAGACAAGATGAAATTAGCAAGAAATAGACAAGGGTATTGGCAAATGTTGAATCAATAGGACAAGAGAGTCCAGAAACACACCCAACATAATTGCAGCTAAATGATTTCGGACAAAAGTACAAAGGCAGTTCAAACATGAAAGAATAGTCATTTCAATGAATAGGACAACTGGATATCCATATGCAAGAAAAATGAAACTTGATCTAAACATCATATTTTATATAAACATTAACCCAAGTGGATCATAAATGTAAATGTAAAACTTTAAAAAAAAAGATAGGAGAAAATCTTCATGACCTGGGGGTAGGCAAAAAGTTTTTAGTCATGACACCAAAAGCTTGACTTGTACAAGAAAAAATGGATTGCAACTAAAATCTAAATTTTTTGTTCTATGAAAGATACTGTTGAGAGAATGAAAAGACTAGCTACAGATTGGGAGAAAATATTTTCAAATCACTTACCTGACAAAGGACCGGTAACAAAACTCAACATTAAGAAGATGAATTACCTAATTAACAGAAGGATAAAAACTTAGATACTTGGCCAAAGAGATAAATAGTTGGCAAAAAGCCCATAAAAAGTTTTCTATTTTATCAGCTAAGTATGATGAAATAACACTACGCCCAGAGTTCCAGTTGCTCCACATCCTCATCAGCACTCGGTGTTGTCTGTTTTTTTTTTTTTTTCTTATTGTAAGGCAATTGTAGAATGAAGAAAATAAAAAAGAGAAACACAAAGGATAGTAAGTGCTAGTGAGAATGCAGAGCAGCTAAACCTGTCATATATTGCTATTGGAAATGTAAAATGGTACAAACTGGAAAACAGCTTGGAACTTTCTTAAAAAGTTAAACAAGCACTAGGCACACCTTGGGTGGTTCAGTCGGTTGAACATCTGACTTTGGCTCAGGTTGTGATTGTGAGTTTGAGCCCCACATCAGGCTTGCTGATGTCAGCACAGAACCCGCTTCAGATCCTTTGTCCCCTCTCTCTCTGCCTCTCCCTTGCTTGCGTTCTCTTTCAAAAATAAATAAACATTTAAAAATAGTTTGGGGTGCCTGGGTGGCTCAGTGGGTTAAGCATCTGACTCTTGATTTCTGCGCAGGTCATGATCAGGTTGTGAGTTCCAGATGCACATCATGTTCTGCGCTGACACTGCAGAGCCTGCTTGGGGTTCTCTCTCCCCACTCTCTCTGGCCCTCCCTCACTCGTGCTGTCTCTCTCTCTCTCTCTCTCATTCTCTCTCTCTCTCTCTGAAAATAAATAAACTTTAAAAAAAAAGTCAAACAAGCACTTATCCTATGACTTAGCAATTCCACTCCTAGGTATTTACCTAAGTGATTTGAAAACTATTTTCACACAAAAACCTGCATACAAACAATTACAGTAGCTCTGTTTATAATTGCCCAAACTGGAAATAACCTCTATGTCTTTCAGAGGTGATGAGATAAACTGTGGCATGTCCATATAGTGTAATACTATTCAGCAAAGAAAGGGATGAACTAGGAATATTCTGAAGAGATGTGGAAGACAAAAATAGAAATGAACCTTGGGTAGAAATGTCAGGGAACTGAATTTTTAGCTATAAGAAAGAATGAGCACTGATTACAAACTCAAATGTCAACAAGGGCCAGGGAGATAATGTTATTCCAAGGAGTAGAACAGGTGGGCACTGTGCCCACGTGGAGTTTATGTATCTTGTCCAAAGGGCACAGGAGCAGTTCACGAAGCTCTAGCCAATTGTTACCAAGTGAAGATGGGGGCCTGCCATTGCCAGACCTCAATTTTCAAGAGAAATGAGTAACCTGTATTTTCACACTGCAATCTCCCAATTTCAAAATACTGGTAACTCCAGGCAGAAGGGTCATGGCTAGGGAATGCAAAAGGGAAGGAGGCTTCACTGTAGAATGTTTTATACTTTGGATCACGTGAATATATTACTCAAAACATAAATTTTAAAAATTAAGCACAAAATATTGGCAAACATTAAAAAGAGAACTCTACATAATACGTAGGCTAAATTCAGCACAGAGGTGACCAGTTTGCAAGATAAGCACAAAGGAATAGCCCTCAAGAGGAGATGGTGAGCTTCCTGACACAGAAGGTAGTCTAAATGAAGTCCTGGTTCCTATGCGGAATCTTATGGAAGGGATTCCTGAATTGAGTAGAAGGTTGCAAAGATTATCTGTGCAAAAGATTCTAGATTTTTCAAAATGTTTATTTATTGAGAGGGGGAGGGGCAGAGAGAGAAGGAGAGAGAGAATCCTAAGTAGACTTCACACTGTTAGGTGAGAGCCCCACCCAAGGCTCAATTCCATGAACCAGTAGTGGAAATCAAGAGTCGAACGCTTAATCAACTGAGCCACCCAGGCACCCCAGATTTTAGATTTTTAAAGTGATACAAAATTTCCTTTACAGAGTGACAAATGAGGCAGAGCTTGATGGGAAATCTGTTGCAAATGAAAAGCAATCTTGGATTACAGTCAAGTAGAGCAAGGCTCCTGCCAGCCTGTAGCTTCACACTACAAAGCAGCCCCTGTTCCAGGCAACAGGGCTGGTCTACACAGGTAAAGGTGGTCTACACAGGTAAGGCAGACATTCGCCTTTAATACTATTTTGCATTTGGGGAAAATTCCCCTTTACTCAGAAAGATTGGCCCCACACGTATGTGTCTGAGATCTGAAATTTCTTCATGTTAGACAAAATCTGTTCCCACAATCTTTTTTCAAAATGAATGATACTTGGCGTTGGGGGGGAGGGGGTTGGGTATGTGCTGCAATCTCCTAGATGAGAATCCAGTAACACAGTTAGCTACCAGCTCCTGCAGGTGATGAGTTTACAGGCTGGATTTCCTCCCAGACTTGAAGTGAGGAGGGGTGCCATTTGGCAGGGAACGAGTGGATGATGGGTGGAGGAGGAGATGCTGAGAAGGGGGAGAGGTCAGTGAAGACGAGCTTAACCTACCTCACACACACACACACACACACACACACACACACACATTGCCATATAAATTATATTGGTGTTCAGTCAGACCATTTAGCTTCAGCTCTTGGAATCCTCCCTAGGGCCTCCCCGTATGACAGTCTTCCCCATTATGGACCTCTCTCTCTCAGACCTCCTACCTCTCTTCCAAGTCCTGACATCTGGTTGAAAATATTAGAAAACTTAGGGGCACCTGGGTGGCTCAGTCCATTAAACGTCTGACTTTGGGTCAGGTCATGATTTCGTGGTCTGTGAGTTAGAGCCCCAGGTTGGGCTCTGTGCTGACAGCTCAGAGCCTGGAGCCTGCTTTGGATTCTGTCTCTGTCTCTGTGCCGCTCCCTTGGTCATGCTCTGTCTCTCTCAATCTCTCTCTCTCTCTCTCTCTCTCTCTCTCTCTCTCTCTCTCAAAAATAGACATTAAATAATTTTTAAATAAAAAAGAAACTATTAGAAAATTTAAAGCAAAACTGTATGATATCTAAAGTTTCCATGGCACCCAAACAGGCTTCATTATAGCTTAAACTGCTAATATTTGTAATACCTGGCAGCCGTGGAGTCTGTAGGTCCTGAATACTCAAGGTTTTCAGGTTTGTCACAGCTGTGATGTGCTGCTCGTCTTCTATGGTGAGGGGACTGGCTTCCACGATGAGAGAATAAATGTTCTTGCAGGTGCGGAGGACCAAACTAAAGCTTCCGGCCACACCAGCACACCTCTTAATGCACAATCTGAGGTTTGTAGCAGAACTGAATATCTTTCCCAGATATTTGATATCTTGTTTATTCAACTTGCTGAAGTCCCGGAGTGTGACCTCCAGGGTCTTGAATTCCTGCTTCCAGTTGAAGAACAAAGACACAGCCCTGCTGGGAATGTAAGTTTCTGAGGACCCTTCCTGAGTCCTGCTTGTGTCTTCTGTGGTTTTGTCCCTTGAGGCCGTAGCTTCTCCGTAGAAGTCTAGTTTAATGAAGTCCAGAGCACTTGCACAATTAGGCAAGTGTTCAAAGAAATCAAATAAGTAATCGGGAATGTTCTCTGAGTTGATATATAAGCTTTTGCCACAAAAGAAGGCTTCAAAATCTTTACTCAGGTCTGATTTGGATATACTCTCATGGAATAGATTAATGCCACACTTTGTAAAGGAATTGATATTTATGGCTTTCAGAGTTTCTTGCATGGTGGTGTTTTTCACATTTTGCACAGACTCCTGCCTCCAGAGAGGCTTCTGGGTGACAGAGAGCCCACAGAGGCTGCCATGTTGATACACTGCTGCAAGGTGTTCCAGAACAGTCCTGGTGGCTTCAGTAGATGATCCACACGTGTACAGGAGCAGGTTGCTATACTTGGATGCAATGTCTGAAATGAAAACCATTTTCTGCAAGTAACCTTTCCCCTCGGTCACCTCCTCTGGATCTTGAGACTTCAGCAAATTGCTGAGTCTGCGTCCTGCTATGTACTCCTGGAATGAGTTATGAAAGAATTTATACTTTGGCTTGAACCGTTGAGCTGTGTATTTACATAGGAGTCCAGTGGTCAGTAGGATGTCCTCATTCACACTGGACATGTCCTCCGGTTGGAAATCAAACCTGTGTGAGAACACACCCTCCAGAGCTAGGTCTCCACAGCGGTTCAGGCTCTGAGTGAAGTCTTCTCCAGCCACCCCTTTCAGTCTGTACTTGTTTTTCTGTATCAGCAGGTCATAGAAGGTGCGGAACAGTGTAGTTTGGGTGTTGGAGTGGAACTCACTTTCCCCCATCTGGATTGCACAAGTGATGACCACAAAGAGAGGGGTCTTCATCAGGTTCCTCAAGCATCTGGATTTCTGAATTTGGAGCAACAAGCCTTCAGCATGCTCCTTCATCAGCACTTTTTGTATGAGAGTCTGGGCACTGTCCTCTGTCAAATCCCCTACCTCGGCAGTCAGGGCACCAAACTGCCTGATGTGTCTCAGGCACTCAGTGGTGGTGGTGACAATGACCATATTCTTGAAGCGGTGGTTCTCCTTTATGAGGGCTTCGATCTCTGGGCAGTTCTGGGCCTTGAATTCGTTGTAGCCATCAAGGAGAAATAGTACCTTCTGCCGTAGCTTCAGCAGCATGGCTGTGAAAGCCTGCTTCCTGATGGTGTCAGGTATATCTAGGAGTTGATCACACAGAGTTTCAAAGAGCCCACCCTGGGCCCTGCTCAGACGGACAAAGAAGACTAATTTGAACTTGTTGAGAGCCCCACACTTTCCGGAAGCCCAGAGCATGGCGATTTGCTGCAGCAAAGTGGACTTCCCTTTGCCTGATTCCCCCTCAATGATGCAGGGGCTCTGAAGACTGTCCAGCAGACCATCGAGGGTCAGCTGCTCTAATCGGTGATGGTGATGGTCCTTCCTCCAGAGAACAGGTTCTGTGAAGGTGCTTTTCAAATTAAAAATAATGTCAAAGTCTTCACCCAGGGGATAGAAGTTCAGAAAAGATGGAGTCTCATATAAATACTTTAGATTCTGAGCCAAATCATCTAAGAGTTCTTCTGACACCTGCTGAGAAAGACCTTTAGAGAAGAGGTAAGGTTAGAGGACCCAATTCTGTGTCTCCCCAGAACTTAAGGTTTCAGGAGGATGAAAAGGGATTTATGCTGGGAATCTTCCATTGGTGACTTTACTTTCCTTCCTCAGGTCTGAGCTGGCACAAAGGGTTCCAAATATTTTGCCTTCTGTTTCCTTCTTTCCGCCACATGGTCTTTGCAGCGTCCAATTGGAAATGGGAGCCTGTGTTTGGGTTAAGTTCGAAAGGGTGTGAAAATAGTGGGGATATGGCCGTGAGGGATGGTTAGAGGGAGCTTTCCCCAGATCAAGCCTTAACCTTTATTAAAATCTATCATAAAACAAAATACAAGTTATTATTTAATGATAATATTAAAAATAATCGTTCCGCATTGGACTAAGGAATGTCAAGAACCATGACTGCATTAACTTAAGTGTCTTCAGTATCCAGTTTGATTTTGAAATGAGTCTATACTAAATCCTTAATTCCTGACCCTGGCGTTACTTATTTGGTTTCACCAATAAGTGATCTAATGGGAGTTTTTTCTGAGAGTGTCTGAGCTTTTCCTTCACAGAACCAAAACCCACTACCCAGTGATATAAAGAGGAGGAGAGCAGAGGCTCTCTCATGGGCATTATGGGTCTTCTTCATGGTTTATTCTATTTGTAGAACAGATACAAGAAAATTGATACTTACTTTGTCCATTCAAGTCCTGAAACAGAGGATAGTTCCACTTTTCAAGGGATTTGAGAAAAAAGTTACAGGATTCCGAACCCTTTTTCAGAATCATGTGAATGATCCCTCTTGCAGCATCCTGCTCAACCTTCTCACAGTAAATGACACTTACTTCTTCGTAATTCAGAATATCCCACGCAAATAGCTCATCCACAATTTGCTTTATAACAGTCATTCCCATCCTTTGAATGAGGACTTGACTATTCTCCTTTATGAAATTCACTGAGGAGATGGGGGGAAATATGCACATTTATTTATTGATGTAAAATGTACACCTCAGCATCTTGTTGATGGAGCAGTAGGGCCATGCATTCCCCCCGCCCCCTCTGGACCCACCTTGAGCTATGGAAATGTCAAATGCTTGAATTCCAAGCCCACAAGAAAACCTCTGCAAAGCCCTCATCTTTAATCCCAGAGTTTTTATTGAACAACGTGGTGTTTCTTTGGTCATGAAGTAGTCTTGTGCCCCAATATAAAAGGGTTTCTATGGAGGTCATAGTGGTAAGACTGGGCTTTAAAATAATGAAACTGGCCTGGGATCTGCTAGTTGCTACCATCTGTGCAACCTTGGCAAGTTGCTAAACTTCTCTGAGCCTATTCAGTGCTGTGCTGCTAAATATTGAACACACTTGGGGCACCTGGGTGGCTCGGTCAGTTAACCATCTCACTTTGGCTCAGGTCATGACCTCGTGGTTTGTGGGTTGAGTCCCATGTCAGGCTCTGTGCTGACAGCTCAGATCCTGGAGCCTGCTTGGGATTCTGTGTGTCCCTCTTTCTCTGCTCACACTCTGTCTCTTGCTTTCCCTCAAAAATAAACATTAAAGAACCTATTTCCAAAATAGATATAGATATAGATATGTATACATAGAACACACTTGTTCTCTGGGGGTTAAGGCCCTAATTTGTAGCATTTCACCAATCTCCATGTTAGAAATATTTTCAGTATGGCTGATTTCAAGCTATATATCAGCTGGCTAACAAAAATCATGAAAATTCAACAATCGGGTCTCACTAAACAGTAAGAACCATCTCCATTCCAGCACTGGTTGCTTACCTGTTATACTGGAGTTGGGAACAGTATTGATTGAACTTATGAAGTTATGAGAATTCCTGTATGATATCTCATACAAAGGAATAGCTCAGTACATGTTAGCTACTGTTTTCAGCCAATGATTCTGCTGTCACCATTCAAACGAATAATACATTCTACCTCCCATAGAACTTGGTCTTTTCTGTAGTGTCCGTGCAAAACAGTTGTCTGTTCCAGGGGTGAGCTCTAGCACCTCTCCACGTTCGCGGAGAAGCTGTGTCACTTCTGTTTCCACCTCTCCAAGATCTAACTCTCAGACGCAGACCACTCTGCACCCAGGCATCCCTTCACAGCTTGGAGAAATGTCTCCCTGGTGTTTCACTCTTGGACGCTGTCTGCACTAGGTTTCTTCCTGTGCTAGGCTGCTCCTGCTTTTAAGATCTTAAGCTCAACTCATGCAAAGGACGTGCTCCTCCTGAAGACCCCCAAGTCCTCTCTCGTCTGAAAGGCACCGTCCGACACTCACTCTGATTCCCAGGGTCTCACCTAGCTTCCCTTTCTGTTTGTCTCAGCTTCTACCACTCACCTCAGTTGGAATGGGACCACATGACAGGGCACATGTCCTGTCAGGGAGTCTAACCTCTCTCCTTCTGGGGTCTCATCTGTTCTCTTGGCCTCTACATCATCCCTATGAAGATGACCCCTCAGTCTGAATCTAGCCAGCCTCTTCATTTGATAGCCAAAGAAATGTCACCTCAGAGAGGCCTAGAGACTGTGAAAGGTCCAAGACTAGCCTTTTTTTTTTTTACATGTATTTATTTTTGAGAGATAGAGCACAAGTTGGGGAGGGACAGAGAGAGAGGGAGACACAGAATCTGAAGCAGGCTCCAGACTCTGAGCTGTCAACAAAGAGACCGACATGGGGCCCGAACCCATGACCTGAGCCGAAGTCGAACACTTAACCAACAAGGCTAGCCTGTTGGAGGCTAAAATTTCTTCAGTTATAAAATTAAGACATTGATACCTTCTCTATTTGGAAGACTCATGAGAAAGATTGAATAAAGTCACATAAGTCACATATATAAAAATGTTTTAAAATTTGAAAAGTGCACTACTATGTAACTGTAAGATGTTCTTACTGTTAACCATGTATATCTCCCCCTGTGTGCACTACCATACTCCTTTCTTATCAAGTAATTAGGTGAAAACACTGCTGCTTATTCATTCATTTACTCATTCATTCATTCAGTACTCATTCTTATCAGACTGTATCTAGGCCAGTGCTATACAGTACAAGTTTCTGAGATGATGGGCAAGTCCTCAGTTTGTACTGTCCACTGGAGTAGCCACTAGCCACAGGTGGCTATTGAGCATTTGAAATGTGGCTAGCCCAACTGTGAACTGAATTTTAAATTTTATTTAATTTTTATTTATTTAAATTCACATTTAAATAGATACATGTGGCTACTGGTTACCACATTGGATAGCACAGGTCTACATCCAGTCTTCAAAGTGGAAAGAGTTACATTTTGGTTGCCACTTCGATCCACACCATGTTTTTTTACAATGATCATGACAGGTGTAGCTCTTTGCTGTCTGGCTGGGAGGATGCAGCTGAACAGGGGAAGGGACCAATATTTTAAGACATACACCTCGTTACTCTTTGTGTGTAAATCCTGTTCTATCTGGGGTTGTGCCTGTTATCATGGGCTGCCATGTTTGTAACTGAATTCTCAAAACCACAGAATATTTATTGGGAATTCCACAAATTTCAGAAGACACAAATTGATTTTCCATTCAATATCATCAGTATTTGGTGGCACACTATCTAACCAAGTGAATTTTATTTCTAGTATACTTACTTGTTCTGAAAAAAAGATTTCCACTTTTCTGTATCTCAGTAGATGATATTATTTCCAAATGCACAGGTCAAAGATGATTCTAATATTGTCCGCTTCTTTTTGTAAAACTGCTCCTTATTCTGTAAAATTAATAAAACAGAACCAAAAGCTATCAGGCAGCAATGATGGTCACTTTTGTACTTATTTTTTTCCACACCAAATAAGGACACATTAAACATAATGTTTGACATCTGTTTTTTTTTTTTTAATTTACTCTGTTTTCAGACCTTTCTGTATCAGTTTTAAACTGATTCATTTTATTTATTTACGTTTGTTTGTTTGTCTGTTTTAGCAATCTCTTCACCCAATGTGGGGCTTGAACTCACAACCCTGAGATCGAGTGTCACATGCTCTTCTCACTGAGCTAGCCAGGTGCCCCTTAAACTGCTTCGTTTTAAAAATCAAACTCATTGGGGCTCCTGGGTGGCTCAGACTCTTGATTTGGGCTCAGGTCATGATCCCAGGCTCAGTTTTCTCTCTCTCTCTCCCTCTGCCCCTCTCCCCTACTTGCATGCTCTCTCTTTCTCTCTCAAAACAAAACAAAACAAAACAAAACAACAACAAACCAAAAAATCAACCTCATTGAGGTATAATTACATATATATGCTACATACATATATATGGTATATTTGTATTATTATATTATATATTATTATACAGTTGTATATATGTATTATTTGTTTATTATTATATATAAATAATTATTAATAATTATACAAAACTGTATACATACATTTGTATGCATTTCCTTGTATATATTTGTATGTATATATTATTGTATTATATTAAGATATAATTATATATGATACAAAAACTACAGGGGCGCCCGGGTGGCTCAGTCGGTTGAGCATCTGGCTTTGGCTCAGGTCATGATCTCGTGGTTCGTGTCGGGCTCTGTGCTGACAGCTCAGAGCCTGGAGCCTGTCTTCAGATTCTGTGTCTCCCTCTCTCTCTGACCCTCCCCTGCTCACGCTGTCTCTCTCTCTCTCTCTCTCTCTCTCTCTCTCTCTATCTCTCTCTCTCTCAAAAATAAATAAAACATTAAAAAAAACTCCATACAATCAAATGCAAGGAGCTTTGACAAATGTACACACCAAAGTCAATAATACCCCAGTCGAAATTTAGACTATTTCCATTACTGCAGAAGTTTCCTTGTATAAACCATCCCTCCTATTTCTCACCAAAGCAACCACTGATCAATTTCTTTAACTATAAATTAGTTTCACCTGTTCTAGAGAGTCATCTAAATGGAAAACTGTCATATGTTCTCTTGTGTCTGGCTTCTTTCACTTACCATCATGTTTTTGAGATTTGCCTTGTTTGCATTTATTGGTAGTTAAGTCATTTTTTGATTGAGCAGCATTCCATGGTGTAAACAGATCAGTTTATTTATCAGTTCGATTGATTGACATTTGATTTGTTTCCAGTTTGTGGCTATAATGAATGAAGCTGCTATGAACATACATATACAACTATCTTTATGGATATATGTTTTCATTTCTCTTGGGTAAATACCTAGAAGTAGAATTTCTGGGTCATATGGTAAGTGTATGTTAATTTTTTTAATGTTTATTTTTTGAGAGAGAGAAAGAATGCGTGAGAGAGTGGGGGGAGGGGCAGAGAGAGGGAGACAGAGGATCTGAATCAGGCTCTACTCTGACAGCAAAGAGCCTGCTTTGGGTCTCAAATTCACAAACTGTAAGATCACGACCTGAGCCAAAGTCAGGTGCTTAACTGAGCCACCCACGTGCCCCAAGTGTATGTTAATTTTATAGAAGGTGCCAAACTATTTTTCAAAGTGGTTGTACCATTTTACATGCCTATCAACATGTAAAACCAACAGTTTCAACTGTTCCAAATTCTCACCATTGCTTGGTTGGCATTATCTGTCTTTTTAATTTTAGTGGTTCTTATTATGTATTTTTAATTATCAGTTAATGATGATTGAACATCTTTTCATGTACTTTATTGTTTTTTATAAATCTTCTGTGAAGTATCTGTACAAATCTTTTGCCCATTTTACAAATTAGGTTGTCTTTCAATTACTCACTTTCAAGAGTTCTTCGTAGACTCTGGATATAAATTGTTGGATATGTGTACTGTGAGTATTTTCTCCTATTCTGTGGTTGTTTTTATTGTATCCAGGAGTTAATTTGTAGAGATAATGGAGTGACAAAATGGAGAGGTCAATGCCACTAAAAGAAGTTTTATTACTTACAATTCCCAGTAGGAGGGCCTGCCACATCACACAGGGCTGCACAAGCAGTACCAGAGTTGATCAAGAGACAGGAGAAAAGGAGAAAATTAGCCCCCAGCCTGCATTATAGTTTTCACGGGAAGAAATGGGTAAGGCAGGGTAGGCAAGTTTGAACAAGTTTAGGATTGGATAGTTTGAATAATTTTGGGAAACTCTGGGATACAATGGTGGCTCTGGAGTGATTTAAGGCAAGGAAATAATGACTTGGTGTCCGAGTTAGTAAAGTTGGTAGTTGGGGATGTCTTTGGATAAGTTGTTTTGCATAAGAAAGGCACACTCACAGACAAGTTTTTTGCTATTCCTGGGAATTAGTTAGCCCTGGTAAGGGCAGGCTCTCCCAGCTATCAAAACCCCCAAGCTAGCAATTCATCATGAAATATTAAAAATTAAAAACATGGTTAATACAATGGTTTTATTAACACAATGGTCTTTAAATTTTTTTTTGATGTTTATTAATTTTTGAGACAGAGACAGAGCACAAGTGGGGGAGGGGCAGAGAGAGATGGAGATAGAGAATCCAAAGCAGGCTCCAGGCTCTGAGCTGTCAGCACAGAGCCCTATGAGAAGCTCAAATTCCTGAACCATGAGATCATGACCTGAGTGAGAGCCAGATGCTTAACTGACTGAGCCATGCAGGTGCCCTGTCCTTTTATTCTCTTATATCTTTTGAAAAACAAAACATTTTCCTTTTTATGAATTCCACCTTTTTTTGAGAGAGAGAGAAAGAGAGAGAGAGAGAGCACACGCACTCACACACTCACACACAGGGGAGGAGCAGTGTGAGAGGAAGAGAGAGAATCCCAAGCAGCCTCCACACCCAGCCCAGTGTGGAGCTGGACATGGGGCTCAGTCTCATAACCATGAGTTCATGACCTGAGCTAAAATCAAGAGTCAGACACTTAACAGACTGAGCCACCCAGGAGCCCCTGGATTCTACCTTATTAATTTTTTCTTCTTTGGTTCAAGCTACTTGTGGTTACCCCAAGGCACAAAGACTTTCATATAAATTTTCTTGTAGAGGTTTTAGAATTTTAGTTTTTACATTTAGGTCATTGATCCATTTGGGGATAGTTTTTGTTTATGAAGTGAGATGATGAGTTGAAGTTCATTTTTTCCCCCATAGAGATGTCCAGTTTTTCCAGTGTGATTGGTTGACAAGAATATCCTTTACCCATTGAATTTGTGAGTCTACTTCTGGATTCTGTTCTGTTCCATTGATTTATATGTCTATTCTTCTGCCAATATCACACTGTCTTGATTATTGCATCCTTATAATAAGTCTTGAAATCAGGTAGTGTAAATCCTTCAATTTTGTTTTTTTAAAAGGACTGTTTGCATTTCCATATAAATTTAAAAATTTATTGATGTCTCTTTTTCTATGTTTTACATATTTTGAGAGAGAGCAAGAGAGAGTGCAAGCAAGGGAGAGGCAGAGAGACCCGGAGAGAGAGAATCCCAAGAAGGCTCCATGCTCAGCACAGAGCCGGATGCAGGGCTCAGCCTCACAAACCACAAGATCATGACCTGAGCTGAAATCAAGAGTTGGATGCTTAACTGACTGAGCCACCCAGGCACCCCTATTGATTTCTATTTTTATTATTTTTTAAATTGTTTTTATTGTTTTTTATTTTTTTATTTTTTGAGACACAGAGAGAGACAGGACACAAGCAGGGGAGAGGCAGAGATAGGGAGACACAGAATCCGAAGGAGGCTCCAGGAACTGAGCTGTCAGCACAGAGCCCAATGCAGGGCTTGAACCCACAGGTGTGAGGTCATGACCTGAGCCGAAGTTGGGCGCTCAACCAACTAAGCCACCCAGAAGCCCCAATTTTTATTTTTAGAAGAAGCCTTTTGACTTCTATTTTCTGGTCTGGCATGTAAAGAAGTCATTACTCCATCTTCACATCAAGTAAAAAGTAACTGCCTAAACTGAAAATCAATAACTGATTTTAGATCTGTCAGAGAACTGGGGCAAAGGGTGCCCCTAGGCTGAAGAGACACATAGGCAGATACAGAAAGTCCCACCTACTGGAGTAGAAACCCAGGAGGGAGCAGAAACTCATAAGCAGAAACCTTTAAGGAACCAGTATCAGAAAAGAACTGGGCCTCAGTGCATCTATATGACAAGCTGGAGGATCTGAGGCTTTCAGAGAATAGAGAAGCAAGAAAAGCTGTCCAAACTAGAAAGAGTATTTTCTAGGGCAGTTTTTCAAATTGGCCTACTCATTCAGGCCATGATAGCAACTTAAGTGGGTTACAAGTAGTATATATTTTTATTTTTATTTTTATTTATTATTTTTTAAGTTTATTTCTTTTTTTATTTTAAGTAATCTCTACATCAACTGTGGGGCTCCAGCTCACAACCCCAAGATCAAGAGTCGCACACTCCTCTGACTGAGCTAGGTAGGTGCTTTTATATATATGTTTTTAATGAAGTAGACCTAAAACTATCAGAACACACTGTATTTTTTCACGAACGTTTTATTTCAATTGTTTATATATCCGGGCACTGGGTAGGGATACAAGATGTATTTATTATGAGAGTTGCAGTCAATGCAGTTTTGAAGGTCAGTGGTCTAGGGTAACCTTTGTGGAGGGATATTTAATTCTGCCTGGAAGAGGTGACTTTTGAGTTGTTTTGAAGGAAACCAAAGTTCACCAGGCAGTAAAGGCAGAAGGGTATTTCTAGGCAGAGGAGCCGCATGGAGAAGGAGCCATGGGGGTTACAGCCTGGAAGCAAGGATGAGGATAGCACATGGGTGTGAGCAAGGGCCTATTTTGGTGTCAGGACTGAGTGCAAATTCCAGCTCTACCACTGTTAAGCTGGGAGGACTTGGTACACAGAAAAGAGTCTGTAAACTGCAGCTCCTATAGTTTCTTCCCTCCCCTTCTACCCCCACAAAAAAGGTATGGGTCTCAGAGGTATCAGACTTCCACTGACTGAGTCAGAGTTTCAGTAGAACAGAAAAGAGGAAGAAGCTAGAGGAAGAAGCCAAGAAGATCCTTATATTCCACATGTAAACAGAATAAGCTAGTCCCTGAGTTGGCCATCAGTCACTTTGTCTGCTAAAATAATCAATTAAAATTGCTATGTGGATCATCAGCTAGGAATCTCAGCTGATTCTGAAGTTGCTAAAAATTCATATTCAGTTTGGATACTGGAATATATTATGGTTCATATTAGTGTCATGGCTGAATTATGTTCCCCAAAATCCATATGTTGAAGCTCTTACCCCCAGTACCTCACTCCATGACTATTTGGAAATAAGGCCTTTAAGGAGGTAATTAAGATGAGGGTGGGCCCTAATCCAATCTGACTGGGGTCCTATAAGATAAGATTTGTACACACAAAGAGAGACCCCAGGGATTCTTGCCCTGTGGAGTCCATGTGAGGCCACAGTGAGAAGGCAGCCATTGGAAAACCAAGGTTTCAGGTGACACCTGTGTGCTCAGTCGGTTAAGCATCTGACTTTGGCTAAGGTTATGATCTTGTGGTCTGTGGGTTTGAGCCCCACATTGAGCTTCGTGCTGACAGCTCAGAACCTAGAACCTGCTTTGGGTTCTGTGTCTCCCTCTCTCTCTGCCCCTCTCCCACTCATGCTCTGTCTCTCTCTCATTCAAAAATAAACAAACATTTAAAAAAAATTTTTTTAAACCAAGGTTTCAGGAGAAACCCAAACTACTGACACTTTCATCTTGAACTTGTAGCCTCCAGAACTGTGAGAGAAATGCTTTCTGTTTCTGTGGTGTTCTGAGATGTTGCCCTGAGCAGACTGTAAGACAATTAGTGGAGAAGTGTGCCCAACTCTTAAGAGAGGAGTGACAGGAGACCTGGTTCTATCCTTTTTTTTTAAAGTTTATTTATTTTGAGAGGGGAGAGAGAGAGAGAGAGAGAGAGAGGATCCCAACCAGCCTCACTCGGGGCTTGAACCCATGAGCTGTGAGATCATGACCTGAGCCATAATCAAGAGTCACTTAACCGACTGAGCCACCCAGGTGCCCCTGAAGCACGTCATTTAAACTCTCTGCCACAGTTTCCACCTCTCTAAACCAGATTTGTAACGATTAACTGAGAGAAAGTATGTAGAGACTCTGTCGATGCTGTCAGTAATAGATGTCCTGTGAACAGCGGTTTCCTTCACTTCTCCCTCCAGATATCAGCCAGCTTTCTTGTCAGGAATTCAGGGGCTGAAGGGACTGAGTAGCTCCCCCACCCCCAGGCCTTTTCAGTTCTGACCTATGACTCTAACAACACTTTTAGGAAAAAGAGTAGGTTTCCTTTCTATAAGTCCAAACAAGTATGTATTTTTCAAAGTCCTTTCCTCCACTTTGTCTCATAGCAAAAACACCCCTTTCTGACTTAATATGCATTTAACAAAAGTTCCAAGTAACCTCATGACACCCCGGCAGATCAGGCTAACACCCCCCAAAAGTTTCCCTGCAGTCAAATCCAGCCAGCCATGCAAAACCACATTCTCCCGGGGTAAGCCTTTTATATCCCCAAACCCAAGCTTTAACTGAATGTAAACCCAAAGTTTAGTATTTGATTCCAAAACCCACCTAAAACCCCATTCTGTTTCCCCACGTTACCTGGCTGAGCAACCCAGTTGCCCTCTCCTTGGTGGATCAAAAGAGTCTTTCAAAATAAAGTTTCTTTTTATTAGCTTCCCATTTCACGTAAACTGTTCGTGCAGGTTGGCTGTCTCCCTGCTCTGTGGGAGGATATTGTAAGGGAAGGGCAAACCCAAGTTCCTTATTTTTTTTTTAAAGTGTAGTAAGAATGGTTTAGATACCAGTCCTACCAGTTCAAAAAGGGAAGATGAGAGGAAGTAAAAGTAGCAAGGGAAAGAAGTGGACCTTGAAAATTAAAGGCACAAGAGCTAGAAATTCGCATCAGGAAAGGAATTACTCATGAGACACTGTACTCCTTATTCACAACACATCAGTCTTACTTCTGTTGGCTTATTTATTCTATAGCTAAAATGATGCAAAGTGGTTTTGAACATTTAATACATACTAATTTTTATGACTGAACGAGTGAGAGAGAAATGAAATGAGCCATTCTGGTTGGCTAAAGCATATTGCTGTTGTAGTCGCGGTCACCGATGCCGTGGATCCCAGCAGACTTCTAGCGCATGCATACTCTCAGTCACCAGGGTCTTGGGCAACATCAGCACAGAGCAAATGGATACGTGGCGCATTCTCCTGAATATGGAGAGCCACAGGCTCCACTGACACATGCACACATTCACGGTTTGTAGTCGCAGACTCCAGGAAGCCAGTTTACATTCAGCTCTGGAAATGAAGAAATTTCCTGGCAGTTCTCTTGAAAATGACATTCTTGCATAATCATTCCTCTATCTTTGCATAAACTACCATGAACTTTTTATGTTCCTTAACTTCCTAGCTCAAAAAGAGCACTCTGACATCAACCCATCTGACATAGGGAGATATCTAAGTTGTCCCCTAAATAAATTTCTGCATTCTGGGTGTTTTATGGAAGTAACAGCAATCTTTTCCAACTTGTGAGGGGTTTCTCTGATGTGAGATCAAGGGCTGTGCTATTGACTGGGTTTAAAAAAAATATTTTTATGTTTATTTATTTTTGAGAGAGAGAGAGGAAGAGAGCACAGGCTAGGGGCAGAGAAAGAACAGACGATCTGAAGCAGGCTCTATGGTAACAACAGAGAACCCGATGGAGGGCTTGTACTCATGAACCGGGAGATCATGACCTGAGCCAAAGTTGGATGCTTAACCAACTGAGCCACCCGGGCACCCCCTAAATTTTAATATAAATGTATGTTTGTAGAGAAAGAACTATCAAAATAGGTACCAAGATATTAACAGGGCTTAAGTCTGGGGGGCAAGGGTAGGATTATGGTAATTTAAAATTTTCTTCTTTGCTTATCTTGTATATTCTAATTTTCTGTAACAAACACCTATTGTTTTTACAATAACAAATTATATAATACAGGATAAAAGGGAAATGTAGAAATGTGATCATAATGGGCTACCCAAATATATCAGGTCTTAACCTCTGGAGATCATAAATGTTGTATTTTTGTAGATGTGGTTAAATTAAGGATCTTGAGATGGGGACATAATCCTGGATCCTCTGGATGAATTCTAAATGCAATCACAAGTGTCCTTATAAAAGAGAGGCAGGGGCATCTGGATGGCTCAGTCGGTTAAGCATCCAACTCTTGATTTCAACTCGGGTCAAGATCTCACAGTTTGTGGATTTGAGCCCCACATAGGGTTGTGTGCTGAAAAAGTAGAGCCTGCTTGGGATTCTGTCTCCCTTTCTTTCTGCCCCTCCCTTGCATGCTCTCTGTCTCTCTCTCAAAATTAATAAAAAGAAACTTCAAAGAAGTTTTTAAAAGAGAGGCACAAGGAGATAGAAGAGGAGGAGGCGACGTGACCATGGAGGCAGAGATTGGAACCATGTGGCCATAAGTCAAGGAATGCCAGTAGCCACCTGAAGCTAGGAGAGGCAAACAATGGACTCTCCTCTAGAGCCTCAAGAGGGAGCGTAGTCCTGCTGCCACGTTGATTTCAGCTCAGTGATACTTACTTTGGACTTCCGGCCTCCAAAGTGTGAGAAAATAAATTTCTGTTGTTTTAAGCTTTCCAGTTTAAAGTATTTTGTTATAGCACAGGAAACTAATGCCATAGTATATCGTGGCAAAATAAACAAAATTATATCCACTTTCATTTAATCGAATCCTCAATGTGGCCTCAGGAGTTCCCTTTGCAAACACATTTGCAGTCAGGTGTTTTCAGCGCATTTATAATAGATAATTTACTAGAAATGTCAGTATCCTGAGTTCCAAGAGCTATGTCCCTTGACCTTGCTCTTCCTCTCAGTCTCCTACCCCTTATTGTCCTGGGAGTGTAACATAGTGGAAATGCCCAAGACTCTGGAACCAAAAGATGTGTGTTCAAGTGGGGATTCCATCTTGTGACTAAAACAAGTGACAAAATCTTTAGTTATAAAATGGTGACTACCCACCTTGCCCCTGAATTGTTCTAAACATCAGCTGAGACACTGTATCAGAAAGTGCTGCACCGTGCTAACTATTCCGTGACTTTAAGCATTTATAGATACTCATACTTTTCACTCCTAGCTTAATGGGGAAGGAGGGAAAAAGTCATAATGCTTTTCTCCCTGGTGGCCTAAAGCTTAAATCTCTCATAATCATTCTAGAATTTTGCTCGTCTTCTGCCAATGCAGTCAGAGACAGGGGAAGTTATTGGACCCCGTCATGTTTGCCAATTTCCTAATATGCCTTATTAAAGGAAGGTCAAATCTTCTGACTTATTCCTTTAGCAAGTCATGGTACATTGTACGTACTATCCTCAGCTTTATGTATATGGCATATATTTAAATACATCTATAATTCCCCATCCTCACTCCTTATAATTGGACTGTCAATTCAGATACACGATATACAAGAGGCTTCAGGAGAAGAAACTAAAAGCTGGAGGAGAGATTATTGATTTTCAAGGGGACTAAATCCTGTCCTAAAATTAACATTTGAAAGAACTGTAGATATTTGGCAAGAAGAAAAAACTTCAGGAACGTTTGAAAGCTGTGTTCAGATATTTCAGAGGCATGCATAGGGAAGAGGGAGCATGTCTCTGATGTTTACAAAATATGTTATTTTCAAGGAGTCAGCAATTCATTCAAAATGCTAAAGAACCCCAATGATAAACTGCACTTCTTTTGGGTAATTAGTCATGCTTTTGGCTCTCCTTGAATTTTTGAACACACTTAGGGATTTTCCTAAATTGTGAAACCCACATCCCCAGCATAGAAGCCAGAAACCCTGTTTTACAGCTTTGCTTGAAGTTAGTGTACACGTATCTCTTGGGTTCTGCCAATTGGAAGCCACTATGAGACCACAAATTGGAGCCAAGATAGTGAGTGCCAGCAAGAAAGCCATACTGATGAAATACCAAAGAGTCAGTGCATTTGCTCGTGCTCTAGTGTCCTGTGCCCAGTGGTAGCAACAGCGGGGTTTCCGTGTGAGCAATCCAGCACTAAAATTGCCTGTGGTTGCCTGCACAGCCTCCCTTTATGGTTCTCTGGACCCTCCCGAAGATGCTGTAAGCTGTCGGATATCCTTTTCTGCTTAAAGCCCCTGGAATGGGTTCTGTTGTACCTTGTCACATTAAATACTGCCTTCGCAGCTAATTGGCATGGATTCTTTAGGAGGTTGGTGTTTGCTCTGTGGAAAGTTGAATTCGCTCTGATGTCTCTCTCGAATTTATGATTCTATGAATAAGTGTGGGATGGAATATAGGGAACTGGGTGATTAAATTTGACTGGCGTCCTACAAATAACATGCTATTGCTTTTCCACTGAGTTCCACTATGGCATCAGGAAGCCAGATGGGATCCCCATCAAGAAAGGGAACTCATACATCACCTGAGCCCAGGGCAACACTCAAAAGGAGTACACCAGCAACAAATTCTGTACAAGAATTGACCTGAGAAGAATATTCTGAGCCTCCTGTTAGGGGCAGCCCCCAGAAAGTCAGGATACATTTGAAGAAGGAAACAGGCAAGAAAAACCATCAACAGAAGTTTTAGGTTGATATGTGACTAACTTATCGACCTGGCTAGACTGCACTGAACTGAGGAACTTGACCTTGAAATTGGGTAGATTAGCTTTCTGCCATGCACTGAAATCAGAGAGCAACCTGATGTAGAGAAATGAAGAAAGCTTTCATGTTTCATGCCTGATCCCATGATCTCCCGTGAGATCATGACCTGAGCCAGACCAAGAGTTGGACACTTAACTGACTGAGGCACTCAAGTGCCCCTTTTCAACATTTTTATTTATTTTATTAAAATTGTTTATTTGATTATAGTTGACACATGTTACATTAGTTTCAGGTATATAACATAGTGATTCAAGATCTCTATATATTATGCCATGCTCACCACAAGCGTAGCTACCATCTGTTGCTATATAACACGATTACAATATCATTGGCTATATTCTCTATGCTGTGTCTTTTATTCCAGTGATTTATTTATTCCATAACTGAAGGACTATTATGTCCCACTCCCCTTCACCCATTTGCTGAATATTATTTATCAAGACACATATTGTTTGCTATTTGCTAACTACTCTGTGGAAGTGTTTTACACATATTTTGTCATTTAGCCTTTACCTATGACATGATTATTGTCCTCAATTTGCAGAGGAGTGACTGAGGCCTAGAAAAATGAAGTAACCGGGGCATCTGGGTGGCTCAGTCGGTTGAGCATCCAATTTCAGCTCAGGTTATGATCTCATGGTTTGTGGGTTCGAGCCTTGTGTAGGGCTTTGTGCCCTTTGACAATTATAAATAATGCCTCTATGAACATTAGGGTACAATTTTTTATATGGATGTATACTTTGGTTTCTCTTAGGTATATACCTAGGAGTAAAATTAATAGATCATGTGGGGCCGTCTATGTTTAACCATTTAAGGAACTGACATAGTATTTCCCAAAGCAGCAACACCATTTTACATTAACGAGGTAGTGTATGATGGTTCAATTTCTCCACATCCTGTCAACACTTACTGCTCTATGTCCTTTTCTTTACAGCCATCTTATTGTGTGTAAAGTGGTATTTCATCTGACTTTTTTGCATTCATTTGTTCTTTCATTTATTCGCTCCTTTAAAAAAATAAATGAGTAGATAAATGGAATAATGACCTATTTGTGATAAGTCCTAGGAAAGAAATAATCAAGATACTATCATAGAGACTGATGCGGTAGCCAAGGAATCTAGAAAGGTTACATTTAAGCTGAGGTCTGAAGGATGAATTTAACCAGCCCTGAAAGTGCCAGGAAAGAACTTTCCAGTCAGAGAAGAACAAGCACAGAGGCCCAAAGGTAAGAAAGAGCTTGGCTAAATCTAAGAACTGGAAAAAAAGGTCAGAATAATTGATTGCAGGTAGGAGAGTGGCATGAGGTGATGGTGGGAAGATAAGCAAGAGATGATAAGGAGTTTGGATTTTCTCCTAAATACAATAGGAAGTCAATGAAAGGTTCTACATTAAACAGGGGATGATGGTGTTTTGTGTTTAGAAATATTACTTTAGGGGCACCTGGGTGGTTCAGTTGGTTAAGTGTCTGACTCTTGATTTCGGCTTCGGTCATGATCTCAGGGTCATGAGATGGAGCCCCATGTCAGGCTCCACGCTGAGCACAGAACCTGTTAAAGAGTCTCTCTTTACCCCTCCCCCCACTCTCCTTCTCTCAAAAAAATTTTTTTAATTAAACAAAAGATTACTTTAGCTGCTGCATTATAAAACCATTTAAGATGTGATTACAGTTGTCCACATGAGAGATAATAGTAACTTGAATAAGAGGAGTGGTAGGGAAGATGGAGAGAAGTGCTTTCCAGCTCTTTTTGAGAGGTAAAACAAGCAAGACTGGGTGGGACTTGGGTGTGGGAAAGGCAAGAGTCAACAATGGCATTCAATGTTTTTCCATTCTGTTTTCTCCAATAAGTATGACATTTAATGAAGAGGTCAGTGAGAGTGTCATTTACCAAAATAGGAAACCAACAAGTTAAAAATGAATTAGCAATGGTATGGCATACTGGTCCTCATGTGACCCTACAGTGTGCTTAAATAAATTCTGAGAACCTTCAATTCAGTTTTTCCAGAGTTACTGTTCATTCCTTTAAGTGTTCACATCTGCTTCCTTGGCTATAAATTTAATGACAATTGACTGGAGTCTGGGATTTATTTACCTTTGCACTAGAATTTGTTGTCTTATATTCTTCTCTTACTAGTATTAATTAAAAATTGAAAACATTTCCTTTCATTTCCATCCAGATGTCTCTCCCACCCACAGTTTAGATTCTGTCCACATACTTTTCCTTCCAAGTACTTTGAAGTTAATTGAAATCAATGAAATGAAAATTGAAACAACAAAGTATGCTTCACTCATCAAATTAGCATGTTTTAAAAAATGATTAGGGGCACATGGGAGGCTTAGTCGGTTAAGTGTGTCCGACTTTGGCCAGGTCATGATCTTGTGGTTCATAAGTTCAATCCCCACATTGGGCTCTGTGCTGACAGCTCAGAGCCTGGAGCCTGCTTTGGATTCTGTGTCTCCATCTCTCTCTGTTCTTCCCCCACTCACACTCTGCCTCTCTCTCTCACTCAAAAAATGAATAAACATTAAAAAAATTAAAAAAAATGGTTAGAGTCAGTGGTGATAATGGAGACAGAAGAGAGGAAAAAGTACTCTTACACTTGGCCAGTAGAAGTATAGCTTGTTGTTACCTGTAATAGGACAAGTTAGCAATACGCTTTTAAATACTTCAGACATTTGCACCCTCTTTGACCTCAGTTATTTCTCTTTGAAAATCTTATGCTAAGGAAACGTTCATGAAAACGTACAAAGGTACAGCTAAAAAGTCGTTTATCATGGTACTGTTTATAATTATGAAAATCTGGAAAGAAATCTAATGTCCAAAGATAGGATTTGCTTTAATAAATTATAATATCTTCATTAAATGAAATAAAAGGCAGCATTAAAAATGTAGAAAAATATATGGTGACATTGAAAATGTTAATGTTATAAAACAATGTGTATGAAATAATATACTTTATATACAAAATGCTTACAAAAAGGATTGTAAAGATTTACAGGAAGATGTTAATGGTATTTACACTGATAGGTAATATAATAGGGTGAATTTTCTATTTTCTATTATCTCCAATAAGTATGCACTAATTTTAAGATAAGAAAAAAGTAAGATAGAACAAAAAAGATAAAATTTAAAAAAGATAAGAAAAAAGTTATAAATATGAAAACGAACAAATTAAAAAGCAAGCAATGGATTTCCTACTTGAGTTTGAGGTAGTTTCAATAAATATCATAGTTAAAGTTTCTTAGTCTGAGTAAACTAGCCTTCTTAAACAATATTTAAAACATGAAAGTCAAATTACCAAATTAAACATAGCATTTGTACCACTCCTAGAAGGTCAACAAAACCATTATTTAAAGAACCAAAACAGGACATAAATTCCTGAATAAGATTCCAGAAATACGAATCACTGTCTGAAAATATCCTGATCTCAGCTGCCCAAAGTCTGGATTAGAGGAATAGAAGCCTAGAATTTATTAAGATTATATTATCATTGACATAATGGTTACTGAGAGTGTAGCAGCCCTTGTGTGACTACATCAAAACTACTTTTCTAAGATTTTATTTCTAAGCAATTTCTACATGCAACATGGGGCTCAACCTCACAACCTCAAAATCAAGAGTTGCATGTTCGGGGTGCCTGGGTGGCTCAGTCAGTTAAGTCATGATCTTGGCTTAGGTCATGATCTCATGGTTTGTGAGTTCGAGCCCCACCTCAGGGTCTGTGCTGACAGAAATTAATCCAATGTACTAATAACGACAATGTATGTAAATGGACTCAATGCTCAAGTTTAAAGGATAAGGTTGTTACACTAGAAAAAAATGCTACATACCAAAAGATATATCTAGACTGTAAAGATATAGAAAAGTTAAAATAAAAGAATGGGCACAGGATCCTGGCAAAGCAGAGTAAGGAGCTAGGTAGACATTCTCTCCAACAATATAACTGGTGAAAATTATTTTTAAAAAAACAATCCTTTAAAGTCTCTGAATTGTCCTAATGACATACAGCAGATGAAGAAACATGCATTTGAGAAATATCTATTTAATCTTAGTAAGAATAGTGAGACATTCCATGCGGATAGGGGCAAGCTGTAAAGCTGCTGCTCTGCCCCATCCCCACCCCCCAGTGCCCACTCATGAAGCAAGGATAGGGCACCTGGGTGGCTCGGTTGAGCATCTTGACTTCATCTCAGGTCATGATCTCCATGGTTCGTGAGTTCGAGCCCCACATCGGGCTCACCGCGGTCAGCACAGAGCCCACTTCAGATCCTCTGTCGCTTCTCTCTCTGCCTCTCCTCCACTTGAATTCTCTCTCTAAAAAATAAACATTTAAAAATAATAAATAAAGCAAGGGTGTCACTCTGGGCAGAGCTAATCTCTGTCTGCAGCTCTGGTGCAGTCACACAGGAGTTCTGTTTAGGTAGAAAGGCAAAGCATAAAGATAAAGAGCTCTAGAACTCTGAGGAAAAGGACTGAGAAAATTCTGAGAATTCAGAATAATGCCTACAACCATGTTGAAACAATAGCTATTTTGATGGAGAGCAATAAGAAGAGGCTACTAGGAACATGATATAAGCAAGACAGAGAGCTAAAAGTTTAATAGAAGAACTAGAGAAAGGTATTCAGGAAGACCCCCTCCTGGGATCACAGTTAACTCTGGGAATCTGGAAAGCTGTGTGCATATGTTGGATTGCACTCACTCAGGAGCAATCAGAGCTGAACATGGAATAAACTTGAATGCATTCCCCAACCCATTCACAAATCCATCAAAAAAGGGTGGAAGCCTTCCTGGCATTACAATAGGCTACTGTGACTCAGGGGCAATTCCTAGGAAGATATGCTTAAAAATCAAATTATGTCAGCAAAATGGCAGACTGGGCAGCTCCAAGCTCTCATTTCCTCAAGGAAACAGCAAACCACCACCAAAAACTGGCTGAACTAACTTTACAAGAGCTCTGGGAAACAAAGGTCTACAGTAACCAATCAAGAAAAAGCTGGCTTCGAAAGAGTAGGAAATTGTGTGGCATTTTCAGGTGCCTTTGCTTCATCTCCTCCCTGGCATGGTGCTGTCTTGGTCTGGAAAAGATGGCAGCCCAGTTCATAGTGCTCTCCCTTGAAGTGAAGGGAGCAGAGCAGACCTCATGTGCATCATTCTAACCTGACTGGGGGCTGCCAGAAGGACTGATCTCTGTCACCTAACTTGGGGTCCCACAAGGTAAAGCTGCAGCCACTGCTCATGGAAGAGCTGCAGGGGGCTGCAGAGCTGAAGACACCTGGGGCAAGAGATTACAGGTGAAGGAAGCCATGCAATAGACTATCTAAGGCCCAAAAGAGAAGCTGAGCTGAGACCTTATGGGAAATCAAGATGTTTAGAAGCAGCCATTTATAAGGGAGAACTGATAAACTACATGCATGCCCAGACAAGAAACATTGCTCATAAAAGATCAAAAAGACCTTAAGCTTTCACCTCTGGCTGATCCCTAGGCTCAAAGCACACCCAACTAATCAGTGAAGGACTGCCCTGACACAGAACTAATCTTCGTATGGGAGAGGTGGCTGGGGTTTTTTGTTTGTTTATTTGTTTTTTTTGGGGGGGGGGTGTTTTTTTTTTTTGCAAATGCCTAATTTTCATCAAAAAAAAATCACAAGGCACAAAGAGGAAAATATGGCCCATTTAAAGAAAAAAATTGGCAGAAACGGTCCCTAAAAAAAAAAAAAGAAATAGAACTTACTAGACAAAGATTTTTTTCATTTCATTTCATTCACATTTTCAAAAAGTGTGTTCAAAGAGCTAAAGAAAAATACAGGGGCACCTAGTCAGTTGAATGCCTGACTGTTGACTTTGGCTCAGGTGATGATCTCGGGATCATGGGATTGAGCCCCGTGTCGGGCTCTGTGCTGTGAGTGTGGAGCTTGCTTAAGATTCTCTCTCTCTCTCTCTCTCTCTCTCTCTCTCTCTTTCTCCCTCTGTCCCTCTTCCCTGCTCATGTTCTCTCTAAAAACAAAACAAAACAAAATCATAAACTTTTTTTAATGTCATAATTTTAAAAAATAGCTAAAGAAAAGGAAGTAAAAGAAGTCAGGAAAGCAATATATGAACAAAATGAGAATATCAACAAAGAGACAGAAATCATAAAAAGTAACCAAACAAAAATTCTGGAGCTGAAAAATACAATTAATGAATTGAAAAAAATCAGTGGAGGGATTTTTGTCACTAGCAGATGTAAACAGGCAGAAGAATCAGTTAACTTGAACAAGACAATTGAAATTATTGAGTCTGAAGAGCAGAAAGGAAAAAAGAATGAAGAAAGGTGATCAGAGCATAAGGGACTTGTGGGACACTATCAAATGGACCAGAATACATATTATGGGAATACCAGAATGAGGAGAAAGAGAGAGAGAGAGAGAGAGAGAGAGAGAGAGAGAGACAGAGACAGAGACAGAGAGAGACAGAGAGAGATGGGTAGAGAAATTATTTGAAGAAATAATGGCTGGGAATGTGCAGGTCTAGAAGAGGAAGTTGAAGGACCAGAGAAGGAATCACCAACCGAGAGAGGCTAAGCACATCCAACTGCTGAGGTGAGCCTGACACAATCAGTTATAGAGCTACCACCTCTGTGGGGCCACAGCTAACTGTTTAGTGGCCTCTGTTGGGCAACAGGGTTTGCAAATAGGAAGAACAGTTGCATGCAAACCATAGGACCGTCAGAAGCTAGAATCCTTTTTGTCTATCACCACATCTAAGAAGAGGCTCAGAGTGCAATGGCTACTGTTTCATTTCTACCTTATAAATCTTGGGCAAACTCTTCTTTTTAGAAACTCTAACTTGAAGGCATCTGGGAATGTATTCTAGGAATCATAGTTTCAACTTAACTGAGTAGACCCAGTACAAATGATCACATCCTTCAAATCTTTGCTCAAATGTGACTTTCCCAAATTTGCCTATCCTGATCATCGTATTTTGAACTTCAACTCATCTCACCTCCTTTGTAGCCCAACCCCTCGGAGATTGCCTTTAAATATTGGTGTTCCAGAGAGTATTGCTCTCCTCACTCTTCTCTCACTCACTGCACTCTTCCTGGGAAATCTCATCTGTATTCATAGATGCAATTACCAACCATACATTGATTATTACAATGCTCTATCTCAAGTTCAGAACTCTGTGCAGTGGGTCCTTACTACCAAAGAATAACTAGACAGCTCAACCTGCATGTTGTAGTGCAGGTTGTTCAAAACTTTCCCCTCTCCCCAAACCAGGTCCTTTTTTCTTTACTCACTTGATAATAACACTTCCAACCACCAAAGCAAGAAACATAAAGTCACCCTAGGTTCTTTCCTCTTCTTCACTCTGAATCTCTTCTCATTGATCACGAAGTCCTGTGCATTCCTAAACTTAATATATCTCATATGTTTCCTCTTTTCCATCCCCAATGTTACAACCCTCATTCACAATTTACTTAATTATTTCTGCAAAAGTCTCATACAAGTCTCTGCTCTCCAGATGTGCTTGGGTCGCTCAGTCTGTTAAGTGTCTGACTGTTGGTTTTGGTTCAGGTCATGATCTCATGGTTTGGGGGTTGGAGCCCTGCATTGGGCTCCCAGCTGATGGTGCAGAGACCAGAAAGGGGATTCTCTCTCCCTTTCTCTCTGCCCCTCCCCCACTCTCTCTCACTTGCAGAAATGAATACACAAACAAAACAAACAAACACAAACAAGTCTCTGCTCTCCAAGTCAAAATGCCTACTACTGTGGATATTTTAAATAATAATTCTAACAGGGATATCTGATATGTTATTCCTTTGCTCTAATTCCTTTAATAGTTCCTCCAACACTTCCAGGAAGAAAAGCTAATCCTTTGAATAGCAAGCAAGATTATTCATGATCTCTTCTTTACCTATTCATTCAATCTCATCTGTAGCCATTCTCTCCTATGAAATGTAAGCTTCAAGTAAACTAAAATGACTTCCAGTTTCCCAAGTCCATTAAATGATTGCTGGAATGTTATGACCCAAGCTGACAGCACACACACTCCCTGCAACCCACCCTCTTTGCCAGCAAGTTTTTATTCATCCTTTAAGTACCAACTTAATTGTTAACTCCAATGCAGAAAATATCAATATTCCCTTTTACACATTAATGGCCATGCCTTCCCCTTGCTATACTGCTTATGCATTTTGCATCTCTGTAAGCCTGTCTCATGATATATCCTCAAACCCTCTTCTTCCAAATTGGAAGCCATGGTTATGTAGCTTGGACATTAAATTTAATTATATTTATTTAAACATTTAAGAATCTAGGTGGGTGGAACACCTGGGTGGCTCAGCCAGTTGAGTGTGGGACTCTTGATTTTGGCTCAGGCCATGCATGATCTCACAATTTGAGAGATCGACCTCCATATCAGGCTCTGTGCCTGAAGTCTGCTTAGGATCCGCCCCCCTTCTCACCCTCCCACTCTCTCTAAAATAAAAACAAACAGAGAACCTAGGTGAGCTTGTAAAAGTGTATCAAAGGACAGGGACTTGTAGTGAAAAGAGCACTGAACTACAAGTCAGGAGATTTGAGTACCCTTCTAATTCTGTTCTTTATCTTTTCTGGCCCCACTAATCTCTCTCATAAATAAGTGTGGCTAGATAACAGCCCCAGTTTCTAGGTGGCAATTTACAACTTATCTTTTTTATTATCCAGTCCAGCCCCCTACCTTTCACACGTGACTCTCGGGGATAATATATAATTTAGTCAAAATCTTATTACAATTACTTAATGACTGAAGACAACGCAATCTGGGGATCCTAGACCAGGCCTGACCTCCAGAAATGTTCCTAGTTCTAAAATTCTTTAACTCCTCCAGTTAACAAAAACGGAAGAAAGACGTAAAGAGACGCCACAGAAGAAGACACGTCAAGTAAACAATAGCAGCCAAGAAAACTGGTGAAACCTAGAGGTCCCAACAATTATTAGTGAACTTCCTGTCCTTGGGTCAACTTCCGGAATCAACAACAGGGAGACCCAATCAGAACCTTTATGCAGGAGCCAATGGGAGAGCACATTACAAAGAGCCAATCCAAGGGGCGCTGTCACTGTTATGGTCCTGTCAGGGCGCCGGCGTCGTGGTGCTTGGGCGGTCGCCACCTAAAAGACTTTGGTGGGGCAGTCTCGGGGCAGCTGGTCTCCGGCCTCGCTCCCAGCCTGCACCTCCCGGCTCGCGGGCCTCACCGTAGGACGCGCGTGCGGGCCGGTGCCGCGGGCGCCTTGGGGCCTGGGCCCAGCCGCAGCCTGCTCCACCGCCGCCGGCTCGGAGGGGCCGCGACATGCAGCCGCCGGGCCCACCCCCGGCGTACTCCCCCTCGAACGGGGATTTCACCTTTGTCTCTTCGGCAGACGCGGAAGGTGAGCCTGAGCCCCAGGAGGGCCCGTCACCCCGGTGGACGCGGGGTCCGACGCGGCAGGCTCTTTGTCGTGCAGAGGCGGTTGCGGCCGGGTGGGGACGGGCTGGGAGCCGCCTGGGGACTCGAGCCCTCTGCGCCTGCCTGGCCCTCCGAGAGGGCCTGAGTGGACGGAGGGTTTTGGGGAGCGTCCCAGATTACTCATTTGGCTTCTGACTCTCCCCACAGCTCAAGTGGGCCCACGGAACCGTAAGATTTTATTTCTGCAATGACTTGCTGTTAGTCAGAAAAGGAGTTGTCAAGTTGGCGAGGGTAGGTGTCAAAGAATGAAATCGAGGTAGGAGAGCTGTGTTCCTGTCTTGTTTATCGAGAGAGAACTTCATGCTGGTATTAGATTCGACACTGCGAATACAAACTTCCTTAGAGGAGTTCGTGTTTTGTATGGACTCTGATACCTTGCTGACTTCCCAGTTTTCCTCCTGTTGTATAGTGTTTGACCTCAGTATTCAGAGAAGCGGGTCCAAGTGTGTTTTAAAGTTCTTGTAATACAGTTAGGTGTTCCCAAGGGCTTCTACATATTTCCTTGTACTGTTGTGAGGAGGCAGTTGTGCCGGAGAGATTTTTCGTTTTCTACATCGTAGGAAAGTTTTTCCTCCTTTTCTCTGTTCCTTACCAGACTGTTTGTAACCTGACTCTGCTAGTCAGTTTCAAAGTTTAATTTTGTTGGACTGTATACACCAATTATTTGCCAGCGACTAGACTTACTGCCTGATAGGGAAAAATAAATTATGCGTAAAGCTGTAGAAATTTCAGTCCAGAGAACCTAACGTTTCCTCAGAGATCTGGTTTCAGGGTGCATCAGTTAGTATAGCTTATTTTCCTTTTCTTTGTTTTGTTTTCCTTGTTTTGATTTTTCAGTGGCATTGTTAAAAAAATAATATTGTAGTTTTGGTTATAACTTCAAATAGAAAATAAAAATTTTTGTTCATCATAGAGAACGTAGCTGATGCATTTATTTTAAACCTAATAGGAATATTTGGTGAATACAGCAACTCAAGGTATTTCAGTTTGTTTAATCTACCTTTGGTAGCATAGTGCTTCAGGAGGAACATCAAATTTAATTTCCCAGATCTTAAAAAAAATTGCCTGTATTATTCAAACTTGGGTGTCTGTGTATATATGTTTCCTATCCTCTACCCCCCCCCCCCCAGGAATAACCTTTCTTAAATACACCTAAGAAATCTAACAATGATATAACAACCTCACCCTCGGACTCTGTACATGAAATCAAGAAGGCTGGAATAAGTAAACCTAATATATATAAGGTTTATTCGAACTTCTCCATTTAGCCTCTAAGGGTACCTACACTCCCTGTAAACCGAGGATGTAGAGACAAGGATAGATATATGTCTAATAATACCCTCAGGTGTATAACATTGTACAGTTTAAATTTATAGAGTATTTTAAGCAAACGACTTGTTTGGTCTTTATAAGAATTCTGCTGAGCTTCATTATTCTTGTTTTATCATGAAAATGAGGCTTAGAAAAGTTCAGTAACCTCCGCATGAAGAGTCTGAATTGAGAGCTAGTAAAATTGTGATGCTTTTCGTGAATATTTTTATAAATTGAGTAGTGTATCTGAAGTATAGTGTTAAGAGTTCTGGGTTTGCATCCTGGTTTTGTCAGTTACTGTCTGTATGATATCGCCCGAGTTACTTAGCCTCTCTTAGTTTCAGTTTTCTCATATACAAAATGGGAATTAATACATGGTGCTCAAATATTTTGCAAATGCAGAGCACTTAGAACCATATCTGGCAGAATTAAGAGCTCAGTACGTGTTAGCAATGCTGCTGCTGCTTCGTTTTCACTATTAACTGGCCCCACCCTTCCTTTTTATTATTCTCCAACATGAAAATTTGACTCTGCAACTCCAGGTCTTTTCTCTGGTTCTTAAGCATGTCATGTAAATTTTTTCTTCTCCCTTTTTCTGCTTTTTCTCTAACCATGAGTGTTTTCGGCGTACCTTCCTTCTAGATTCTGTCCAGGTCTTTCTTAATGATACATATCCTTTATTCTAAAATGTGCCTCAGTCAGTGTTTTGTTTCCACACCTATCCGTATCCTCGTCCTCAGGCTTAGAATGCTTTTTTCCTCCTTACCTGAAGTTGAGAATTAACACTGAACTGGCATGCTCCTTCCTTGGGGAACCCTTGCTTGCTTAACTGTTCCTCAGAAACAGGCTTCCCTGATCTTTATCCCAGCATCTACCACAGAATCCAGAATATAAACATCAGAAAATAATTGTTGGAGAGATAAATAATTTTTTGCTTTCTTTTATCTCATACGACATTGATACTCGGACTATAAAACTTAGCACGTTTTTATAGTGTAACTAAAAAACTACTGGATTTAGAACCAGCTGACTTCAGTTAAAGTCTTGAGTGTTATAGTAGCGATGTGCTGTCGGGCAAGTTACATCTTCTATAAACTTCCATTTTTGTCTCCTATAAAATGAAAAACAGGGACGGCTGGCTGCCTTAGTCCATAGAGCATGCTACTCTTGACCTCGGGGTCGTGAGTTTGAGCCCTATGTTGGTGGAGAGATTACTTATTTAAGAAAATATTTTTAATGAAGAATTTTAATGAAAAGCACACATAACGAGAGTTATTTATAATAATGTCTATAAAAGTAAGTTCCATAAGTACAAGTTAAAAGCACATGAGCTATGTGTGAATAAGCCAGTAAATGAATAGTGAAACCCAGGCTGAATATTCAAGTCTTGGTATAAAACTATATCCAAAAGCAGTAATGAGATGCATGTATATAAATGCAACAGTATATTGATACCATCATGTATATATAAAGTGTAGTGTAGAAGTTTTTAAGGATCCTTTGACTTTATTTTGTATCAGATAAATAAGTAATTCTTGGCCTGGTTTATGTCCTGAGCACTTAGTAATACAGTCTGCCTTAATGATAATTTGCATTTTAATAAGATCCTGCTGTGATTCATATGCACATTAAAGCTTGAGAAACACTGATTTAGAATGTTATGAATGATTAGAAGAGGAGGAAATTTTTTCTAGCTGTAAGATCAGGGACAGTTTAATGGAGATGATATGTTGCCAAATTTGGAAGGATAGACAATGTTTTATATATGTAGGATAGAGTAAATACCTCCATGTGCAAGGGTCTGCATATGAGGAAGTCCCTGGCACCAAGTAGTGGTCTAATAAGAGAGAGAGAGATTTCATTGTACATAATAAATGCTATAGAAAGTATGGTTCAAAGGAGGAGGTGGTTAACTGCAGGAAGGGATCAAGGAAGTATTCGGGGACAGATCAGGTATATTTTGAAGGATAAGTATGTGTTCTTCCAGTTGAAAGAGGGGAAGAGCATTCACTTAAGTACAATACTTGTTGGAGGCTGTCCCTGCGTCTTATAGTTATTAATCTTCACAGACCTAAAACAATGTTGATTTAGGCTATAAGCTCCTCAGGGTTAGAAGCTGTGTTAATTTACTCATACCCGCTGCCTAGCACTGAATCCAGCACATAGCAGGAACTCACTCAATGATGAATGAATGACTATGTGATACTTTTTGATTAAGATAAAGGTGCTGCACTTCTAGAACTGAAGCCAGTACTAATTCAACAGAACTTAACAAGTAATTGGAAAGTCATGAACAGAGACAAGCAAGAAAGATGATCTAAGCTACCAGATAGACATTTTCTCATCTTCATATTTTTCTACCTTCAAATATCTTTGTATCTATATTCAAACATTCATCTTTCCTGCAAATCTTAAAGGTTTCTTTCTTTTCTAAGGATAAGCCTCTACTAGTGCTTTTATGCCCATATCTTTCTGTCTTCTGTGGAACTTTTATTTCTCTTCACTTTTTCTCTTGAGCATTTTCTCGTTCTCTGTGTTTTTCATCTCTACCATCACAGGTCCCCTCCTAACTTACAGAATTTTAAATTAAATTTTTAAATAAAATTTTCACAGCCATACTATCTCTGTTATTTCCTGTTTCCTCAGCATCCAGCAATCCCTATTACTCTGTTGGCATTTCACTTGCTTCCTTCCAAATCTTCAGCAGTGTTTCCCAGTGGGGGAAAGGTTCCATGACAACATAAATTTGACACGTGACAAATGTGTTAGCCTAAGGTAAACGAGTTTCCTTAGTGTAGAACTCCCAGAGCCTTTGGGGCACCTGGGTGGCTCAGTCAGTTAAGCGTTCAACTCTTGATTTTGGCTTAGGTGGTGATCTCACGGTTTGTGAGATCAACCCTGTGATAGGCTCTGTGTTGACAGTGCAGAGCCTGCTTGGGATTCTTTCTGTCCTTCTTCTGTACATTCTCGTTCGTTCTCTCTCTCTCTCTCTCTCTCTCTCTCAATAAACAAATAAACTTAAAAAAAATTCCCAGAGCCTTTAATATGCCAGTATTAGTTATACAACTCAAGTGAGGGGGCACGTAGGTTGTTCATTTGGTTGAGCTTCTGACTCTTGGTTTCCGCTCAGGTCATGATCTCACAGTTTGTGAGTTCGAGCCCTGCATCAGAGCTCCAGGCTGATGGTGTGAAGCGTGCTTTGGATTCTCTCTCTGCCCCTCCCCTGCTTGCTCTCTCTATCTCTCTCTCAAAAAATAAATTGAAGAAAAAATTTTAAACTCAAGTGGGGGTATACAGGATTTCCAAAACTCAGTAAACATCAAAAGTCTTTTGAGAAGGGCATGTCACAGGATCCAGATTCTGCAGAACACGCATAAAGAAACACTTAACCTCTAAAGACAAGGTTTTTTTTGCTTGATATTTTCTACTCTTAACACATTGTCCCCACTCTTCTTCTGCAGCTTTTGGAGATAAACTCTGCCTAACAGAAGCCTTCAGCTTCTATGCCTTTCTCCCTGCCATTTCTTTTCCTTGGAATGATATCTCTTCTCATTCCTTCACTGCTGATCCGATTATCCCTCATGGCCACATTCAGGTTCTACCTCTAAATAGCCTTCCTGACCACCTCTCTGGTAATTTAGGCCTATTTACTCCTTTGGCACCTGTGATCGTTTGGCAATTTGCATTGTCATTTACTTACAGAAGAGTATGTTTTACAGTACTGATAGGGTTTTATGTTACACGTTATCTAAATTAGATTTTTAAATGGATATAATTTACATACCGTAAACTTCACCCTTAGAAAGCATAGAATTCAGTGGTTTTTAGTTTATTTACAAAGTCGTGCATCCACCACCAATATCTAACCCTAGAACATTTCATGACTTCAAAAAGGCAATCATATACCTATTTTTAGTTATTCTCCATTGTCTCCCAGCCTCTGACAACCACTAGTTTACTTCCTGTCCCTATAAGTTTGCCTATTCTGGACATTTCATGTAAATGGGATAATATGTACCATTTTGTGTTTGGTGTCTTTTACTCAATACTGAACATATGTTTTCAAGTTTCGTCCATGTTGCAGCCTGTATTAGTAACTGTTCCCTCTTCTGGATGAATAATGTTCCACTGTTTGCATATATAGTACTATCAGATTTTAAACTCCTCAAAGTATCTCACTTCTTTATATCATTGTCAGGGCATTAAAGAAATAAGCTAAGTAATTCATAAATATTTATTGATAGATTAATTGATCAATATTGAAAACAGGGAAGGTACTAAAGTGAAAGTGACTTAATGTTTCTGATATAGTTCCTCTTGACAAAGGCCAGAAACTTGTCTCTAGTCTCTCTCTCACTTTTTCATACTTAGTTGGTCATCAACTATTTCAGACTAGCTCCAGAATAACTATATAATGAATGTATTCTTCTGTTTTTACTGACACTGCCTTAGTTTGAGTCCTTACCGTTTCTCATCTATACTGTAGCCTCCTGACCATACTCCCTGTGCAAATCTCTCCCCTCTTAAATCAGTCTTCCATTGTGCAGCTAAGATTATGTTTCCAAAATACAAGTCTAATTTTGTATATTTACTTTATTAAAAGCTTTTAACGTCACTTATGGATTTAAATTCTGTGGAACTATTTGCCCTTCCGTTCATTAATTAACTCAACATTTGTTGAACTACACATTTGTTGGTTGCCTACCATATGGGCCAGGCACTGTTATAAGTACTGGGGAGATATGTTCTAAACAAAACTACAACAGAAACACTTAGTTGTTGCCATCATGGAACTTACAGACATTAATCAAATAATCACACAAATACATTATTATAAATAGTGATAAATGCTATGAAGGAAAAGTCCAGAGGACTATGAAAGGAATCTAGTCCGGGAGATCAAGGAAAATTTCCTAACGGAAGTATATGAGAACTGAAGAATTGATGACATTTAATTATATGAAGTTGGAGAAAACAGCTTGGTACAAAGTCTCTTAGATAAAAGGGATCCTGGTTCGTTCAAAGAACTGAGAGGTCTAGGGTAGCCAGAGCATAGAAGGGGAGGGTGCAGAAAATTGTTCTGGGGAAGTAGGTAGGGTGCATAGAGATTGTTGGACCCGAGTTAAAAAAAAAAAAAAAGCCATGGAGGACCACTGAAGGATTTTAAACAGGAGAGTGAAGGAATTGCGTTTTAGAAAGAATCTTCTGGCAGAGCACCTGAGTGGCCCAGTCGGTTAAGCGTCCGACTTTGACTCAGGTCATGATCTGGCGATTTGTGAGTTCAAGCCCCGCATCAGGCTCTTTGCTGACAGTTCAGAGCCTGGAGCCAGCTTTGTATTCTGTGTCTCCTTCTCTCTCTCTCTGCTCCTGCCCTACTCATGCTCGCTCTCTCTCTCTCTCTCTCTCTCTCAAAAATAAATAAACATTAAAAATTATAAAAAAAAGAAAGATTCTTCTGGCTAAAATTCAGAGAATGGGTTGGAAGGAGATAAGAATGGCTAGGGAGAAAGCAGTTAGTAGACCGTTATAGTCATGTAGGCAGGAGACAGTTTGCCGTAGCTTGTGTTGGGAGTAGAAATGGAGAACAGTGGGCAGGTTAAGAAATATTTAGAGGTGAAAGTGACAGGATTTAATGGTGGATTGAATGGAGCAGGGAGCATGCGAATGAAGGAAATTGTCAAGGATAATCAAACTTCCAGTTTATAATGCTGGATGAATAATGGTACCATTCACTGAAAGAATAAACTAGAGGAAGACCTTAGATACCAAGAATGCAGTTTTGGAATATTGAATTTTAGGTGCTTTTGACATAGTTAAAAGGAAACATTAAGCTGATAGTTAAGATGCGACAAGAGGACTGGGCTCAATATATTGCTTTTTGAGCTCAGCCTTCTTCAGCCTTCTTACCTACAGTTATGGTCTGAATGTTTGGGTCTCCCTAAAATTCATTATTTTGAAATCCTAATGCCCAATATAATAGTATTTGGGGAAGGTACTTAGGTTATAGGGTTCAGGTGGAACCCTCATAAATGGGAATAGTGCTCTTAATAAAAAAGATTCCACAGAGCTCCCTACTATTCCCTACTCCTGTGTGTGGATACAAGGAAAAATCTGTAAGGCAGAAGAGGGCCCTTACCTGACCCTGTTGGCACCCTGATCTTAGACTTCCAGCCTCTAAAACTGTGAGAAATCTATTTCTCTTGTTTATGAGGCACCCAGACTATGGTCTTTTTGTTCTATCAGCCTGATTACATTATACATTCCTATATAGAAATCATAGTATCCACAACTCATTATTTTAATCAGTTAAGTTGTAGGCAATAATCCAGTAATTATTATCAGTGCTCGTTTGAGTAAATGATAATATTTTTTTTAGTTTATCTATTTGAGAGAGACAGAAACAGCATGAGCAGGGAAGGGGCAGAGAGAGGTGGGGAGAGAGAATCTCAAGCAGGCTCCTTGCTGTCAGCATAGACCCCGATGTGGGGCTCAAACTCACATCCTGTGAGATCATGATCTGAGCCAAAACCAAGAGTCGGACACTTAACCAACTGAGCCACCCAGGAGCCCATGAGTAAATGATAATTTTCTATCAAGGTGGCCAAACATTTAGCCTTCTCTCTTTGTGAAGATCCCCCTCCCCAGAAAGGATATTATGTCTGATACAAGTTAGTAGTGTAGACAAAGGAATTGTTAGTTTTTCTTTTCTAAAAAGTTTCTACCTTTAAAAAAAATAATATCCATGTAGATATTATCACAAATATACCATAGGCTAATGAAGTGTGATACGTGGTATGTAATGGGTGGGCAAGAAGAGCTTTTCTTCCCTGTTTGAAAGTTGAGGGCACCTGGGGGGCTCAGTTGGTTAACTGTCTGATTAGGCCCAGGTCACGATCTCCTGGTTTGTGAGTTTGAGCCTCATGTTGGGCTCTGTGCTGACAGCTCACAGCCTGGAGCCTGCTTCTGATTCTGTGTCTCCCTTTCTTTCTGCTCCTCCACCGCTCATGTTCTGTCTCTCTCTCTCCCTCAGAAATAAAACATTAACAATTTTTTAAAAAGTTGAAAGTGACTTTTTAGTTTATTTTTGAGAGACAGAGCACAAGTGGGGGAGGGGCAGAGACAGAGAGGGAGACACAGAATCCGAAGCAGGCTCCTCTCTGAGCTTTTAGCACAGAGCCCAACGCGGGTCTTGAATCCATGAACCGCAAGATCATGGCCTGAGCTGAAGTCAAATGCTTAAATGAATGAGCCACCCAGGTGTTCTGCAAATGACTTTTTAGCCAGCCTTTCTTGGGGAAAAAAAAGGTGGTCAAGCAAAGTTTACCATTTAAAATAATTAAACTATTTATTCTCATAAATTTTAAATTCATAAGGTATATACATCTATGAAAGTGGCACAGAACTATACACACACACACACACAAATAAGTGCATATAAAACTGGTAAAATCAGAGTATATTCTGCAGACTATACCACTGTCAGTGTCCTGGTGTTGATAGTTATATGACATGCTACTAGTGGAGGAAGCTTGATGAAGGGTACATGTAACCTTTCTGTACTATACTTTGCAACTTCTTGTGGATCTATAATTATTTCAAAATAAAAGGTTCAGTTAAAAGACTTATAAGGCCAACAAAAGAAATTTCTGTTAAATAATGTTTATGCCAAAATGAGATTTAATTTTTCCAAAGGTAGGCTCAGGAGATTTAATTGATTATTTTTTAAGTTTATTTTTTGGAGTAATCTCTACACCCAATGTGGAGTTCAAGAGTCTGCCAACTGAGGCAGACAGTAGCCCTGATTTAACTGATTTTGGTTAATATGTGCAATATAAAAAATTTACTGACAATATGGAATAGTAAGGCTATTAAAACCATAAATCAATATAGTATGAATTAGAATATAATATAATATATAGCTTATATTTATAGACACAGTTTTACAAGAGGCTTTAAATTTTTTTCTTATGGAATAACATCAAACTCTAATGTAACTCTAGCAATCATTATATGTTTGCATTGGTTTCTTGATCTCTTTTTTGATGTATGCAAGCATTAAAATGCTTTTTAAGTAAATTTTTAAAGTTTTTAAAATTTATATTTATTGTGTGAGAGAAAGAGCACAAGCAGGAGACAGGCAGAGAGAGGGAGAGAGAGAGAATCCCAAGCAGGCTCTGCACCATCAGCTCAGAGCTCACTGTGGGGCTGGAACCCATGAACTGTCAGATCCTCACATGACATGAGCTGAAACCAAGAGTCCAGTGCTTAACCAACTGAGCCAATAAAGCACCAAAAATGTTTTTATAACTAAGATGGAAGAATGGAATTTATTCTTTCAGTGTGAAACATGTGCTTGTTTTTTTTTCTTTTTTCTTTTAATGTTTGTTTATTTTTGAGAGAGAAAGAGAGAGAGAGAGAGAGAGAGAGAGAGAGAGAGAGAGATGGAATGTGAGTGGGGGAGGGTCAGAGAAAGAGGGAGACACAGAATCCGAAGCAGGCTTCAGGCTCTGAGCTGTCAGCACAGAGCCCGATACAGGGCTCAAACTCACGAACCAGGAGACCATGACCTGAGCCGAAGTTGGACGCTTAACTGACTGAGCCATCCAGGAGCCCCAAACAAGTTATTGTTTTGTTTTGCTGCACAAATACACAATTCTGTTTTTGAGTTAAGCACACATGGATTTCATTTTCAAATGAAATGCAGTGACTTTTATCCTTGTTGCTTGTTAAATAAGAAAAAGCTTCTTCACACATACAAGAAGTTAAAAAGTATCAACAAAGTGTTAATTCACTGCAGGATGCCCTTCTTTCTCAGAAATCTAGAACTATCTAGCACTTAGCTAGCAGGGGATGTATAAATCTCATTCTGAGTATACTATCTTGTAGCACTGACTGAGTTCTTACTCCTCTTTCCAAGTGAAGTTCTTAGGCTGAGAAGATTCAGAGAAAAGATCCCTCACCTAGTAATACACTGAGTTGTTTTTACTTTTTCTAAGTTAATTTATTTTGAGAGAGACAGAGAGCACAAGCAGGGAAAGGGCAGGGAGGGGGGAATAGAGGATCCGAAGCAGGTGACAGCAGAGAGCCTGAGGTGGGGCTCAAACTCACAAACTGTAAAATCATGACTTGAGTCAAAGTTGAATGTGTAACCGAGTGAGCCACCCAGGTGGCCCCTACACTTGACATTAAAGGGCAGGAAAATTACAATTAAACCTTGTCCTGTAATTTTTGCAGGTGGCTTTCTGTAAAACTTGAAATTTACTGATCTTCTTCCTCACTCTCAGGCAAATAAATAGAAGTGGAAACATTTTTAAGATTTTCTTTTGCAATAGAGTTTATTCAAAGATTATTTTTTTAAATCCACTTATATTATTATCTTTACATGTTTTTACTTAGCAAATGACAAGGATATTATAAAAGATATAGTAAGAAATAATTTAAAGTTAATATTTTATAATACCTATCCTAGAGTTGACAACCAAGCTAGCTGGTTCTTACTGTGGTTTAATGTAAGATACCGGTGTTCCTGAAGTAGTTTGTAATCTCCCTGTTTTCTGACATTCTTGTTAACTTGCTAACATATTGGGCTAACTACCAATTTTTTTGACTTTTTTGTTGCTTTTTTGTACCTAACACCTAATTATATCTTGGGGGTACTAAGGGACGTGTCATACTGCTGGCATTCCTGTATATGTTTGTGATATTTTCTTACTTTATGGTAAATGGAATGAAAAATACTACAAAATCTTAAGCAAAAGGTGCCTTTTTGAAGTTTGGGCATCCGTCCTATGACAAACTGCTAACCATGTAACTATCAAAGCTTTTCTTTGCACCATAATTTATATAACCTGTTTTTGGTTTAGATTAAGAACTTTAAGTGCAGTCCTTTCTGGAGGCCAGGAAACAGTTGTTAAGGTCCTTTCCTGCCTCATAATTGTAAAACCTTTAATGACGCTGCCATACTAATGAATTCCTGATTGAAATCTTCCTCTTGTTAAATCAAGAAAAGCATTCTTTGTACCTATTGATAGTGGAATGTTAGTTAAATTTCATCTCTTTTTTTTTTTCCAACTTAGATTAAAACAAGCAGAAAGTAATTTCAGAGAATATTTTAATCACAAGATTCTGTGATAACATTTACAGGGACTATTTGTAAACTAAGTAGGGAAGGACAGTGAATACAAAAGGACTTGCATTTTATTTCTAGCTGAGTAAACTTCCTTATAAAAACTTTAGAATCATAAACTGTTAAACCTGGAAAGATTTTTTCTTTTTTTTTTTTTTTGAGAAAGAGATGGTGCGCAAGCAGGAGAGAGGGGTGGTGGGAGAGAGAGAATCTTAAATGGGTTGCATGCTCAGCCAGGCCCTGATGTGGGGCTCAATCCCAGGACCTTGTGATCATGACCTCAGCGAAATAAAGAGTGGGATGCTCAGCTGACTGAGCCATCCAGGCACCCCAGGAAAGAATTTTGAACAGGAAACTGGAGACAAAAGACATAATGATTTGCTGTATTAATTAGTAGCTAAACTAGGACTTAGCCTTAGAATGCAAACTTCATTACAATTAATTGCAAGAGTTGTTGCAACCAGAACAAGATGTGACTCATAATTGAGATGCTGATTGATTGAAGTTTAAGCCAGAATTTTAATAGCAATTCTCCAAAACTAACCTAGAATTTAGAGTAATGTCAAATTAAGCTCTTCTTTATATTGTATCTGATCTTTAGAGGAGAGTCTGTTAACTGATGTGCTTTTTCTTGCCAAGATTCTTTCTTTTTAATTATTTTTTTAATGTTTATTCATTTCTGAAAGAGAGAGACAGAGCACAAGTGGGAGAGGGGCAGTGAGAGAGGGAGGCACAGAATCCAAAGCAGGCTCCAGGCGCTGAACTGTCAGCACAGAGGCCAACACAGGGCTTGAACTCACAAATCATTAGATCAAGACCTAAGCCGAAGTCGGACGCTCAACCAGCTGAGCCATCCAGGTGCCCCAAGATTATTTTCAAAAGTACCACTCCAGTCATGTGGCTTCTAGTTAACAACATTGATGGTTGTTTAGTAGTGCATATTGTCTGGTCCTATAGATGTTTTTCTTTTTTTCTTAATTCCTGTATGACCTCAAGTCCTTTACTATTCCCATTTTTTTCCCAACCAGAAAATGGGGCGTTTGTACTATTGTAATCTGTCATCTCTAAGGCACAGTAGAGACTATGAACGAAATTTATTTTGTAATGTGGATAACTGAATCTCTTCACTCCTTTTTATTTATTTTTTATTGATTTAAAAAATATTTATTAGAGAAAGAGAGAGCACGTACGTGCAAGTTGGGGAGCAAGAGATTCTCTAGCAGACTCCATGCTGTCATTGCAAAGCCTGATATGGGGCTCAAACTTGTGAACTGTGAAATCGTGACGTGATCTGAAATCAAGAGTTGGACTCATATCCAACTGAGCCACCCAGGCACCCCTCTTCACTCCTTTTTATTTTATTTAATTAATTAATTAATTAATTGTTAATGTTTATTTATTTTTGAGAGACAGAGTGTGAGCAGGGGAAGGGCAGAGAGAGAAGGAGACACAGACTCTGAAGCAGGCCCCAGGCTTCAAGCTGTCAGCACAGAGCCTGATGCAGGGCTCGAATTCACGAACCGTGAGATCATGACCTGAGCTGAAGTTGGCTGCCTAACCGACTGAGCCACCGAGGCTCCGCTCTTCACTCCTTTTTAAAGCTGACCTCAAAACAAAACAACTCCAAACACCTTTACTTTTGCCCAAACTAAAGATGAATAATGTGAATATATAAAGAAAAAAATTAGCTGACATAGGGAACTCTTACTAGTCAAATTTATCCAGAACCAAGCACTTAACATAGCGACTTGGTGATTTAAATGAAAGGATGTAGAATAAAAACATAAAAATGTAGAGAAAAATCTACAGTTTTCTTTAGCAAATTATGTGTAAGGTTTTGTATATATACATGTGTAATGCCTTTAGAATTTATACAATCACTTTGTTCTGAAGCACATAGTGTATGTAATAATGAAGGGAATCCAAAATGATATCATGTAATATATTTTGTTTATATCTTCCATATAAAGTTGTTATAAGTCTAGATTCTTTTACCAATCTAGCTAATTATCTAAAATCTTTTATATGTCTTCACTTCTCTCATCTTTCACTTTCTTGTTGTAAAATAAAAGATGGTTTTTAGATTTTTATTAGCTATAAAATATGAGGATTGCATGTAATAGCAGATGTTCATAGTTAGAGATCTTCAAATGATAATTGTTTTAGGGGCGACTGGGTGGCTCAGTCGATTAAGCATCCTACTCTTGGTTTCAGCTCAGCTCATGATCTCACAATTTGGGAATTCGAGCCCTGCATTGGGCTCTGCACTGACAGTGTGGAGCCTGCTTGAGATCTCTCTCCCGGTCTCTCTGCCCTGCCCTTCCCCCGCTCTCAAAAATAAAATAAATTTGAAACATTTTTTAAAAAATGATAAGTATTTTACTTGAATATTATGCTCATGTTGGTTAAGATTCACACATTTTTACCTTGATCTATAATTTTATCTTCTCATTCCTAAGATCTTAGTGGTTCGATAGCATCCCCAGATGTCAAATTAAACCTTGGTGGAGATTTTATTAAAGAATCTACAGCTACTGCATTTCTGAGACAAAGAGGATATGGCTGGCTTTTGGAAGTGGAAGATGATGATCCTGAAGATAACAAGCCACTCTTGTATGTAGAAATAGTAATATGTATTTTTTGATTTTTAGAACTATCTGTGGGATGATCATATTCTTTCATGTTATTTAAAGACAAATATGGAAAATCTTAACCTTTTTAATGTAAAGTTCTAGCTGTTTTTCAATTTTACTAGTAATTAGAAATATTGAAATAATGGGAGAATATTTTTAACTGATTGGCAAAAATTGAATGTATAATTTTATATCTCTCTCTCACACACACTCACACACACACACACACACACACACACGTATACTCGAAATGTTAGGGCTTAGTCTATAACTATCTCATGTAAACATGCAGTGTAAGTAAAAGAGCAGGGTGCTTGCTGTGGAAATTGAGTTTAAGGGAAATTAAAACTTCCAAAAAGATTATCACTCCAAAATCTTTCCCATATAGAAATTCTAGAGCTACCACTAGGAGGACTACAGAGAGTCTTTCACTTTCTTCATGGTACTTGAAATTTTTTAAGTGATTATCATTTGCAAAAAAGTAAAGAATTTAACAACTTGAGAAAGAACCTGTAGCTCTGTAAAATTGAGGCATTATCAGGCTAATCTCTGTAATTACTGTAGATTAAATGCTGAAGCATTCTGTTTCTTAGTGTACCACGTTTCATCAAATTTTAGACACAGTGGATTTTAAGATGCAGTTAATTATGTTTATCAATAAGAAGGAAAAATTATGTAAGATTGTATAAAGCTAGGGTATCAAAGGGCTGTCTCCTTCGTGTAAGGATAGATAAGAAAAAACCCACCATACATAAAGAGGCAGCAAGGATGTTTGTTTATCGCAATTTGGCGATGGCTGGGTGTCCTGAGAATGGAAACCCCACACCAGTCTCATATAGGATTGCATTCTGAATTATCAATATGGTTAAGAAGGGCTCAAGTAGATTTTATTTAAAGTTGTCCCAAAGTAGTGGTGCCTCCAGGAGACTGACAAATGGAAAGGAGGATCTTGGAAGCACTTGACTTCACTCCAGGCTGAATGAAGACACCAGCAATTGTGACAAGCATCCCGATTTTAGAGATGTTGAAATGCTGAAAATGTACTCTGTGGAATCTGTGAAATACACTGCTTCAGATGCAATGCTTTGTTGACCTATGGAGACAACACTGTCATATTTAAACTTTTCTTAAATTTCGTTGTAGCTGTCTGAGTATTCAAAAGTATGTGCCTTTTTAAGAATTTTTATTTTATATTATAGGGAGGAATTGGATATTGATCTAAAGGATATTTACTACAAAATCCGGTGTGTTCTGATGCCAATGCCATCACTTGGTTTTAATAGACAAGTGGTGAGAGACAATCCTGACTTTTGGGGCCCTCTGGCTGTTGTTCTTTTCTTTTCCATGATATCATTATATGGACAGTTTAGGGTAAGTATATCTTACTTTATACAAAATGAAATATCTTAAGAGATTTAAAAGTAAAAAATAGCCAAATGTTAACTGTAATGCTACATAATGTTTGAGAAATGCTTTACTTTTACCCATTATTTCTAACTTGTTCATCTCTAGAACTCTCCTTAATTACCTTAGATTAATGCTTTCCAAACTTTTACATCATCTTTCACGTAGGAAGTAGTATTTGTCTGGCAACTGGGACTACTCTCAGCTGAGCAGAAGTGAATAGTGACTAGAAGTGACCGAAAGAGTTGCCCTTGCTTTTTATGATTTTCCCCCAAGGGATGAAGGGTTTGAAACACAAACTCATAACATGTTCTTACCTTTTATTCATTTGTTAAATAAATATTTTAGGGTACCTTGCTGGCTTTGTTGCTGGAACATGTGACTGTTGATCTTGGGTCATAAGTTCAAGCCCCATGTTGGGCTTAGAGTTTACTTAAAAACTTATTTTAATAAATAATGACAAGGATTCCGTCAGTATTTGTTTTTATATAATACTTTGTTCTACTCTCAGGGGCTTTATCTTTATTATCAAAATACAGCATACACATATCACTCTTTAATTCCTAGTTTACAGTGTTAGAAGAGTAAAAAATAACTTTATCACAAAATGATTTGGAAATGAATTCACTTCTCATTGCTTCTATAGCAAATTTCCACAAGTTTTGTGGTTTAAAACAGTGAAAATTTATGCTTTTACCATTCAGAAATCCAAAATAAGTTTGCAGGAGCTAAAATGAATATGTCCTCAGGGCTGGTTCTTCCTAGGCTCCAGGGCACATTCTGTTGATTGCCTCTTCCCACTCCAGAGGCTGTCAGCGCTCCTTGGTTTCTGACAGCATTACTACAATCTCTGTTACCATGGTCACATTAACTTCTCTACTGTAGTCAGACTTACCTCTGCCTCCTTTTATTAAGGACAGTTGTGATTACATTTTGTACTCATCTGGATAATCCAGAATAATCTCCCAATAGCAAGATCCTTAACATAACACTTGTCTTATTAATATTTACCTTAGATCAGTAGTTTATATCGTGTATTCTGTTGGAAGTGTGAGGTGAATTGAAGAAGTTGAATGGGGACTCCTCTTCTACCTACTACTAATCATTCATCTAGAGCATCTCTCTAATTTTATCTATTTTGTATAATGTTTCATTTGAGCAAAGGGTTTTAAGGCAAAAAACAGATTACTGCCTCCATATAACGTTGCTCAATTTGGTTTTGCTTGATGTTTTCTCATGACTAGATCGGGTCATAAATTTTTGGCAAGAATACTACTTTGTGCCCACCTCAGTATATTATCAGGGAGTATGTGATATCAATATATCTTTTTTTTTAAGTTTGTTTATTTATTTAGAGAGATAGAACATGCAAACAGGGGAGGGGCCGAGAAAGAGAAGGAGAGAGAAAATCCCAAGCAAACTTTATGCTTTCAGCACAGAGCCTAACGTGGGGCTCGATCCCATGAAACATGGGATCATGACTTGAGCTGAGATCAAGAGTTAGATGCTCAACCAACTGACCCACTCAGGCACCCCTTGATATATCTTATTACTGGTGCTGTTAACATTGGTTGCTTGGTCAGGTGATGAGGTGGTGTCTGCCCAAATCCTCCACTGTAACGTTGCTATTTTCTCTTTTTAAAAAACAAAAAAAAATTTTTTTATTTATTTTTGAGAGACAGAGACAGAGCGTGAATGGGGGAAAGGGGACAAAGACAGAAGGAGACACAGAATCTGAAGCAGGCTCCAGGCTCCAGGCTGTCAGCACAGACACCCAACACAGGGCCTCAACTCACGAACTATGAGATCGTAACCTGAGCCAAAGTCAGACGTTCAACCAACTGAGCCACCCAGGCACCCCTACCCTTTTTAATTAATGAATACCTTGTGGACATACTTGATGACTATGCAGACATGTTTCTCATCAAACTTTAGCTCACTAATTTTAGTATCTATTGATGGGTCTTGCATGCAGCAATTATTACTGTTGTTTACTGAATGGTGGTTTTCTGTTTTCCTCATTCCTTCCACATGTATGTATTAATTGGTATTCTCTATGGAAAAGCTATCCCTTCTTTACCATTGCTTAATCATTTATTTATTTATGTCAGTATGGAACCATGAATATTTATTTTTAGTTTCTGGATTATACTCCAATGCTGTTGTCATTGGATTGTCAGTGCTATTTTATTGCTGAGGTTATTCCTGCTTTAGCCAATAGGAGCTCCTTTAGGTTAGCTTCTGTGTCGTTTCGACATATTCTCATCCTTTTTTGACCCATTTCCTTTCCTTCTAATTCTACAAAGTGTTCTGGGCTCATCTTTTATCTTCCCTGCCCCAACCCTGGAATCAATTATTTATCAAAGGAATCCTTATTCCTTTTATCAGGAAATGATATTTAGAAACCAGGATCTGGGCAAGAAGTGTGCTTATTTTGCTTTTGAGGCTTCATTATCTCTGGACCCTCCAAGCAGATGAAACTTAGAAAGGGAGGCATGTATCATTATTATGCTAAGTCTCGAGAGTTAAAATTGTCTGAAACATCTTCCACATTCTATCACTTAGATACATATGTAATTAATGTAAACATTAAAGATCTCCTGGGAAGACCTATAACTTCTTTTAGTGATGAATTTTCCTTGCAAGGAGCTGTAAACCAGAGGTTTGGAAGTAAACACTTGTTCTTTTTTTGTATTAATATTTTATAATAGATCTTGAAATACTGAGATTTCTTTAGGCAATTGATCATTGCTAATTTTCAGTTTGGATGTAAAATTGTATTAACACATTGCATTCTTACTAGGTTTTGGAAAGATAACTGGGAATTCAAACTCTCTATAACCTGAAATTGGATATACCAAGCTATCTTATATTAACAGAGAATTGACTTTTTGGGAAATTATCAGTTTATTTGGTACAAAGATATTAATTACATGTATTTTTTTGCCCTTAAGGTGGTCTCATGGATTATAACTATTTGGATATTTGGTTCTCTAACAATTTTCTTACTGGCCAGAGTTCTTGGTGGAGAAGTAAGTGATTAATTTTGAAAATAGCCTTTGTTTCTTATCATAAACTTTATTTTTGGTATTGTAGATATCATCAGTAGCTATATTCATCATAACTGTTTCTTGTCCCGAAATTGCTTTTATGTTATTCTACTTCCTTTAAGGTGATCAGCATGTTAGTATTATACATACTCAATAAATGTTACAAGAAAGGAAGATGAAAGAAAAGATCCCACACCACTCATAAGTAATATACAGCTTTTCAGAGAAGCATATAAGTTATTCTAGATCTAGTACAGCAGTTCTCAAACTGATCTCAGGGCCCAAAGGAATTTCTTTATGTGGGTTGTATTTATCAATACTTACCGTATTAGAAATTAAAATAAAAAATTAAATATTGTTTTATTCATTTAAAAGTGTAAAACCAAATACATTTTAACAAAATATGTTTTAAAAAACAAAACAAATACGTTTTCAAAACAAAAAAGTGATAAGAGTGACATTATTTTATATTTGTGCAAGTAGTTTTACTATCTGGCTTAGTTGAGGCTGGATTCTTATGTCCGCTTTCTGCATTCAGTCTGTTCTGATACATTGTTTTGGCTAAAGTATATGAAAAAAATAAGCCTTAAACAGATACATAATTGGAAAAAGAAGAGTATTTTATTTTACTTATTTATTTTTAATATTTATTTATTTATTTTTGAGAGAGTGAGGGAGAGATGGTGCATGGGGGAGAGGCAGAGAAAGAGGGAGACATGGAATCCTAAGCAGGATCCACACTGTCAGTGCAGAGCCTGATGTGAGGCTCGACCTCATGAACCGAGATCACGACCGGAGTCAAAATCCAGAGACAGACGCTTAACTGACTGAGCCACACAGGCACCCTGGAAAAGGAAGAGTATTTTAGTAGTGTTTTCAGATGATTGTGGATATTCTTCTCTGATCCTACACCTGCATTCAACAAGTAATAATTTCTTAAAGGTTTGTTGCAATAAGGAATCTCAAACCATTTTAATGAACTTTCATACTCATTAAAATTCACTTTGGGTGGATCTCTTTACCCATACATGATCATTTGGAAAATACTGGTTCACTGAGTTTTGCAGATCTTCCAAATGTTGGCACATCTTATTATACAATAACAGAAAATCACATTCATTAATATCACTACCCATCTCATCAGAAATGTGTGTTAGAAAACCGTCAGGCTTATAGTGGTAGGCACAAGTTTTCCAAAATTCTAATTTTTGCTTAAAAGGTAGAATTTTATCAGGGCACCTGGGTGGCTCAGTCAGGTAAGCATCCAACTTCGGCTCAGGTCATGATCTCATGGTTTGTGAGTTCACCCCTGCATCGAGCTCTGTGCTGACAGCTCAGAGCCTGGAGCCTGTTTGAGATTCTGTGTCTCCCTTCCTCTGCCCCTCTCTCATTTGCACTCTCTCTCTTTCTCAAAAATAAACATTAAAAAAATTTTTTTAAAGGTAGAATTTTATCATTTGCAATAAATACTGTCCGTTTCCTGAAGCAGTGTGTTCCCATCATTCATTTTTAAAAACATGCTTGCAGATGCCCAACTCTGAATAACCATAGTTTATCTTTCAGTTCTTTCAAGTAAAATTGATGTTCCATGGTAACAACATTCTAATTCAACTCTTCACTCAAACATTTGTGCAAGAATTCTTTCTTGGGAACTATTGTCAGATACAACAGAAATGATATCTATGTACTTTTCATTTTGTTGTACAGAAGATTAAAAAAAGACATACTCAAAAAGTCAAGGTTTAATAAAATTAATAATTTTAACTGCCTTATTAAGGACATTCTTAAGTGAAACTAGCTTTTTTTCTTCTTTCTCTGTGATTGTTTAGTAGTAAAGTACATAGTAACTTCTAATATAGTCTGTACCACCTTGATTCATGGTAGAGCAGCGTGTTTTACCCACCATTGTTTTTCCCACCATTGTTTTTCCCTGTTATTAACGATATGAACCCAATGAAAAAGGTAAATAATGTTTTATTACTTCTTTAGAAAATAGTTTTGGGGCACCTGGGTGGCTCAAGTCAGTTAGGCATCTGACTCGGTTTCAGCTAAGGTCATGATCTCATGGTTTATGGGGTCAAGCCCTGCATCAGTCTCTGCACTGACAGTGTGGATCCTGCTTAGGATTCTCTGTGCCCTCTCTCTGCCCCTCTCCTGCTCATTCACGCGCTCTCCCTCAAAATAAATAAACGTTAAAAAAAAAAAAAAAGAAAGAGAAAGTTGCTGGGACCCTCAGGAGCCCATGAGCCACACGTTCAGAATTGCTGCCCCATTAAACAAGACTCTGAATTACTGTAAACCTAGGAATTCTAACAGTTTATTCCTTTTTTTTGTAGTAGTAGTTTATTCTGTGGAGAGAGTAAAGCAGAGGGGATGCCAGGCAGAGCTTTCTTGTGGGTACTGACTCAATGAACATAGATTGCTAAATGCAGAGACCTTGAGCTCTTTTGTGACATTTGGTAGAAAGACCTGCCAAGTGTGACTTAGCTCTTGTTTATCTGCTTTCCAGCTTCCAAAATTATGCTGCTGTTGTCCCATCTTCTGTTCTTCTGTTTAATCCTCTTATTTTTTAAGAAAATTCTATTATTAAATAAAACATTTTATTTTCTGATATAGAATATATAGTTATCTATACACCAGTCAGGACACAAAAAATGATATGAAAATACCATCATTCATAAAGTGTCATGATGGAACATTACTATAAAGATGAGGAAATAGCTTTCATATTTTCTCCAAAACAATACAGTTATCCTATAGAAAATAACACTTTGATTCTTGTAAATGACTTTTCTTTCATTACACTTATTCTCTTTATTTCATGTGTCTGATCTAAACTTACAGAGTTTAGAATCAGACTTCTGTTCCCAGTTCTTTTGATAGTGTTAATTTTTTCCATTTTATTCATGATTTCATATATACTTTGGGGCTTACATTATTGAGAATAGTATAAGATATGTGAGTAATGAGAATGAACTTGATGTGCATTATCTATATTCTGAGAATGGGGTTTTATCCAGAGCTCAGTGAACCTTTAGTTATCACTTCTTGTGGTGAGTGCTGAGGTCTGCCTTGAGATTTATACATTTTTAATGTGTCAGGGACCAGTTCTTTTTTACATAGTGAGCAACCAATATGGCCCCATATATTCTTCTGCTACTTTGTTTCTTCCAGGTGTGTGCAGTGTTTTCAAAATCCATGATTATTTTGTGGTTTAGTTTCCATTTTTTATGCCTCTTTTAAAAAAGTTTTTTTCCTTTTCCCTTTTAATTTCAAGAGGGAATGATGTTAGATATATGTGCTCAATCCATTATCTTAAACCAAAACCCTTAAATAAATTTAGAATAACATTTGTCTGTGAAACTTTTTCACTCTGCATATAGAAATATAAAATAATTCTATTATTTGTTTACATATTATTTGTTATATCTTAACACAACACCATGTAATATTTATATGAAAAATATATCACTAAATGTTTTAGTAATTTAGAACTGTTAATATAGGAGTTAAGAGACCTGGATCTTTATTTGAACTCTTTTCTCCTACCAGCTTTGCTTTCCTGAACAAATCACTTTGTCTCTCTAAAAATCAGTGTCTTCATAATGGAGGCAGTAATACCTACTTAAAGGATTGTTGCTGCATTTGATCTGTCTTGATCTATCACAGAGCTTGGCACACAGTAGCTACTAAAAATATTTTTTCCTTCAGTCTCTCCTTCCTCCCTTCCCTTTTAGTCTGCACTTATCATATGTAGCTTTTCTAGACCTTATATTTTTTTGCTTGAATTAAGATGTCCCTTTAAGTAATCCTTCTGGGGCTCCTGGGTGGGCTGAGCCTCTGACTCTTGGTTTTGGCTCAGTTCATGATCTCCTGGTTCGTGGGTTCCAGCCCTACCCACGTTGGGCTGCTGTGCAGACAGCAGAGCCTGGTTGGGATTCTTTGTCTCCCTCTCTCTGTACCTCTCTCTGCTTGTGCTCTCTTTCTCTCTCAAAATGAGTCAGTAAACTTTAAAAAAAAATTAAAAAGATAATCCTTCTACAACTTTAAGTAGTGACAAAGTATTATATAGATGTAGTGAAGGTAATTGGATATATAAGTCTCAAAAGAGAGAGGGCTAGAAATATAGATTTGTGTATCATCAGAAAATTGATGATAATTGAAACAATAGTGGATTGAGAAGACTGTGTAGGAACATAGCAGATTATATGATAATTTGAAATATAAAGCATATGACACTTCATGATTTCCTTTTTTTTTTTTAAGATTTATTTTTTAGAAAGAGAACATGAGCTGGGGAGGAGGAAGGGGTTGGGGGCAGGAGGGGAGAGAGAGAGAGAGAGAGAGAGAGAATCCTGAGCAGCTTCCATGTTCACCACAGAGCCCAATGCAGGGCTTGATCCCATGACCCTGGGATTATGACCTGAGTGGAAATCAAGAGTCAGGGGCTCAACCAACTGAACCACCCAGGCACCCTGATACTTGATTATTTCTTCTTAATTCTCACATTTATGAAAGTACAACAATGAATATATAATGTTCAATAGTAATTAAATGAATTTACCTTGATTTCTATGATACTTATTTAAAATTTTGAAAATTCACAGGTTGCGTATGGCCAAGTTCTTGGAGTTATAGGATATTCACTACTTCCTCTCATTGTTATAGCCCCTGTACTTCTGGTGGTTGGATCATTTGAAGTGGTATCTACACTTATAAAAGTAAGTAGTGTGTATTATAAAAATTAACTATTTTCCAATAAAAGTATACTAGTTCTCTGCCTCAGAACATTATAGTCTGTAACTATCAAACATTTGTGAGTGTTTGGAACAGTGATCTTAGTCATTGATTTTACTAATTGTTTCTTTTATTTTCTCATTTTAATCACCAGAAATTATAATGTATGTCTGGGGAGAGTAAAGAACAAAGAGCAAACCAGGCTGCACGATATTATACTCAGATCATGTTTTTAATGTTGAATTTTTCTTCTCAATGTTTATAATACCACTTCATATAACTTAGATTTTGTGGGAGATTTGTAGTTAAGATTTTACCAGACATTCATTTAATAACTGTTACTCCTATTTGAATAATAACTTCCTTATCAAATATGAAAGATGGTTGTAATAAATTGGCTTTTCTGTACTACAGAGATCAGCGCTTCTTTATGCTGTGTTAAATTTATATTAACATATGCATATTAAACATTTACTGATCATATTAAGTAATATTAATAATAATATTAAGTTATTAATAATAAGTACTAAAATAACCTAAAGTTTGAATAACTTTGGGAAATAAATGACTGCTTTAGCACATGTATGTATATTACACAGTGAATGTAATTTTTTTCTTTATGAAAAAATATAGAACCTAAAAAGTATTTTTAAAAGTTTATTTTTGAGAGACTGTGTGAGCAGGGATGAGGGAGGGGCAGAGAGAGAGGGAAAGACACAGAATTCAAAGTGGGCTCCCGGCTCCGTGCTGTCAGCACAGAGGAGCCCCACGCGGGGCTTGAACTCATGAACCTTGAGATCATGACCTGAGCCAAAGTTGGATGCTTAACCGAGTGAGTCACCCAGGTGCCCCAAAAATATAGAACTTCTTAAGACTACCACTTTCAGAACTGCCATTATGTAGCTTTCACACTAAAGTATTTGTTTTTAAGTAGAGTCACTTAATTTTCATGACATTTGGTTTTATTTAAAGTCCATTACTAATTCTAATATATAGGAGAAATGATTCCTTTTAGAATTGGGTAACTTCAGGCTAATACTGAGATATAAGCATTAGGTATTGAGAAGAGTATGGATTTTGGAACCAGTTCTAAATTCATTCTGGTTCTTCCACTTACTTGCTGCCTGCTTCGAGCGGTATCTTTTCTTATCCTCCTCTGCAAATTAAGAATCTTGACAACTGTTTTTTAGGGTTCATTATCAAAATGGTAAAGTATATATGCTTGGTACAGAGAAGACACTCAAGTAGTAGCTGTTGTCATTACAAATATCGTAAAAGACTATTTTGAGAACATCTTTTATGTTAGAACTACTTGATCAGTTTAGAGACCAAGTACCAGATCATTCTTCTCTCTGCCTTCTAATCCTAAAATCTTCTTTTATTAATAGGCATTATTAGTACTTAATTTAAAAGTCTTACAGTACAGAAGCTAGCCCCATTGCTAGCATTTAATTATCTAGCTTTGCTGAACATACCACTTTACTGAATCATTCAGGATCTTTCCTGCTTGTGTGTTGTTTTAACTTGGGTTAAAGCCTGTTTGAATACTTCTAAGACTACTCCCAAAATTGCTAGAACTATGTGTCTTCTGGTTACTTTTAATAATTGAGTTTAACCAAAAGTTGGTCTTTAGCATTCTTTATGCAACTTATAAATGTATTATAATGAAATGGAAAAGTCTTTTATCATTAAAATTGTAGGATACAGTTATTTTATTTTTTTACTATAGTTTATTGTCTAGTTGGTAAGATACAGTTATTTTAAACTTCAGATTTTTCTTTCCCCCAAATTTTTTCCTAATTGTTTAATCTTCTCTTTGTAGTGAGCTATTATATGTTTGTTTCAGTCTAAGATTTATGGAGAAATATGTTGCAAAACTCTTGTCATTTACATCTATCATTAGAACACAGTTTAATCTACAAGCATTATTTTCTTAACATTAAATCTCTGTAAGAATTACAGAGATTTAACCGTTTATTTATAACAAAAAAATGTATGACATACAAATACAATTTGATCATAATCTTATTTCATATTTTTCTCTATACTTCTGTGAAAGTTTAAAATATTTTGTAGTTTTTTTGTTTTAGTTTAAAAAGAACAGTAGAAAACTGGACCATCTCAAATACATTTTTCAGTCTACCAGTATTTATTTTTGACCTCTCTACCAGTGGTTCCCAAGGATGATTTTGCTCCCCAAGGACATTTGGCAATGTCTTGAGACATCTGGGGTGTCACAAATGAGGTTGGGAGTGGAATCTTACTAGTATGTTGTGGGTAGAGCCCAGGGATTCTGCTAAAAATCCTGCGATGCGCAGGACAGCTTCCCATAACAATTATCCAGCCCCAAAATGTCAGTGGTACAAGGTGGAGATATCCTGCCCTGTGCCAACTCTTTTTCTATCATAGTTTCTCTGGTTTCTACCCTTGAAGTTCTTCCTTTAATTTTAGTCTATAAAATGCCTTTAGCATCTACATCAATAAGTATCATGTAAGTTTCCAGTGGAAATGCCTTAAAATTTGGTACATTTTTAATCAGAAAACCATAGTACATTATATTTAATTAAAGTCTTGACCAAACTGTTATTTTTTTCTCCTTTTTATTTAACCCCATACTTTTACCTATTCCTGGGAAAGTGCTATTCTATTTCATAAACATTGTGTAAAATTTTCACTTAGTCTGTTTTCCTACTTCTTAGAATAAGAAACAGGAAAAAGTTTACTTTGTGTAGTAACCAATTCGTTTTCTTTCAGCAAATTTCAGCAGTTGGCCAAAAGTTGCCTTATCTTAAATCACCAGGGACACTGTTAAAAAGACTACAAGACCCTTCCCTTAAGAGATTTTGATTCAGCAAGCTAGAGTGAATCCAAGGATTCTCTTTTTATTAGGCACCCCCAAGTCATTCCCAGGATTAGACAAGTGTGATAACAAAAGACTTCATTTGCATAAGCCAGGGAACAGAGCAAGGACAAACATTCTTAATAATAATCTTAAACATTCTCAATAAGTTTTACTGTTCACCACAATTGGTTGTGAGGGTTGTTTTAAGAAAATATTGTAAATGTTATTTTACTCTCTAATACCCAGAATGTTAATTGACTTGCTAATATGCTGCCTTTTGTCTTTTTTGTTTGTTTTTTTAAAGCTGTTTGGTGTGTTTTGGGCTGCCTACAGTGCTGCTTCATTGTTAGTGGGTGAAGAATTCAAGACCAAAAAGCCTCTCCTGATTTATCCAATCTTTTTACTATACATTTATTTTTTGTCCTTGTATACTGGGGTGTGATCTAAGTCATATATGAGTAGAAAAAGACAATGTTACATTTGTGTGTAGTCTGGGAATTCTTGCTGAGGGGATTGAAGAAAACCTGTTGCTGGTAAAATTTTACACGTTCCACATGTAAAGGCAGGTTGGTCTTTTTAAAACAATATTTTTTTGTATTTAATTAAGTATTTGCAGTTATCTGGATTTTTTTGGTCAGAATTCCGAATTCTGTTTGATTCTTCATATTCCAGTGAATAAAATTTAAAAGCATTGTGTTTTTAAGATTGTGTCAATATTCACCTAAAAACTTGTGCCAAAAGCACCTGGAATGGTAATTATATTTCATTCAAAGGGTAAACATGGCAGCATCCTAATAATCTAGAAGTGCAATTTTTTTCTTTAGAAGGTTTTCTCCTGCATCGCAGATCCTGTAGATATATATTTATATTTATAATATATATTTATGAAGTAATTCTTATTATTCATACAATATATTTCTGAATAGCCAAAAAATTGAGATATTTTCAATCTGATGCTTAACGTTTCTTTAATTTGGCCATTAATCTTTTATTTATAAGTTCAAATTTGTTTTTTAAATTGTAATATAATTTTTAAAATCTCATACATGCTTGAGTATGTCCTTGTTAAGAAGTTCTAATTACAACTAAAACTGATTTTAATGGTTGCTGATGTAGATTTGGTTTGCTTGGGTATGCTTTGAAAAACCATTTTTGAATGCCTAAATATCTGATTTCAGTTTATGTTTATCTTTCTGACCAAAGGAGCAGGAGGTATAATGGATATGGCATTATTAAAATTGTCAATATGTAGAGAAATAGTAATATTTATAGTATCAGAAATATTTTTAAGTGGTACTCCTTAGTCGTAAAAGTTGCTGGAAAGAGACCTTTAAAATCTTGTGGTCCTGAATAATGTTATATGAAGTAGAAAAAAATAAAATGCTTCCCAGCTGTGTGTTTTGTTTTATAACACCTTGTCCTGTATTACTAAACAAGTATCAGGTACTCTAACAAATGTACAGTATTTGCTAAGGGATATATTAAGAAATTTTAACTAGTTAAATTTTTGTTTCAACTTATTTCATATACTCTAGGTGTATACTTTAGTTAATATAACTTTGTAAAATAGATTAAATATTTTAATTATGTCTGTAAAATAGCAAATGCCTGATAACTGTTAGCAAATTATATTATCCTTCCTGGTCTCAGCTAGAAGAGTTAACTGCTGTCCTCAATATGATAACATGGCCATCTCTTAGTATGTATTCCTTTAGTAACTTTATGCATCAGGAAATACCTAGCAACTCTGAAGCAAGTCTTCAAATTAGCAAGCTCATCTCTCCTCCTTTCACCCCTCTGTTCCACGAAAAAAGAAAGGAAAAATTTATTTTAAGTTACAGGAAAAGTGTGGAGCTATCTTTGAGCCAGAATAATGTGAAAATTACATATCCTAATTCTTTAAAACAAGCTTAGGACAATAGATTGAAGCACCAGAGAGATAGAATTTCTAGAACCTAAAATAATAGTAAGTTTTGAGGAAGGATCAATAGCTACAGAAGTAGCAACTGTAAAATAAACAGTTGTCACACACAAGGAATTCTTGAGGTCACTACTTTGTTACAGTCAATTATTATATTTAATATTCATAGTGTTGACCCTGAATCTTCCCCCAAGAAGCTTAGGGGTTGGTCCCAGGGGGTAGAATTTTACTAAGCAGTAAGTTAAGCCATTTTGGGACCCATTCTATCAAAAAATGGTTTAAAATAAATTAACCTATCTATAAATATAAATAAATTATTTTAAACCATGTTTTATAGAATAGATATGAAAAGTTGACATATATGGATCATATTTATTCCCTAATGATGAAGACAAAATGGGGTATTTATGTTCTAAAAAGGTATTTAAAAATAATAGCCTTTAATCATGAGAACTTCCCTATGTAGCGTAAATATAGGTACAATTTATAATGTTTCAAGCTCAACCAACATCTTCATGGGTTAATGAGCAAAGTAGTTAAAACAGATTGTCACTTTGGAAATGTAATTTGTAATTTTGTACAAGAGACATTACTGCTAACAATGGTAAACTGACCATGACAATGTCCTTTCTTGAATTTTTAAATAATAATATTTTCTAAGTCATACTGATTTTAAATCCTGATTCCAACCTAATTATTAATTTAATAGTATTTTTAAAATAGAACTAGCCAGTTAGGCTCTTCTAGTTGTGTGTGTGTGTGTGTGTGTGTGTGTGTGTGTGTGTTTGTAAGTGTTATCAGTTGTAACAATTGTGATGAATGTTAATCCTCGAAAGGAGAATTATGAGTAAACTATATTTACTTATATTTAAAATTGATTGTAAAATAATTGAAATTTTGATTAAAAATCAAAATCTCTTTATAGTTTTCATTGTATTAAAAAACAGTTTAGGAAGATTTGTAAAGTTTTATGAACCATTATTAAACTTGCTTATTTCCAAGGTCTATAAGACAGTTTTATATAATGATGTATGTTTCCAAAAGTTCCCCAAATATTAATAGAGTTCTAAATTAGTGAAAATTTGCATTGACTTAAAATAATGAGGTAGGTATTTTTGTTTATTGTTTAAAATTCAATTTATTTTTTAAAATTCCAATGTACTTAAACATTGAATAAAATAATGCTTCTACAAACTAATAAAAACAGAATATTTTTCATATTCAGCAAAACTAATTGAATATTTTAAGATGATTGTTATTTATTTATCTTTTACATTTTTATGCATATTATAGTCATTTTTAGGCTTTAGGAAATTGTGACACATTTTTAAGTTTTGTTAGAATATCTTCCATGCAATTATTTTTCTTTTTTTATAGTTGAACAAGTTGGTTTCATTGTTTTGTTCTTTGCAACAAAGGATAACAACATACATCATAGGCTTGTTTTAATACACTTCTTTCTAGTTGCATGGCATGGCAGTCTGAAATAAGTCTTAATAGCGCTAAAAATCACCCTCACCGATTGTCTGCTCTGCTAACATAAAATAATATTATTTTATCATCCTTTTTCGTAAATGGTTTATTTAAGGGAACCTTTGTGTTAAATCTTACCTTGTACTACATTTTAATTTCCCTTTAGAGACTGAATTACAGGTGCTTTATTTCTCATTTGTATAATTTCCTAGCAGTAGTTTGTATGTTTTAGAATCTGTTGCCACTTCTTAAATAAATCCCAAAATAAGATTTTGACATTAGTAAAGGCTAGACAGTCTTATATCTTTGTACTTCAAATCATATCTTCTGAAGAAAGGTCTGCTTCTGATTATATTTTCTTTGTAACAAACTGGTATAAATTTTAGATGCTACCTTTTCTCTAAGGAGTGTAGTGGTCTGAAAGAAATGAGAATATTCCCTGTACAAGGCATATTATTAAACATGAAGCTTAAGGTTAGATTTCCCATTTGAAATTCTTTTGATATGCTGAGGTTGCATCTTGGAGGTTAATTAAAGGAAAGAATGTCAGGATGATTAAGATGGCATTAGTAAAGTAATACCCAGTTTTACATTTTGTGTTGGTAGTAACCCCAGTTTCAACTTTTCTTATTTTATGCAAAATTTCCACATGTTTTTACTTTGAAGATATTTATAGTTTGCAAGTGCTTGAAAAAAAATCCTTAAACATCCCTTTTAGATAGTTCAGTGGTATATTAGTGCTATCCCTGAGATTTCTTAAAAGTTAGGTATTAATATGTAAAAATATTTTTATAAAATATTTTGAATTCAACTTATAATTAGAACATGTGAAGGTTATTAATATAGTGGAGAAGTAAACTTTGCTCTTTGTAATAATTTTCTTAAATTAATACTCAGAATATAAATAAATTAGGTTTATTGAGAACAGAAACCTTGGTTTTTCTATAATAATTGCCACTGAGCAATTTTTATTAAATACAAATGGGTTGCTACTATTCACATAATAAGCACTTGTTGAAGGTAAATGAATGAAATTATGTATTTTTGCTTGATTATATAATGCCCCAACTCACTTTTGTGGAATTAATCCGTTGCTATGTGAAGTATTGCTTAAATAGGATGCACCATTTGATAATGAAACATTCCATATGTTTTGTAATCCTTATACAGAATTATTCTCTTTTATTCTTGTTCATGATGATGGGCCTAGGTGCTAAGTCCCTCATATTCAATCTTCTTTCCCGCACGGGACTCAGGAAAATCTTTTACCTAATAAAAATTCATTTTCAAAGGATGGTACTGGTGGTGGTTCCAAGAATGAAACATTCAGAAGAAATGGCATTTGAATTGGTTACCCTGAATGTGAAGAGATAATAGATATTGATCAGGTATTTATTGACGCCTTTGTATGTGCTGGGTACTGTGGTAGGTACAAAGATAGAGTGGCATGCAAAACCCACACATGCACTCCCTAACTTTAATGAGCCAGTATTGTTGGAGAGAGAGTTTCACAAATTGTAACACAATTGCAAGAAATGGAGAAAAAAAGAAATACAGGTCTGTGGTAGCAAGAGAATGTATAATTGAAGAATTAGATGAGAAAAGCCTTCCCTTAGGCAATGATGCTTAAGCTAAAATCTTAGGGGTAAGTAAAAGTTAACCAGGCAGAGGTGGGAGGAAAGACTATCCAGACAGTAGGAATAGTGGGTGTGTAGAAGGAAATGAAAACCTGTTTGGCTGAAGTTTAGTAGGTTATGAAATTGAATGGGGTAAGTTGGCATTAGTCCATACCTGACCTTCCAAGCCATGTTTTCTTTGTCAGGGCTTTTGTTTAGAAGTATAGAACCAGAAACATGCTTTTAATACTAAAAGCCAAGATATGCAATTCTATTCTTGATAGTTCCCCAGCATGTTCATATGCCACAAGAGACCTGTGCGTAGTACACAATAGCCAAAAATTGGAAACAGGAGGTCCATCAACACAGAATGGGTAAATAGGTGTAACACAGTGGAGTGCTTTGCAATGAAAATGAATGACTGGAGCCACATGTAAGAACATGGAGAATTTCACAAGTATTATGAGTGAACAAAGAAGACATCAAAAAACTTATACTGTATTACTCCCTTTATATGAATTTCAAATGCAGGCAAAATTAAGCAGTGATGTTTAGAGATACATGTTGAGGTGCAAAGTTTTTTTAAACAACTTTAATGATGTATTTACATGCCACAGAATTCATCCGTCATTGGTATACAGTTTGATAATTTTTATTGTTTGTCTAGTTGTACAACCACTGCCACAATCTAATTGACAAAGTCATTTTTATAAAAAACAAGAAAATGACCACCTTTAAAGTTAGTGGTTACTCTTAATGGGAAGGGAGAAGGGTTGTATTTAGAAAGAGTCATGAGAAGGACAGAACTGAATCACTTGGCCACCCCTTGCTGTAAAAGTTTAGGAAAGTATTTTAACCTGGGTACGTTACTACCCTAAACAAAGTCACAGTTCTGTTAGTAAGGGAGAATGGATACCAGGTGGGTAACTAGCAATGTCTTACAAAGATGGCAGGCCACTTGGAAAAATATAAAGCTGGATCTGCATCTCACTTTTTATACCAAAGTAAATTACAGATACATCAAATATTTTAAAAACAAAAAGCAGGAAAAAAGCAGGAATTGATTTTTCATATATTCCATGAGAAGTTAGGGCTTTCAAAGTATGGCCTAAAACACAAGCCAAAAAGGAAGAGATTAAGAATATTGACTACCTATCATTTAAAATGATTCTATAGTGGGGCGCATTCGTGGCTTAGTTAAGCATCCGACTTCTGCTCAGGTCATGATCTCACGGTTCGTGGGTTCGAGCCCCGTGTCAGGCTCTGTGCTGACAGTTAGCTCAGAGCCTAGAGCCTGTCTTTGGATTCTGTGTCTCCCTCTCTCTCTGACCCTCCCCTGCTCATGCTGTCTCTCTCTCAAAAATAAATATAAACATTAAAAATTTTTTTTAAAAAATAAAATGATTCTATAGAAAAGATAAACTATAAGTTGAGAAATATTTGTAAGATGTAGGCAGAAAACTAATTTCCTTAATATAAAAAGAACTTTTATAAATCAGTAATTTAAAATGGGCAAAGGATATACATGGTCAATCATGTGTTATGTAATATATACTAGTAAAAGAATATAAATTGATATTTAAAATGGGCAGGGGGTATAAATGAGCAATCCAAGAAGGGAGAAAAGATTTTTTAAAAAGGCCATTGAATATATGTACAAATGCACACATTCATTTTTGATTAAATGCAGTTTACACAACAACATTGGCCCCTCAGATTGCCAAACCTTAAAAAGGTAGGTAACATCTGGTGTTGATTGAGACTATGAGCAGATCAGATTTAACTGATAGACATGAGCATGGCTATCTACCTGAATTGTTAAAAGTACTGAAATGCATCTGTACCACTGGTAAAATAGTATTACTGTAACTACATTAGCAATGAAGTTAATTATGTAAATTCTGATATAAATTTGTTCTGTTGTGAGAGACCTTGGTAATGGACGTTTTGTTGTAATGACATATGAGAAACATTTGCAACATCTGTTAGCTTGGCCTGTGTCATGGTAAATAATGTTGCTGCATTGTGTGTTACCTATGAAACATTCAATGTCCTAACAGTACTTTTAGTTATTTTTTTTTAATTTGGTTTTACTTTAAATACATTGCAGTTCTTAGGTGAAAAGTAGTAATAATAATAGTGTTTTAGTATTTTAAAATAGAATTTATAGGGGTGCCTGGGTGGCTCCATCGGTTGAGCATCCGGCTTCAGCTCAGGTCATGATCTCACGGTTCGTGGGTTTGAGCCCTGCATCAGGTTCTGTGCTGACAGCTAACTCTGAGCCTGGAGCCTGTCTTTGGATTGTGTGTCTCCCTCTCTCTCTGACCCTCCCCTGCTCACACTGTCTCTCTTTCTCAAAAATAAAAAAATAAAACATTAAAAATTAAAAAAATAAAATAGAATTTATAACAAAATATTAATGGATATGCCCCAAAGCTGTTTGACCCTATCTGCTATCTATCAATGCAGAACATGTGCATACCCTATCACCCAGCAATTCAATATGCTCACCAACACATAAATTCAGTACTGTGCAATGGAACTTTCTGCAATGATGGAAGTAGTCTAATATTCTATGTTGTCTATACAGTAACTACTAGCTATGTGGCTTTTGAGTACTTGGAATAATGCAACTGAGAAAGTGATTATTTTTTTTTAAACTCTATGCCCAGCATAGGGCTTGAACTCACAACCTCTAGATCAAGTGTCACATGCACTACCAACTGAACCAGGCAGGCGCCCCTGATTTTCAATTTAATTTTATTTAAACTTAAAGGGTCACCTGTGGTTATTAGCTATTGTATTGGTCAGAACAGCGAGTATTCATAGCAGCACCATTAATAATATCCCAAACTATAAACAACCCAAACAGACAAATTACGGCAGTCTCACACAGGAAAATATAATTAGATTGAAAGATCTATAACTACATGTAAAATTATGGATGATCTCAAAAACTGCTGAGCAAAAGAAGCAGATACAAAATAATACATACTTTATGGTTCTATTTATCTAAAGTATAAAAACAGGATGTTTTGTTACTCTTGAGTGGGAAGGAAGTAACTGAAAGAGGGTTTGGGATTGGGGCATCTAGGATGCTATTATGATTTGTTTCTTAATGTGGGTGCTAATTATATGGGTGTGTTCAGTTTGTGAAACTGTATCAAGCTGTACACTTGATACACCTTTCTGTAAGGATATTGTGTCTGAATTAAACCTTGTAAATTGGAGAGAAAAAAACCCACCTAGAATGAAGTGTCAGCAAAATGTTGGTAAGCTTCTTAACATTCCTTTTAAATGTCGTAAATGTTCATGTTCTAAAACTGTGGAAGAATATGATAATGAACTCTAGCTTGGAACATTTCTTGAAACATCCTGAAACATCCTGTGCAAAAATTAATATAAAACAAGTGATTTTCATTTCTGAAATGAAAACATCACTTATTACAGCAGATGTGAATGTTGAATGCAAACAGGGATCAGAAATGTAATGTTGAAAATTGAAAGTACTAAACTCATTTCATCCAAAAAGCAATCATATTCATTTAAATCTCATAATTCAAAGATTTGCAGTCATCATTGAGGTTAAAAGGATATATCATTTTCACTCAAAAAAATTGAAATAGTGTCTTCTAAAAATTTCACTTGAAATTTAGGTAAGAGAGAGCACAAGTAAGTGCGGGAGGGCCAAAGAGAGTGGGAGACAGAGGATCTGGTCTTGCTGTCAGCACAGAGCCCGATGTGGGGCTTGAGCTCACAAACCGCAAGATCATGACCTGAGCCACAGTCAGACACTTAACCAGACTGAGCCACCCAGAAGCCCCAAGAAAAACTGTTTTTAAAAGACCATTCAAATTGTTAACACCAAATACTGTGGTGTTAATGTTAAGTACAAAGAAGGATTTTTAGGCATAAATATTTAGTAAACCTAGTATATAGACTTTGCAATTTAGATTTATGGTCTCTCTTATAAAATGTATCTGACAAAAACAACAATGTAAGTTTTCAGTCCTTACTGCAGAGCTTGAATTGATACATATGAGTGTCTTAATAATTTACTTTAAAAGGGAAAATACCATAATTTTAAAAATAGTTTAATGGCTTACATTGATGCTGTGCAGCTGAAGGTAACATTGGGGGAAAATATCAAACTTCATTACAGGCGTTCCAAGGAAAATGATTCCAATAAGAACTATATGGAAAAATTTTATTGCATTTTTAACAGACAATACTATGAAATGCTAGGGAAGAAATTATACTTGAATATCTCCAAATGATGCAATAAAGATATAAATAAGTGAATCACTTTAAAGTATTTCCAATAAACTGTATATTATCATAAATTTATGGTAGCAAAAAAGGTAAAAATTTTCTGAGAAAGTTAAATAATATCTGAAGAGCTCAGAATTGTGATAATGATAATTGGATTTTTGTTTTGGCTTCAATGGCAGGATATAGTTTTAGAACTACAAAGGTAATTTGAGAATCATACCAACCCTTGCATATTTTCTTCATTAGAAATTTTGAAGTCAGAGCAGGGGCGCCTAGGTGGCTCAGTCGGTTGAGCGTCTGACTTTGGCTCAGGTCATGATCTTACAATTCGTGGGTTCGAGCCCCGCATTGGGCTCTGTGCTGGCAGCTCAGAGCCTGGAACCTGCTTCCAATTCTGTGTGTCTCTCTCTCTGCCTCTCCCCTGCTCATGATTTGTCTCTCTCTGTCTCTCAAAAATAAATAAATGTTAAAAAAAATTTTAAAAAAATTTGAAGCAGAGCAAATATTTAGAATATGAAAATATTTTTAGAAATTTGGCCTTACTAAAAGATATTTGATCAATCATTATTTGGGCTTTTTTTCTATGAGAGTGTTTTTGGATGAGATTAATATTTAAATAAGTAGACTGAGTAAAACAGATTGCCCTTCCTAAGGTGGGTGGACAGCATCCTGAAGGCCTGAATAAAACAATTTAGTCTGACCCTCCTTCCTCCCTTCCCACCCCCACCCTCCCACCTCTGCCCTCTACCCTCCACCCTCCTGAGAGACAGTTCCTCCTGGTTGACCACCTTCGAGCTGGGAGAGCTGGAGCTGGGAGAGCTGGGACGTCTGTTGTTTCCTGCCTTCGGACTCTTCCTGGGTTTTAACTTCTGGGTTTCAAGCCTGCCAGCCTTTGGACTGGCACTACACCACTGGCCCTCCTGGGTCTCCAGCTTGCCTACTTACCCTGCATATCTTTGGACTTTTCAGCCTCTATAATTGTGTGAGCTAATTCCTTATAATAAATTTCTTAGCATATATATTTATACATTTATGTATTTCCTATTGGTTCTGTTTCTCTGGAGAACCTGCATACACTTTTTCCCTATGCATAGTCTTAAAACATGGGCATTTTATATAGCTATCGTACAATCTTATTCTAAGTATACTTTAGTGCTCATTGATTTTTAGAAACCTATACTAGAGAAAATAGAGTTATATAATATTTACCTTTTTAAAGCACAGGGAATGCAAGGCTTTCTGTAATTGTGTCTTCATACTTGTGAACAGCTTGTCACAGAATATGTTTACCTGTAAGCTCAACTTCGTTCACTTCTGAGTACTTTTTGGCCAGTCACTGTTCCTTAAACCTGGATGTGGTCTAATTGGCACCCAGTGGGATTTCTCTCACTCTGGTCATCTGACACTATGAGTTTGACAGTGCATTAGGCTCTAGGGTTTATTTTCTTGGAAGCTGAATCGCAGTGATGACCCAGCTTATGCATTATTCTAACACTCCCCTTGTACAAGGTCTCTTATTTAGGAACCTAAGTTTTCTTGTTTTACTATTGGTCTGGCTCAATGGTTTGGAGGTTATTTTCCTCCCTTGAGAAGATAGGAAAAAGAGACTTCTAGCCCTGTTTCCTTCCCGTTACTTACTAACTCTGCACTATCTTCTCTGGATTTGGACCTATTCCTGAGTCTCTAGCCTTTGCTTATTCTTCGTGGTTGCTTTCTGAAATTAATTTAATGTGTAGAAGCACCTGGGTGGCTTGGTTGGTTAAGGGTCTGACTCTTGGATTTTAACTCAGGTCATGATCACACTGTCTGTGAGACCAAACCCTGAGTTGAGCTATGTGCTGGGTATGGAGCCTGCTTAGATGCTCTCTCTCCCTCTCCCTCTGCCCCTCCCCCATTCACACACTCTGCATCTCTCTGTCAAAAATATATATATATATTTTTTAATGTGTAATCATTCAGGCACAAGAAACATCATATTTCTCTGCTAAATTAAATCTACTTAATTTAATTCAATCATATTTAATACTCCTGTTAATTATTTTTGTTTATGGTATGAAATAGAAATGAATTTTATTATTTTCCATGTAGATAACCAATTGTCCATGCAACATTTAGTAAGTAATTCAATATATCCCCACTGACCTACAGTGTATGAAGTTTCCAGGTATGTATAAGTTTACACAGAGATAATTCGTAGCCTGGCCTACCACACTATCCTTAGAGTTTGTCTTTTTTTTTAATTATTTTTTAATGTTTACTTATTTTTGAGAAAGAGAGAGAGAGAGCGCGAGCAAGTGGGGGAGGGGCAGAGACAGAGGGGGACACAGAATCCAGAGCAGGCTCCAGGCTCTGAGCTGTCAGCACAGAGCCTGATGTGGGGGCTTGAACCCTTGAACCACGAGATCATGACCTGAGCCGATGTCAGATGCTTATAACCAACTGAGCCACCCAGGAGCCCCTAGTTTTTCTTAACATTTTTAAAAATTCATTCTTGATCTTTTGGGTTTGTCTGAGCTTATCTGACAGCTCCATTCACAGCACATTGGCTTCTTTGAACACCTCCCCTTCTTACTCAGTTGAGTTGCTGGCACTTCTCTTGTTAGAATAAAATTTTTAAAGCTTCCCCATCCCTTTATATTTCCTTTAAGAATCCTTGGCCTTGGTATCACATGAATTTATTTTTAAAAATTTCCTGTTATCACTTCCAAAATTAAGGGTATATGTCTAATGTATGTTCAACATTCTTTTTGCTATTACAATATATTCAAAGGATAAATTCAAGCTGGTGTCACAACATAAGTTTGGTACAGTTGCACGCCTTTACTTTTTCAGAGGGAAGAAGAAATTTTATGTCAAATCTGATACTTGGATTGGATTGCCAGGTCAGCAGTATATTCCCTATTTCCTTCTTCCCCATATAGAAAACATACATGACATTAAAGTCAAAGAACTCAATAAGAATTTTAGATCATGTAGGTAACCTTTCTTCTCAACTCTGGGAATACTTTTATCTTTAAATATTTATGCTAAAAGGGGAAGCCTGCAGCCATACCACCCAGGTTCCAATCTTAGCCTTATCACTTAACTAGGAAACCTTTGGCAAGTTATTTAACTTCTGTGCCTCAGTTTCTTGAACTATAAAATGAAAATAATAAAAGTAGTAGCTATATCATTGGGTTATAATGATTAAATGTTAATAATACATGTTATGTATGCATATGTATATATAAATGTCTATTTCCCATTTGTCTGCTCATAGAGCCTAGTAGCTTTGCACACACATAGCATCTGGATTTTGGCTCCTAAATCCCATTCTCCATTAAAAAGAACCAAGAGTCCTGGAAGAAATGGTTGATTCCAGGTCTGAGGCAGGGAAAGTACAAGATGAACCAGGAACATCTTTTTGTGTATGTTAAAAGTCACAGGAACCTGTTTGAGGGAGCTCACATTGACCAAATTTGTAACAATTTGAACATCAAAATAAAAAAAGAAAAGCAAAGGGATATAACGAGTAAAGAACAGAGTCACAATAGTAAAGACAGATAGATAGGTAAAGAGATAGTTCATTTTTAAAGTAGAAAGCCATTTAGTAGAAATGAGGAAATTAGAAAATCATGATTTGGCAACCATCATAGTAATAATTATGGATGCTAAAACTAGTGAATGAAAGTTTGAGAAATATTTATATTTATATATAATAGAATATTTAAATGGTCTCAGTATCTTTCCACGAGATATCTATTAAGTGCAGAGTACACTAATACTTTGGCAGTGGAGAAATCTGGTCAATGCCACCTTAACCAATGTTAACGATAATATCACTAATAATGGGACAAATATTATATGCCTTCTGAAGCACTGACAAGAACTCAGTATCACAAAAATGAAAACGAAAACAAACAGCTCAGCATCGCTTCTGTGGTATTCTTCCCAAATTGCATAGTCTGAATCTAAACATGGGAAGCTATCAGACAAACCCAAACTGAGAGACTCTACAACACAACTGGCCTGTGTTCTTTAAAAATGTCAATGTCGGACATCAAGATGGCCAACAAACACATGAAACGATGCTCAGCATCACTCATCATTAGGGAAATATAGATCAAAACCACACTGAGATACCACCTCATGCCAGTCAGAGTGGCTAAAATGAACAACTCAAGAGACTATAGATGCTGGTGAGGATGTGGAGAAATGGGCACCCTCCTACATTGTTGATGGGAATGTAAACTGGTACAGCCGCTCAGGAAAACAGTGTGGAGGTTCCTCAAAAGACTATCAGTAGAACTCCCCTATGACCCAGCAATAGCACTGCTGCGGATTTACCCAAGGGATACAGAAATGCTGATGCATAAGGGCACATGTACCCCAGTGTTCGTAGCAGCACTTTCAACAATAGCCAAATCATGGAAAG
>CM053576.1:107674666-107708728 GCA_028646485.1 Cryptoprocta ferox | reverse complement strand
AGAATGAAATCTGGCCATTCGTAGCAACGTGGATGGACCTCGAGGGTGTCATGCTAAGTGAAATAAGTCAGGCGGAAAAGGACAGATACCATATGTTTTCACTCATAGGTCTAACAGGAGAAACCTAACAGAGGACCATGGGGAGGGGAAGGGGGAAAAAGAGTTAGGGAGAGGGAGGGAGACAAAACACGAGAGACTCTTGAATACCGAAAACAAACTGAGGGCGGAACGGGGAGGGGGAAAGGGGAAGGGGGGTGATGGTCATGGTGGAGGTCACTTGTGGGGAAGAGCACTGGGTGTTATATGGAAACCAACCTGACAATAAACTATAAAGTTAAAAAAAATAAAATAAAAATGTCAATGTCATTTACTACAAGGAAACTGTGCCAGATTAAAGGATGATAAAGGGGCATGACAACTGAATACACACATAGTCTTGGATTTTCTTCTGATTTAGATAAGGACATTTTTAGGACAAATGGTGAAATCTGAATGTAGATTAGATAATAGTATTACATTAATTACAATTTCCATGATTTTAGGACAAACTAATGAGGTAGTTAGAAATAAAATGACAATGTAACTCACTCTTAAATAGTTCAGGAAAAAAATTACATATTATAGACATACAAATATGGAGGGGTTAGAGAGAACCAAATGTAGTAAAATGTTAGCAATTGGTGAATCTGGGTGAAAGGTTTTGAGGAGCTCTTTGTATATTTTTGCAACTTTTCTATCTGAAATTCTGATTTGTTTATTACCTTGATTATGGTAATGGTTTCATGGGCATATGCATATGTGCAAACTCATCAATTGCATACAATAAATATGTGTTTTTTTGTGATTCAATTATACATCACAGTGGAGAAATTTTTAACTTAAATATATGTAAAAGTGTAGAATGGTTTCTGGCACATAATGAAAGTATTTGCATTTGCTTTCATTATAAGCCTAGAATAGAAGCCTAGGTGAGGGTAAAGAACATGAACATTCTTAGATTTTCCTTAGATTGTCACAAGTCTCAGGAATCCCAGGACTTGTGATAGTTTATTTTAGTGTCTAGAATAGCCTATATATTTTTTTCAGTTGGAAAGAATTGAAAGCCATATGATCTTAAAGTGGAAAGTAAAATATAGTTTTTTATTTGAAAAGAATGGAAAGATTTTGTAGGCAGATCATAAGAACACCATCTGCTTAACTCAAGAGAAATCCTAAGAGCTTGGATTCCACATTTTTTATCAGCCATGTATGGTTTAAGATAGACCCACATAAGCTAAAAATATCTAATCATATTTGTTCTGCTATTCATAAGTTAGTTGAAAATGCCATCAATTGCAGTGCTAACAGTTTCATTTATCCTACCTAAGAATCAGAGTCCATTGTGGTTTGTATTTTTCAAGTTTGGATGTTCAACTGTGTGCAAGACAAATTCATCATGTAAGTAGTAGTGAAGGTTGGCATAGTAATCTCTAAAATTAAATAAATTTTAGTTTTTAAAAAAATAGAATCACACCCAGTGATTCTCAACCAGGTACACTTTGCCTTCAGGGGATATATTGCAAAGACGATACACATTTTTGGTTGTCACTACCAGGTGGGAGGAGAGTGAGGAGAGGAGGGAATGTTACTGGCATCTAGTGTTAGAAATCAGGGGTGCTACTAAATCCGCAATGTATAGGACAGCCTCCTACAACAAAGACTTATCTGGTCCAAAATGTCGATAGTGCCATTAGTGAGAAATCCTGCACAAAATGAATACATTTCCTAAAATTTCAAGCAGTTAAAGTGCTACTAGGGATAGAATAATGTGTCTAGTCCTATCTTGATATAGAATTTTATCAACAAGCTTACTGCTTAGTACATAATAAATATTCAATATGTACTTAATCAAAAATGTGTGCTGCTCATATTCTATGACTATTTTTTATGGTTTTCCCTTCATTTATCTATGCACTAAAACTGGACCAGAACCACATTACCCACTACCTCGTAAGTATCCCACCCTTGTCTCAAAATATAGCAAGGGAGAGATTTTTATACAAGATTATAGATAAACTAAGATACAGGAAAGTGGAGAAAAGCCAATATCCATAGGAGATTGAATATAAAAGAACTTTTGTGTGGCTTCTAGTATAATGAAAGGATTTTCAATGGCATTTTAAAGACATTTATTAGGAAATCTCAATAAAAACAAGTCCAAATGATACTCAATACATGGATAAGAATCCAGCCCTGTAAGGGTTCACATGCTATAGAAATTTTTAAAGCTGATCAGGCCACAACTGCTTGCCCCGACAAATGGGGGCGGATAAATCTCTCCCCATCCTCTGTTTATTTTGTGCTTGAGGAAAATGGTGTAGTAGGAAGTTAACTTATCACAGCTGTGCTCCTCAGGAGCATAAGCTTGAAGGTACTTTCATTAAAATGGAGAAACTACAAAGTGATGAGAGTTTCTTTATACCACCATTCTGTTTTATTTCTCACTAGGAAAGGAATTGTCCATAAAACTTTCATCTGTCTATGGCAAAACCTCAGGTCACCTGATAGTTTTGAAAATCATGTTTAATGTCTTGTATTCAATGACTACCTCACATGTCCAGAAATCTTTGAAGTAAGTAATAAATGGTAACTACTTAAGGAATACAGTGGTTAAAAAGGAAAAACAAGTATTAATATTCTTTAGAAACTGTTATCAAATTTCTTATTTGACTGCATTTATTTATGACTTTTAATAGTTTACTATTTTCTGAAATGTTCTAGATCTATTACCAGTTCTCCCCACATTTGATATGTTGAGAACAAAAATTATTATGCCTGTTTTCAATCCACTGCATTTTTATTTTTATTAACTGTTTTAAGGAACTAACATTTAGTAAAACAAAAACCAAAACAAGACCAAACAAACAAAACACAAGTCCAGAGGACTTACAATTAAATGCCGCAGCCCCTAATCCTTGCTTATTCCGTACTGCTGCTCTGGGACAACTCCTTTATTTTTGGTTTTCATGTTGTCATCTTTATAGCTAAATAATATTCCTATGTTGATATTTCTTGTGGTATCAGTTGTAGACATTTACTCCTACCTTTGAAAGGTAAAGATTTGGGGTGCCTGGGTGGCTCAGTCGGTTGAGTGTCTGACTCTTGGTTTCGGCTCAAGGCATGATCTTGTGGTTCATGGGTTGGAGCCCCATGTCAGGCTCTGCATTAATAGTGTGGAGCTGGCTTGGGATTCTCTCTCTCTCTGCCCTTCCCCTGTTCTTTTTCTCTCAAAAATAAATAAATATTTAAAAAGAGAAAGGTAAAGATTTAACTACTTAGTCTATTTTCTCTCCTCTCCAGTTTTAGTATCCTTAATTATTATATTGAAAGATTCATAACTTAAGATAAACTGCTGTTTCTTGTTTATCAGCTTTTTTTTTTACAGTAGCTATTGTCTCTCCTGTATGTAAGATGAAGCCATTATCACAACTTCCTTTTCTCCTTCCAACCAATCTCTGTCAGCTTCACTTTTGCTTTCTCTTTTAATTTTATGACATCAAGGTTAATGACAACTGCATTCTGTAGCTATAAACAAATACTCAAGGTTTTGTCCATACTGATTCTAAACTTTGAATGGCAGTAAGCAACATTTGCTCTATTATCACAAGGTAAAGATTACGCATTGGAGAAACGTGATATACCAGGACAAATTTCCTCTTTCATGGGTCTGCTATTTGACCCCTCCCTCTGCTACTTAAGAGAGAATGTCCCTCTCCTTAAATTCCATCAGTTGTTCAAAATCAAGCCACATTTTAGTTTGCTTTATATCTGGATGGTGGCTTTCTTGAGGTTTTATTTGTTTATCCTGGAAATTCCAATTGCCTTTCTTTTTCCCTACTGAAGAGAAGACATATGTGCCTCTTTTATTCATCCGCAGCATGAAATGCTTCTGTTTGAATACATGCTCCTTGGAGCCCACTGGCTTATGTCCTCTGGAGACAGATTGCTTCCAGATCTACCACATCACTGGACTTTTGGTTTGTTGCTGTGTTTGTTTGTTTGAGAGAGAGAGAAAGACAGCACACGCAAGCAAGGGAGAGGGGCAGAGGGAGAAAAAAAGACTCTTAAGCAGGCTCTGTGCTGAGCCTCAGGGCTTGAACTCACGACCTTGGGATCATGACGTGAGCCAAAATCAAGAGTCGGATACTCAACCAACTGAGCCATGCAGAGGCGTTCCAGTTGCTGTGTATCCCACATGCTGTGTGGGATACATGCGTATTCCATGTCTTTTTTGATCTTTCCCTTGTTTCATTGGCATAGATCAATACATCTCACAAGGATTTCTTGTTTTCCAATTTAAGAGATGTTCTTGATTTTCCTTTCTGCAAAAAACTTAAGTGATAGGCACCGCATCTTCTACTTTAAATGTTCGCCGCCTTGTGAACTTATCTTGCAACCACCTTCTTAGATTCCTTGCTCCAAAAGCACCAATGTTCTTTAAAAGGTAGGTGTAGGGGCTCCTGGGTGGCTCAGTCGGTTGAGCATCCGGCTTCGGCTCAGGTCATGATCTCACAGTTCATGGGTTCGAGCCCTGCATCGGGCTCTGTGCTGACAGCTAGCTCAGAGCCTGGAGCCTGCTTCAGATTCTGTGTCTCCCTCTTTCTCTGACCCTCCCCTGCTCACACTCTCTCTGTCTCTCAAAAAAATAAATAAAAAACATAAAAAAAATTTAACAAAAATAAATAAAAGGTAGGTGTACTATGAATTCTGTAATTTTAAGCAACCATTGGTTCTCTATATGGTAGAGAATAATGATCCAGAAAATATGGGAAAATCTAATACATGTTTTGCATCATAAAAGTTGCCAGCTTTTATAGAAATTGAGTGTGAATTTGACCAATTTTGTCACACTGTCTTGATTTTAACAGTGTTTTCCAATGACAGATTAACTCAGTTTAAGGGTGTACAATTTAATCTTTATAACTATTGTAAAGAGAAGACCTAAATTATAACCAGAAATTTTATTTTTTTCAAGTTTATTTATTGATTTAGAGAGAGAGCATGAGGGAGGGAGGGGAGTGAAAGAGGGAGAAAGAGAATCCCTGTCAGTGCAGAGACTGATGTAGGGCTCAAACTCATGAACCATGAGATCATGACATTACTTAAGTCGGATGCCTAACTGACGGAGTAGGCCAGGCACCCGCAGAAATTTTATTTGTTAATAATGGACATGAGATTACTTTTATTTAGCCTAAGGAAATTAGGCATATTTTTATGTTTAAAATGTTTTAAAAATACTTTTTAATATTAATTATTTCTTATAAATATAGCTTAGAATAGGGTTGATTTGGAAGCCTGGGACTAAAGGCAGGTAAATATTGAGACTTTTAAAAGGTGTCCATAATCCCAGGAGTCTTTTCTGCAATAATGAGTTTGTAGGGTTTATCAAACCTAAAAGATTTGTCAGAAGGATATGATAAATAATATAAAAATCCTGGACATGTAGAAACTGGAATCTAAAACCAAGAATTGGATAATAACAGTCCCTAGAGCTGAACAGTCAGGATTCATCAAATAAATGGAAGGCAAGTATCCCAGTTGCAAAGAAATAATACAGGTAAAGAGGATTACCCACTCAGCAAAGACACTACAGGCTTTTATTCAGAGATACTCTTCAAAATATTTGACAACCAATTGGGAACCATCAAAAACTAATCAGAGTTGAGGCTGACCACAGCTATGGAACGGGAGCCTAGAGGACCCTGCTGGGCTGAGCATTAACTTTTTAGTGGATGCATTGGAGGGAGGGTCCAGGTGGCCCCCAGGTGGGAGGGGAAGTGTGAGCGAACACTGGGGTGTCCTGAATAGTAGCTGTTTCAGTATTTTAACCACCTGTATAGCCATGCTGGTAGTCCTAGCCCCCTGAGTTGGTTTCCAGTCTGGACCACTTGTAGTGATCAGAGATGCAGATACTTTTTTAATCATCTATGTAGGAACTCAGCTTCCAAGGTATTAACATCCAGTTCTTCAGAAACTGAGTCACAAGCGTAGAAACTCAGCTGCAGGGGGAGGTTATGCCACATGCTGGGAACAAAGATTAGGTCAGAATAAGCAGCAAAGCCAGAGGGGCTATACTGAATTTGGGCTCTGCATATCTTATTAGCCTGAGGTCAGGGTGGAACCCTGAGGTCAGGGTGGAATCACAGTGAAGGGCAGGCCAGGACCATGATGATGGTGGTGGGGAGGCAGTAATGAGAATAACCTGGATTAGAACATGAAGGACCAGGCACAATATTTCCATGTATTATTGTTCTCTAAGATCTTATTTATTGTACCAGCTGGAATTTAGTGCAGGAAACAGAAATCAATGGAGGTATTTTAAGCATGAAGGGATATATTATACAGATTTATGTGCTTAGAAAAGTTTTGAAAGGGCTCAAGGAGCAGGTTCTAGGCTGGGACATCAGGAATGACTTCTAGAGCAATACAAAACTGACTCACCAGGGAACTGCCTTCTGAGGCCACTACTGGAAAGACTGAGTTCAAGATACAATACCATGGACACAAGATTCGTGGATTCAGGGTTCAGGAATCCAACATGGCTCCTGTTACCATAGTAACTGCACTCCAACCCCCCAGAAAGCTGTAGAAAGAACACTGAAGGTGCTGCTGTAAAATAATCAAATCTCACATTTCCATGACATCACCTGCAGCAGAAAAGTAAGCAAGAGGAACATAAAAATAGCTTTTACCTCATTTCTGCCTTCCATATCTCACCTGAGTGTATTTAATGGACAGAAGTTAAGTCACATCCAGAGTTGTACCTGCAAAGCAGCCAGGACTGCAGGTTTTAGTGTTCTAGCCTCTTCTGTCATATAGGCGAGCACCCTAGAGGAAGGTAGAATGTAGGTTGAGTGAGCCAATCAATATTTATCCACTAAAATGACACACCCATTTTACACTGAGTGAGAACAGAAAGGACCACTCAGCTAGAGGTCAGAAGCTGTGCAGGGGCACCAAATTCAAGATCAAACATTTTTCTGTGGTGTTTGCATTCACTGTGGCCTTGATTTGCTTTTAACAGTTAGTACCTAATTGGTCAATCTTTCCCCTTCGGGAAACAATGACAATTTTATTTTATGTTCCGAGTGGGTAATGTATCCATGTGGTTCAAAATTTGAATGTTTCAGAAAGCTTTGTATTAACTGCCCCTCAACTACTCAGTTATTCTCCTTAGAAATAAACAATCATATTAAAAAATTATTCTTGTACTATCTGCTCTGGATTTTTAATTTTAATTTTTAATATTTTAATTTTAATTTTTTTTCATGTAGGCTCCATGCCCAACATGGGGCTTAAACTCATGACCCTGAGATCAAGAGTCTCATGCTGTACTGACTGAGCCAGCCAGGCACCCCAACAATTGTATATTTTTTGTGTGTATTTTTCCAGAGCTATTTTATTCATAGGCAAGTATATATGCGTATTACAGTCTCCCCTCCGCTTTTACACAATGATGACCTTTATGTGCATTGCTGTGCACTGTATTTTTTTAAATCACTTCTAGTAGGGCTTAGAGATTATGCTATATCACCATAAAAAGAACCTACACATTTTTATTTATAGATGCCTAGTCTTCCATTGTATGATTATATACCATTATTTAACCAGTCTCCTATTGGTGGATGTTTAGATTGCTTTTTTCACTACTACAGATAGTGCTTGGAGAAATACTCTTGTACACCTGCAATTTCACAGGTCTGCAGGCATAGTCATGAGACAATTCTAGATGTGGAAGCTCCTCCTAATGTGCTTAGGTTGGGATCACTATGTGGTGAATCCACTAGGACTTTCTTTAGAACCTGTGATTTCACTTGACTGCTTTCCCCTTAATCCTCCAATTTACAATGATCAATTGTTCTTAAGTAAACAATTAAATAAAATTCTCCTTCATATGACAATTTACCAATATCTATAAAAATAAAAAATACATGTACACTTTACCCAGCAATTTCACTAGAATCACCATAACATCTAGCAATAGGGTCTATTTAAAAAAACATTACGGGGGTCACCTAGGTGGTCAGTGAGTTAAGTGTCTGAATTTGGCTCAGCTCATGATCTCATGGTTCTTCAGTTCAAGCCCCATATTGGACTTTCTGCCGTCAGCATGAAGCCCACTTAGGATCCTCTGTACCTCTCTCTGCCCCTCCCTTGCTTGTGTGCTCTCTCTCTCTAAAATAAAATAAAACATTAAAAAATAAAAACATTATGGTACAAGAGTCAATGGTGTACTGTTAGTTGTATAAAAGAATGAGGAAGCTGTTCATAAACTGATGTGAAAAGATCTACTAGAAACATCATTAAGCAAAAAAAGCAAAGTGAAGATAACTATGTAGAGTATGCTAGCTGTGTAATAATAAACAGAAGGACAATATGTAGTCATATTTGATTGTAAATGAATGTTTAAAATATCTAGAATGGTACTTACAAAACTAACAACAGTGATTAACTCTTAGTGGGAGGGAAGGAAGTGCCATGCAAATAGAAGACAGAAGGAGTGGGGGAAGAGGAGGGAAGGAGGAGAAGGAACAATTTTTTTAAGACAAAGTATAAAATAAATTAAATTTTAAGTAAAATATTCTAGAAACATAATATACTGGGAAAACCCATGCCTTTGAAAACTCTGGAAATTCCTATGGTACCCACATACTTCCTATTTGCCTCTGTCTTCAAGTTCTGCTGACTTCTCTTTTTTCTGGGATGTTTTACTTCCCATGCAATGTTGTCCCTTTTCCATCCTGTGTCACAGCTGTACATCATCCTGATTCATTCAGTCCCCAAAGCACCCACACAAGGCTGCTTGTAGCACATTGTACAAAAACAACTCCAACTTGGATCCTGATCTTTTTTTTAATTCCTTCAATCACTCCCTCTTCATGACTATCTCTCCACAGAGCCTTGGACCTGGGTATTTGTCTCCTCTTTGATCTCCCCTGTCCTCTAGGTGTCCCTCCCAAAATTTCCATGAATTCCTAAGCAAAGCAATTTGGCTCTCTCTTTGCTTCTCAGTCCAATCTAGAACTACTCCATCAGCCAACCCAAAGCAGCCTTTAAGATATGTGTAGTGTGTGGTGTTCGTATGTGTTAGATTTTTATTTTGAAACAATTTTAGATTTAACATTGAAGTTGCAAAAGTAATTCAGAAAGTTCCTGAATACCTATCAACCTGTTGTCCCTAGTGTTAACATCTTACATAACTGTAGTACATTTATCAAAGCTGGGAATTAACATGAGTACATTATTAAATTAATGACAGCCTTTATTTGGATTTCATCAGATTTTGCATTAATGTCCTCTTTCTGTTCCAGGATCCAATTCTGGATCCCATATTGTATTTAGTTATCATGTCTCCTTAAGTCTTCTCTGGCACTTGCTCAGTCTTTCCTTGTCCTCAAGACCTTGAAACTTTTGAAGAGTACTGAAACTTGTGAAGAGTACAGTCTTTTCGTAGCGTGTCCTTTAGTTCAAATCTGATATTTTCCTGATGATTGAGGCTTTGCATTTTTAGCAAAAAAATTCTCTTGGAGAGTATATAATGTCAATGTGTAAAGTAGTTTCAGAATTACTAACCCATACACTTATGAGAAACAGGTTTACGAACCAGGGTGCAGTACTTGGTGCAATTCTTTTTTTCTTTAACCTGACAGTAGACAGTCAAAATACTGGTTTCCAAAGTTACTCTTAGGTTAGTTCTTTTCTGCTCCATTCCCTTCAGTGTACTTATATTATTTCAAAAATTTTTTATTTTTATTTATTTATTTTTTTTTATGTCTTTATTTTTATTTTGAGAGACAGACAGTGAGCAGGGGAGGGGCAGAGAGAGAGAGGGAGACAGAATCCGAAACAGGCTCCAGGCTCTGAGCTGTCAGCACAGAGCCCGACGCGGGGCTCGAACCCACAGACCGTGAGATCATGACCTGAGCCGAAGTCGGATGCTCAACCGACTGAGCCACCCAGGCGCCCCTCAAAAATTTTTTAATGTTTTATTTATTTTTGAGAGAGAGATAGACAGCATGAGCAGGGGAGGGGCAGAGAGAGAGAGATACAGAATACGAAGCAGGCTCCAGGCTCTGAGCTAGCTGTCAGCACAGAGCCCGACGCGGGGCTTGAACCACGAACCATGAGATCATGACCTGAACCGAAGTTGGAAGTTCAACCAACTGAGCCACCCAGGCGCCCCAGTACTTATATTATTAATTCATAGTGCACTTAGGTTCACTTTTTAAAGTTTATTTATTTATTTTGAGAGATGGGGGAGGGGCAGAGGAAGAGAGAGAATCTGCACTGTCAGTACAGACCCTGGTGTGAGGCTTGAACTTACAACCTGAGATCATGACCTGAGACGAAATGAAGAGTCGGTCGCTTAACCAACTGAGCCACTGAGGTACACCCCTTTTTTTAAAGTTTATTTTACTTAGGTTCATTTTTTATAATATATATTCCATTTGGGGTTTCCTTAATAGTCTGGTTGAATATTTTTTTTAAATTTACACTACGATGTGTTTCTAAACAAAGTATATTCTGTTCAGGAGAAAGAATCTGTAGGTAGCTCACTTACAGCAGAGAGCAAGCTAGGTTAGGTCCAAGCATATAATTTGTCCACACAGAGGTTTTTATTGTTGTCATTGTTGTTGTTTTAACAATTGTAAATTCCTTGCCAACACTGAAAAATTAGAAATTTCATACAGAAAGTCCAAACTGACAGCTTTGTTTAAAAGAATCATATCTATCTACGTGGAACCTGCCTTCCTATACAGCAACATTTCCAACTCATAGGTCTGTTGTGAGACAAGGAGGCCCCTCTAGAGGGCTTTATAAAGGGGGTTCTGCGATTGAGAATGGGTGCTCAGGGAGATAGAGTGAGGGACACCAGGAAAAGGCAAGATTACAACCCAGGTTCACTGACCTGAGCATTCCTCTCAGTACACCACATTGCCTCTGAGCACTGATATCAAATTAATAAAGTTATGCCCTTTCGGGGGAAGTTTAGTGTGTATAGTGGCTGAAAATACAGGTTATGAAGTTCGATGGTAATTCAAAGTTCGAACCCTGACTCCTCTACTTACTAATGTATGATTTTCTTTATCTCTGTAGCTCCTTAGGACTTCAGTGGCATTAGCTGTAAAACAGTAATACAACACTTTGCACCTTAGGATTGTTATAAGGTGTATCTGAGCTAATATTCCTCCTTTGGTCTTCTCAAACTGTGTAACTATCCAAATGTTGACTTATGTGTTGAAGAGTTCACTGCAGTTGCTACCTTACAGAAAAGATTGCTCTTCAGAAGGGCAGTTTGTTATCGAGATCAGGATACAACCAGAATATTGACTATTCTGACACAGTGGAGCAGGTTAGAAATGAGGGAAAACATACACAAAGGGATAAGAGGTGAGTGTGATATGAGGGGTAACCATTTAGACAGGAGAGATCAGAGCCACAGAACAATGTTAGGCATCCAGGACAGAGCATGCTAGCCTAGAGGAGGATACTGAGAGGACCAGCACATCTCTTCCTTACATATCCGATTGCCGGACTCTCCTCATCGTAGTTTTTATTCAGGAAAACTGGAGTGGATCTCTTAGAGACATCGATCCCCTTTAATTCAATGAAGCTGTGGGCATTTGAGCTGGGAGTTGTGCAGTGTCAAAGTATTGATTCTGGGGCAAGTGGTCAGTAGCTATGTTGATGTACTTATTCCTCTGATTCATAAATTCTGCTGGACTAAAACATCATGACAGTCAAAGCATTTATTGTCACACTTTTCCTTCATTCAACCAACCATGAGTCAGGAAATGGGGAGTCTTTTGACATGTCTCTCTCACTCCAGGATTGTTGAACCAATTACTAATTCTACTTTTAAAACCCCTTCCTGGGGCGCCTGGGTGGCTCAGTCGGTTGGGCCTCTGACTTCGGCTCACGTCATGATCTCACGTTCGTGGGTTTGAGCCCCGCGTTGGGCTCTGTGCTGACAGCTCAGAGCCTGGGGCCTGCTTTGGATTCTGTGTCTCTCTCTCTGTCCCTCCCCTTCTCATGCTCTGTCTCTCTCTGTATCAGAAATAAATAAAACATTAAAAAAAATTAAAAACAAAACAAAACAAAAACTTCTTCCATCTGCTATGCATTTCTTTGCCAGCATGCCAGTTCAGGTTACTATTCAATCTGAATACTGTTCCAGCCTACGTTGACATTTCCTTTTCCTGGGACCCTTTTCCTTTGGTTTTCACCATTCAGATTTTAGTCGTACTGGCCTTCCCTGGCCACATCATCATAAGTAGCCTCCTCCAGGCCACCAGATCAGATTTTCTCTTTCATTTCCTTAATTGCACTTGAAAAAATCTAAATCATCTTGGGTTCTTTTTTTTGGTTGTTTATATTATACTAGAATATACCCTCCATGAGAGTACAGAGACTCTAATTGTCTTTTCCACCCTGCACCTCCACAATGTATAAGTGTCTAGTATTGTTGAATGAATGAATGGATGAACGATCTCCTAATTGGTCTTCATATTTCTGCCCTTGTAGGGTGAGGCAAGTGAGGCAGTGGCCTTAGGGGCAAAATTTTAAGGGGGTGCCCAAAACCTCAGTAATCAAGATAAGTCATATTTTAATGAACTAATTTTTAAAAAATCAGAATGGGGGCACATAGCGTTGCTCAGTTGGTTAAGTGCTCAACTCTTGATTTCAGCTCAGATCGTGATCTCACGGTTTGTGAGTTTGAGCCCCATATCTGGCTCTGCGCTGCTTGGGATTCTCTCTCTCTCTCTCTCTCTCTCTCTTTCCACCTCTCCCCTGCTTGCTCTCTGTCTCTCTCTGTCTCTCTCTCTCTCAATATAAATAAACACTAAAACATCTTTTTAAAAAAATCAGGATAAATGCAAAAAATGGTATAAAAAACATCAAAATTTTAACTAAGGGCAGCATCTGCACTCCCACAATCCTGTTATACTTTTCTCAAGCCAATCCCAGTCCTGGATCCAATAAAACTTTGTTTACAAAACAGGCAGCTGGACTGTAGGCCACTGTTTGTAGATTTGATTTTTCCAAGTCTTGCTTTAAAATATGACTTATCTGAAAAAAAAAGTAAAATTTATCTGGCTTACTGAGTGTTTGGGCAGGTCTTTAAATTTTGCATCCTAGGTGAGTGCTTATTTCTCCCTAGTTGTGCCCTGCTTGTGGCTTTTAAATTTTCTTTTCACAAAGCAGTCAGAGTGGTCTCTTTATAGGCAAATCAGATCATATCACTCCATTGCTAATGGCTTTCCTTTGTACTTAATATATTTTCCCACTCTTTTTTCCTAAGATTGATTGATTGATTGATTGATTTAGAGCGCACAGGCGGGGGAGGGGTAGAGAGAGAGGGAGAGAGAATCCCAAGCAGGCTCAGCACTGTCGGTGCAGAGCCCAAATTGGGGCTTGAACTCATGAACCACAAGATCATGACCTGAGCCGAGATCAAGAGTCAGACGCTCAACCAATTGAGCCACCCAGGCAACCCCCTTTGCACTTAATATGAAGCCCAAAATTCTTAGTGTGGCCTACACTTACCAGTTCCTATGAATGCTGGCCCCTGCCTTGCTCTTGAACCTCTTTCCCATTGCCTACCGAACTGCAGGGGCACTGGCTGGAACAAGTCAAATGCCCCATAGCCTTCCTACAGAATATTCTCGGCCCAGAATATTCTCTTCTCCAAGATACACCTAAATAGTGATTTTTCCTTTTCTAGTTTTCCATGTCAGCTGGACTTTTACATCTGTGGAAAAGCCTGGCTTGACTGCCCAGCTTCCCCTATCACTTTTTCATAGCGCCACAGTTTTTCCTTCATACACGTAACACATTTGCAATTATGTGTTTAGTGTGATGATGATTCAGTTAATGTCTGTCTGGTCACTTGATTGTAAACCCCAAGGAACAGAGATTACGACTGTCTCTTTATTCTGTTGTTTCTGTCATCTCTACTCTATCACATGCCTAGTATGTAGTAAGTGTTTAATAAACACCTAACTCAGTAACTGGGGCATAATAAATTCTTAACAAATGTTTGCAAAATTATTATTAGAAGGGTAACTCAGTTAGTGTATGAAAGCAAGAAGAAAGCAAATGAACTTCCCAGGCACTTTAATGAACTTCCAATTAGTTCCCACTGTTTTGTTTGTTTGTTTGTTTGTTTTTAGTGTGTGACTTCTTTGGCTGCCTAATTTTTTTTGAGAGAGTGAGAATGTATGCACACACATGCAAGTGGGAAAGGGGCAGAGGGAGAGGGAGGCAGAGAATCTTAATTAAAATCTCCACATAGAGCCCAATGCGGATTGATCTCATGACTGTGACATCATAGTCTGTTATCACGTGGGAGAAGTCAAGAGCCAGACGCTTAACTGACTGAGCCACCCAGGCACCCCCATCTTAACCATTTTTAAGTGCATAATTCAGTGCCATTAAATACATTCACACTGTTGTAGTACCATTACCACCATCCATCCACAGAACTCTTGTCATCTAGCAAAACTGAAACTTTGTACTTATTAAGATAATTCCCCATTCTTCCCTGTCCCCAGGCTTGGGTTTTTCATCTCTATGAATTCTACTTTCTGTTTTTACAAATCTGACTACTCTAAATACCTCATATAAATGGAATCATATACAGTATTTGTCCTTTTGTAGACTGGCTTATTTCACTTAGCATAATGTCCTCAAGGTTCATCCATATTTTACCATAAGTCATTCCTTTCTTTTTAAAGCTGAAAAATATTCCATTATTGTTTATCCATACATCCATCGATGGACACTTGGGTTCCCACCATACATTATTGTGAATAACACTGCTATGAACATGGGTGTACAAATATCTTTTGAGACTTTGCTTTTAGTTCTTTTGGTTATATACACATAAATAGAATTGCTGGATTATATGGTCATTCTATTTTAATTTTTTGAGGCTCCTCCATATTGTTTTGCACAGTGGCTGTACCATTTTCCATTTCTACAAGAGTGTACAATGGTTCCAAATTCCTTTTCCCTTTCCTTTCCTTCTTTCCTTCCTTCCTTCTTTCCTTCCCTCCCTCCTTCCTTTTTTCTTCCTTCCTTCCTTCCTTTCTCCCTTCCTTCTTTCCTTCCTTCCTTCCTTCTTTCCTTCCTTCCTTCTCTTTCTTTCTCTTTCTTCCTTCCTCTCTCCCTCCCTCCTTTCATTTCAAATGTGTGATGGTATAATCTTAGGGCAGGAAGAGTTAGGAGAAAAGGAAAATGAGGCGGGGAATGAAATAAACCAAATACAAGTTGTTGTATTAGCAGTCTGGCCAGTTTCACAGTGAAACATGGAGGACTGCTCATTCACATAGGGTATATTTCTAACAGGCTCTTTGGAACCAGTGTGTTTTCAAACAGTCCATCAAGGAGAGAAATTATCAAGCAACCCCTTTCCATGTCCTATGCCTCAGTGGTCTAAGTTTGCCACGTGGTACATTAACTCCCCTGCACTTCTTCATTGTGCAGCCCCCAGCCTGTGCAGGCAGTTGCTGCAGAAACCAGATACCACACCTTACATTAAGACTTCATTAAAAGGTTCCAATTTCTTTACATCCTTATCAATACTTATTTTCTGGTTTTTATTTTTTTCCTTTTCATAGTGGCCATCCTAAGGAATGTGAAGTTGCATCGCATTGTTGCTTTGTCCTGAGAGTGAATTTTAATGATACACATACTGGCTGTCAATATCAGGCCAGATAGAAGTAAATTATAGGAGATCAGCCTTTCCACTAGAAATAATTAGAACTTCATCATTTTCTGTTTTGGAATAAAGCAAATCTGTCTATAAACTTCTGTAGGGAAGTTAATTTCAGCATTAGGCTGATATAAATATATATAAATATGTATAATATATAAAATATGTGTATAAATAAATAATAAACGTATTTTGTCAAATGCTTTTTCTTTGTTAGGCCCCCTTTCTAAGTCCACATTTCTGATTTCAGCAAATTCCTCTTTCCAAAGTGATTGTCATTGGGAATTTCTACTTTATTATTATTATTTTTTAATCTTTATTTTTGAGAGAGAGAGAGCACATGATTGAGGGAGATGCAGAGAGAGAGAGAGAGAGAGAGAGAGAGAGACAGAGGGAGAGGATCCAAAGCGGCTGCATGCTGACAGCAGAGAGCCCAATGGGGGCTTGAACCCACAAACCATGAGATTATTATCTGAGCCAAAGTGAACCGCTCAAGTGACTGAGCCACCCAGGCGCCCCAGGGAATTTCTACTTTCTTTAGTCAGTCACCACCTATGCCCTAAATGGCTTGGCTGGAGGCCCTCAAAATAGGCTAGACTTGAAAATCAGTGTATTTTCAAAGCTAGAAGTATTTGTTTTCGGAGTACATAGCTGGCTCAGTTGGTAGGGCACGCAACTCTATATCTCAAGGTAGCGAATTCAAACCCCACACTGGGTGTGGAACCTACTTAAAAAAAAAAGTCTTCGTTCTCAACTCCACCTGCAGAATGAAATCAACACAGTTGATGCTGAACTTCACCCAGTCTTGTCCAGTTTCATTAAAAAAAATGTTTTTTAATGTTCATTTATTATTGAGAAACAGATAGAGCCAGAGCATGAGCAGGGGAGGGGCAGAGAGAGGGGGAGACACAGAATCTGAAACAGGCTCCAGGCTCCCAGCTGTCAGCACAGAGCCTGATGCAGGGCTCCAAATCACAAACCGCGAGATATGACCTGAGCCGAAGTTGAATGCTTAACGGACTGAGCCACCCAGGCGCCCCTTGTCCAGTTTCATTTTTATGATCACTTCAATTTAAGGAACCTTAACCTGGGTCCTGAAACACTTGACTGCAGTCTTTGAGGCCTCAGGCAAGTGCTCAAACAAAAATACATATTCACAAAAACAAATAAGTTACACACTTTAGAGTGCTCTTTGAAACACTTGTTTTGCAGGATTCTGTTGATAGGAGTTTGTGAAATGCTGGTTAAAGAAGGCTAAATAGGATTCTTTATCATAGGAGGTCTCAGAGCTCTTGGTATGCTAATGTGTATTATAAATCCTCCAAGAGGAGAAATATAGGGGGAGTTGATGCCTAAATTTCTTTGGTTATGTAAGTGTTTTATTTCAGGACATCTTCTGGGTAAATAGCTTTGGAAAATGCTGGTTTACAGGTAAAAGCAGTCTAAATTCATAGGAAAGAATTATTTTTTCCCTAATCAAAAAAATATAACAGACTAACAGATACAACTGTGTCTCAATTCTTTTCAATATAGTACAACACTGAAGTACACGAAGTTTAAATTGAGTGTTCAGATTATTAGTTTGTTTTCTCTATCAATAAGATGAGGGGTTTGATTTGCATTCAAGGCCTGTTCAGGTACCCTTTCAGATTAATGGAAAAGTTAGGCCCAAATCAATCTTTACAGAAAACAACTTTATTTTTATTTTAATTTATTTTTGAGAGAGACAGAGACAGAGACAGAGCACGAGTGGGGGAGGGGCAGAGAGCGAGGGAGACACAGAATCCAAAGCAGGCCCCAGGCTCTGAGTCTCACGTGGGGCTTAAACCCATGGACTGCAAGATCATGACCTGAGCTAAAGTCAGACACTTAACCAACTGAGCCACCCAGGCACTCCCAACAGAAAACAACTTTGAAGTGGCAGTTTTTAGTTTCTGCTTGTGTCCTGAGATGTAATATACTTTTAGAATGACACCCCCAGTTACATTTAATTTGTTTATTTGCATTACTGTATTTACTTCAAGACACTGGAGTTCTGAGCAGGAGTCTGGGTTCTGGAGTCAAACTGCTTGAGTTCAAACTCTAGTTTGCTGTTACCCCTCCTTATAAGTTGTGAGACCTTGATCCAGCCACTGAACCCCTTTGTTTCCATTTTTACAGTTTACAAGTACTTTCATTAAGTTTTACAATTTACAAGTCTTGTAACAAACCTAAGCAGGGCAAATAATTTTATCATTGCCAATTGACACTTGGTGGAAATTTCTCAGAATGTGTAAGTGACTTGCCCAGGTTCATAGATAGAGCTGATAAATGAGGCCATGGTGACTCAAAATCAGGTATTCATTTAGACTTTAATACTTGGGGGTATTTTTCCACTTTATTATATGTTGTCTCCCAACATCAGATAAAAATGGCATATTTGCCACCTGGGTGGCTGAGTGTGTTGAGCATCTGACTTTGGCTCAGGTCATGATCTCCTGGTTTTTGAATTCCAGCCCCACATCAGGCTTGTTACTGTTGGCACAGAGCCTGCTTTGGATCCTCTGTCCTCCTCTCTCTGCGTCTTCCCTCATCATGCTCTCTCTCAAAAATGAATAAACATTTAAAGAAATGGCATATTTGCCATTCCAAAATGGAATGAATAGATTATATAAATACAATTTTGGGTGCACTGGGGAGGCTTAGTTGGTTAAGCTTCTGGCTCTTGATTTTGGCTGAGGTTATGATCTCATGGTTTGTGGGAATGAGCTCCCAATTGGGCTCTGCACTGATAGCGCAGAGGCTGCTTGGGATTTTCTCTCCCTGTCTCTATGCCCCCACCCCCTCTGTGCACACTCTCAACATAAACTTTAAAAAAAACTTTACAAATAAAAGGTTTAAGATATACTTGGGATAATCTATGAAGATTCCTTAATGAAGTGTGCAGCAATGTGGGAAGACAACTTTCATAACCTTTATTGACCATCTACTCTATGTCAGATGCTATTCTACACGATGCTATTTTACATGATTCTTAATCCTCACAACACCACTTTAGGTTTTAAGGAAGAAGAATTTAGGCTTTCTTTCAATTTTAAATGTTTATTTATTTTTGAAACACAGAGAGAGACAGAGTGTGAGCAGGGAAGGAACAGAGAGGGAGACACAGAATCCAAAGCAGGTTCCAGGCTCTGAGCTGTCAGCACAGAGCCCGATAGGGGGTTCGAACTGACGAACAGTAGGTTTGTGACCTGAGTCGAAGTTGGAGGCTTAACCGACTGAGTCTCCCAGGCGCCCTGTAGGCTTTCCAAGATAACTGAATGATCCCAAGACACACAGAACATACAGTTCTCTATCCTGATTGTGGTGCAGGAATCTACACGTGATAAAATGTGTGATAGAATCATACAACATATAAATATCAAATCCCTGCTTTTGATAGTGTACTAAACCTATGTAACATATATCTGTTGGGGGAAACTGGGTAAATTGGACTTGTCCAAACTTTGAGGAGTATTGGTCAGGTGTTTTACATAAGTCCCTCAATTTGAGTTTGTCCAATGTTTTTTTGATAGATAGGGATTATAGGTTTTGGGGAAGCAGATCACAGAGGTCTGTACTGTATTTGCAACTGTGAATCTAACAATTATGTTTAAATAAAAAAAATAAAAATGCATTGCTGGGGTTATGATTAATAAATTTACTTGACTACAGTCTTTTCACACACCTAATAACAATTCACATGACTTGCTTGGGATGGGGATGAAAACATTAAGTTATAGGCTTCCAGCGTGTAACTCTTCTGTGGCACTTCTGTTCAACACAAAGATCGGGAATGGCGGCGTGCAATAGACACCGGGTCCAAAGGTCGTTTGGTTTCTCCCAATCCAGACCACAGGTTTTTCACACTGCTTACTTGTAGATTAGAGCCGTGGCCCATACCCTGGGGTCTCCTTCCGGCCACCGCCAAACAGCTGCAGCACTCCTGCAGGGAACCGTCCAGATGCAGCTGGTAACGCCGCAAAGGGCCTCAATGCTTCTTACAGAGGTCCTACCGGCCGGGGTCCCCGCCTAGCGGAAACACAGGGAGCCCAACCCCCACTGCTAGGAGCTAGGAAGCGGGGCGGGGCTCAGGCAGCGGCCACTCCCCACGCTCAGCAAAAAAAAAAAAACTGGGACATTGCGGACGCAAAGCTGGCGGGACCCAGGGCGCGTGGCACGCGCGAGCCCTCCCGCGCATGCTCCAGCCGCTCGACGCCCGCCCCCTCCCCAGGTCCCGCCTCTTTTGCTTGCTGTCCCCCTCCCCCACCAACCTCCCTCCGAGTTTGGCCCCTCCGGGCGCGCGGCCGACGTCCAGCGTGCGTGCCGGCGCCTGACTTCACTTCCGGCTAACGCGCTCCGCTTGCCCCCTGGCCCCGGATGGTGACTGGCGGTGGTGCTGCACCTCCCGGGACTGTCACTGAGCCGCTTCCCAGTGTGATTGTGCTGAGCGCAGGCCGGAAGATGGCGGCTGCGGCTGCGGCGGCCTCGGGCCCGGGCTGCTCCTCGGCGGCGGGGGCGGGAGCGGCCGGGGTCTCGGAGTGGCTGGTGCTGCGGGACGGCTGCATGCGCTGCGACGCCGAAGGGCTGCACAGCCTCTCCTACCACCCGGCGCTCAACGCCATCCTGGCCGTCACCAGTCGCGGGACCATCAAAGTCATCGACGGCACCTCGGGGGCCACCCTGCAGGCCTCAGCGCTCAGCGGTGAGTGTGCGGCACGCCGGGCGGGGGCCGGGCCCTCAGCGGGAGGAGCTGGGCCCGCGGGATGCCGGAGAAGGAAGCCGCCCAGCCCCGGGGCTCGGCCTCGGGAGGAGGGGAAGCGGCGTGACGGGAATGGGGTAGCTGAGGGCAGGGCTGGGGGCTCAGGCGTGTCTGTGAACCGAGGCCCGGAAGCTGATGGGGGAGGACCGTAGGACTTGGCTTTTTCAGCGGCTGCTGCTGGGAAGAAAAGACTGGCGAGTCGGGGAGTGGTGGGAGTTGCCTTCGGGCCTTGAGCGTCCGGTGTAGGTTGGTCCTCTGGGAGAGGTGAGGAGGCCTCGGAGCTCTGCACCTGAGAAGGCCAGGCGCCGGGGTCGGTCCTGGAGAAGGTGTCGGTGCTGCCTTCTGCTAGATCAGAGAGCGAACGGGTCGCAGCGTTGGGCCCGATGTGAGAGCCTGGTGGCGAGAGGCGAGCGTCGGAGCCGGAATGTAAGCCCTCCCCTCCGCTGGAGAGAAGTGGGCACTCGACTGTTCGTAGGATCCGCAGGTGCAGGGATGTACGGCGGGGCTTCGCACTGGGGGTGGGGGTGGGGTGCGCCTGGAGTGGGGGTGGGGAGGCAAGTAGGCGGGCCAGCTGCCTGAACTGTTCCGTCGACGACTTTAGGACTCTGGCGGACGCCATGGAAGACTAGACCTTGTTCCCTAGCTCGGGGCTTCCAACTTCTCTTCCCCAGTGATGAGAAGCTCAGGACCTGCGGTGTATGAAATACAGATTCCTGTGGGTTCGTAATGAGGTGAAACTTTAGCCCTCTCTTGTTTTACCACAGAGAGCCGAAAGTTGGGATTCGGAGGTATGTCTGAATCTCAGCAGTGGAGGAGAGCAGTTATGGATGATGTAAACGTTGTTCCAGGGACGAGACTCCATACATTAGGTGATCGCTCAGTGTACTGGAGTGGAGTTGTTTGGAATTGCCCTGGCCAAGTTAGTTATGTGCGGCTGAGATGACATTTCATTTGCGGTTAAGGGATGTGTGACTTAATTTAGATGTTATAAACTGAGACTGAAAAGTTAGTATATGAGTGAGTTAGACTCCTGCATAGAGATGTAATATATATGACTGTCTGCATTTAGCCAACGAAATGAGTTACGTGGTATACCAATTCACTTGTTTTGTAACATGCACAAATACGGGAAAGTCGTTATTGTAGTTTACTGTGTAATAAGGCACGGAAGGGTTAATGGCAATGTAGGGATAGAAAGATGTAAGAAGAGATTTAACTTTTCTGGATGTGAGAGATGTGAAAGAAATGGATTGTATACAGCTACAGAATATAAACCCGGATCACGTCTAAGATATGTCTAAGAAAGTTTTGGGTTGTAGGCTTGTAATTTTCCTTTTCTTGACTTAGGTAAAGGGCAGGAGGGGTGTCCCAGACGTAGCAATTCGCAGTAACTGCAATTTGGAGGTAACAACTTGTCACTGTGTCTGAGAGGGAGATACTCGTTAGTAATTGGATATCTTTCTTCCTAAACTCATGTAAAATATTTCAAACACAACAAGGTATAAAGAATAATTGAGATGAACAATCATGTATCCCTGATTCTGTTTATGAAATAAAACATTAGAAAGTCGAAGCCTCCTCTGTGTCCCTTGGATTGAATTCCACCCATCCTACCTTCCCCATGAGCATTCTGCTCAATTTGGTTTTATTGTTTTTACACGTTCTTGTTTTTTAGTATATGCTTGTCTCTTTAAACAATATCTAATACTGTCTTCCATGATTTTAAACTTTGACAAATTGGGATCATAGTATATGCATTTGGATTTTTTATAAAAAACTATTAACAGAAGTTTTAAAATGTTTTTGATGGAAAGTAGTTTAATAGGGTGTTTTTATGCTAGGAGACTATGTTTGAGAAAAACAGTGTATGTTAGAGTTTCTTATAAGTAGCTGGGAAAATTGGACATATATGAATGTGTCTTATGAAAGGGAAGAAAACAGTCACCCTAGTGGTAGATTACTAAAGGGGAGGGGCTTAGGGCTTAAATACAAGTTTAAAGGTACATGTATAGAAGAGCACTGATTTGGGATAACTTAGCTGGGATATGTTGGGGCATTTGTTATTTAGAAAAATATGGGATTGAATACAATTGCAGATGCCCATGCATTGAAGATTGAATATGTAACTTAAAATGGCAAACAAAAGGATTACAGAAAAGGTTTGAAGGTAACAATGGACAAAATCTGAAGTGTTTTCATTTATGAGAATTGCAGTTATTAAAAATAATTACCAGAGGTTGTATAGAGTATTCAGGTGATTGGGGAGGGAATGCTGCATTTTTTGTCTTGCCTGGAATATGTATATACTTTACATATTTAATTAGGTGGTTTGCTTTTAATGATTAATAGAGGGTGACAGTCCTATAAATAGAATAAGGAGGAGGTGCCAGCAGTGACCATGGTCCTAACATGACCCTTCTTTAAGGGGCAAGGAGCCACTTCTTTCATACCCCAGAGGAAAGACATCTTTGTGTCAGGGGAAAAAGAGTGTTTTCTGGGGTGATAGAGCAGTACGTCTTCTGAAGGGTTCAGGTTATAGGGTTGTAGGTAGCCTATTAATGTAGATGGGAAATTGAAGGATGGAAGCAGGACTTATGTGTATATTTCAATTGGGTGGCAAAGGTGGTGAATTTTTGACTATGTACTAGTATATATCTTCAGTGTATCTGTATCTGACATGAAATGTTTCTAAATATACTTTTCATTAGGTTAAGAGCTATCAGTATAACATACGTTAGGCAAGTATTTGCTCCATTTTAGTGTTTAAGTGTTAAGATTTCTCAGTGTCTAGGCCGATTCCTTAGTCTGGCATTCCTTGACTTCCATGATTTGGCCTCTACCAGTCTCTGGTCTTATCTCCCTATTTAGTTTTATGAACTGGTTCATTTACTTTTCTTTCCTAACTCAGTAGTTTCGCTCTTTCTTGGAATGCACCAATTCCCTCCAGACATATTTTAGCCATTTTTCAAGACCTGGAGCAGATCTTAACTTCCTGATTCTTTTAGCCTGAAGTGATCCACTGAACCCATAAGCACATATTGTCCTCTTAATGTCTATTTTAGTAATTGGGCAACTTACTGTTTGTGGTGTGTTTTTTGTCTTGAACGACTTAAATTCCATTATATTTAGCTTTTTGTGAATATATGATGTCCATTTAACTATATTTAAAACTCCTTGTGGGAAGGAACCTGTCCTCTTGTTTATATCCCCTCCTCAGGATGCCTGGTACAAAATATTAATGAATATTTTAAATTTGTGTATATATGCTAATGAGTGTGTTAAATGTATGCTGTCTTACATACTAACCACTAAAACAATTTTTTTGGCTTTTTTTCTTTCTTTTCTTTCTTTTTTTTTTTTTTAAAGTTTATTTATTTTTGAGAGAGAGTACAAGTGCACAAGTGGGGGAAGGACACAGAGAAGGAAAGAATCCCAAGCAGACTCCTTGCAGTCAGCACAGAGCCCTATGTGGGGCTTGAAGATCGTGACCTGAGCCAAGATCAAGAGTCAGATGTAAACCAGTTGTACCACCCAGGCGCTCCTCTTTCTTTTCTTAAATAGATTTTATTTTTTAGAGCAGTTTTAGGTTCATAGTTCATAGTAAAAATTGAGCAGAAAAGTACAGCGTTCCTATATACCTCCTGCCTCCGTGCACACACAACTTTCCTTCACTGTTTATTACAATCAGTGAACCTGCATTAACACATCATTATCACCCAAGGCCATAGTTGATGTTAGTGCTCATTCTTGGTGGTGTACATTCTCTGGGTTCTGACAAATGGATATGTCATACAGAACAGTTTCACTTTCATAAAAATCTGTGCTCTGCCTGTTCACCCATCCCCCTCTTCTACCCCTTGCCACTTAGTGATCTTTTGACTGTCTGTAGTTTTGCCTTTTCTAGAGTGTCATATAGCTGGAATTATACAGTAGGTAGCCTTTTCGGTTTGGCTTCTTTCACTTGGGAATATGCATTTTTAAGGAGTGCCTGGCTGGCTCAGTCAGCGGAGCGTGACTCTTGATCTTGGGGTTGTGGGTTCGAGCCCCACATTGGGTGTAGAGATTACTTAAAAATAAAATCTAAAAAGTAAAAACATTTAAAAAAAGGAACATGCATTTAAGTTTTTCCAAGTCTTTTGATGGCTTGGTAACTCATTGCTTTTAAACATTGAATAATATTCCATTGTCTGGATGTACTACAGTTTATTTATTTACGCATTCACCTATTTAAGGACATCTTGGTTGCTTCTAGGTTACAGCAGTTATGAATAAAGCTGTTATAAATATTTGTGGACATAAGTTTTTAGTTCATTTGGGTAAATACCAAGGAGCATGAATGCCAGATCATGTGTTAGGAGTATGTTTAGTTTTGTAAGAAACTGTCAAACTGTCTTCCAAAGCAGGTGTACTATTTTGTTTTCCTAGTGGTAGTGAATGAGAGTTCCTGTTGCTCCACATCCCTTTCAGCATTCTGTTTTCTGTTTTGGATTGTGGCCATTCGGGTAGGTTTGTAGTGGTATCTCATTGTTTTAATTTGCAATTCCCTAATGAAAATTTGTGCAGTTTGGATTTTAAAAATCAAAATAGGTCAACATATACCACTTGACCATGTTGTTTATATTACTAGATATGTTCTTTTCTTTTTTAAAAAATTTTAAAATGTTTTTATTTATTTTTGAGAGAGAGCGTGAGCAGGGGAGGGTCAGAGAGAGAGGAAGACACAGAACCTGAAGACAGGCTCCAGGCTCTGAGCTAGCTGTCAGCACAGAGCCTGACGTGGGGCTTGAACCCACGAACCGTGAGATCATGACCCGAGCAGAAGTCAGAGCTCAACCGACTGAGCCACCCAGGAGCCCCAAGATAATGTTCTTTTCTTTAGCTATTGTTTGTTCATGCAATTTAGCATAACAGTTAAGGGAGGAGCTTGGTTTTGGAGACAGTGGGCTCTGGTTAAGATCCCAATTTCTGCTTTCCCCCACCTCCCAATTTCACTGTGTAACCTTGACTAATTTACTTAACAGTTTTTTGCAGTTTCTCCATTCGCAAAATGGGAATGATAATTGTATTAATAATTGTGAGGATTAAGTGTTAATACACAAGAAGTTCTTAGAACAGTGTGTTTACTGCTCAAAAATATTTCTTCTGTTATTTGTAAATCTTTGTAAATACTTTTTTTTTTTACTTAAACTTTTTGGTATTCTTTGTTAAATCTTTTGAACTTAACCCTAAAGTTAAACTTCTTAGGAATTTTTCATATTTGCCACTTTTTACCATTCATCACAATCCATCTAATTTTTGCTTTGAGTAAGGTGTTGTTAATTTGTTCAGTTTTTTTTCTTTTTTATGGAATCAACATTCTTTATTAAATCCACTAAGTGCCGGGGGTTGGTCCTCAGCCCTTTGTTCAGTATTTTCTTGATTATTTAATCAAGTGATTATTTAATCACTGGTGGTAATGTTTCCTCTTTCTGAAATAGTACCCCCCCCCCTCCCCGAGTAGTAGTACATTTTATATTGTTTGTTTTTTTTAATAAACTTTTTTGATGGCATGCGGAAAGAGAATGGGTATTCTAAGTATTTCTGAATTTTGAATTTTAGCTCACTTACTAACTCATTCTCTAAAATTCCTGAACTTCAGCTTCCTAATTTGTAAATTAATATTAACCTTTAATAGGATGGTTGTGTTGATTAAGTGGTAAACATATTTTAAAGTGACTAACACTGCTTAGCATATGTACAAAGTGAATGTTAATTCTCTTAAGCCTTGTGGAGCTTAGTATTGCCATGTTCCTCACTATTACTTTAAAAAAATTTTCAGTGACTTAATGTTATAGACAGAGGTTAGATAGATATCATTGAATTGTACATGGAAATGTTAAGTGTTGGTGACAAATATTATCTCTGGGTAAATGTCTTGCAGTGTACTGGTGTGGCTGAATGTCAGAATGAAGTTAAGACTTGTATTACTAGTTTGGTGTATATATGGATTGTTCATGCAGTGTATCTACATAAGTAACAGAAGATGTATGGATATTAATCAGTAAATGTAGCATATGTGTAAAAGGAAATCATGTCTCTTCAGTTTCTGAAGAAGATTCCAGATTTCTGTCACGGTGAGGAAACTCCAAAACTGCTCAGTGTTTTTAGACAAACACAAGTTTCACATTTCTTTATGAATATTTTCCTTTTTTCTTTACCTGTATAGATGTTGATTTTGATTTGAGAAAGTTGTATGATGGTCATAAAGGAGAAAAAGGTTACTGTACTCCAGTTGCAGTGAAGTTCACATTGGGTGAATTTTTACTTCTTTATTTACTTTTTGTTTGATAAGAATTTGCTGTTCAGCCTCAAATCCCAGAGCTGCCTGCATCAAGAAGGCTTGGAATATAGAAAACTAGTTAGGTTAGCCTGCATATTTCTTGAGAAATAAGTTTTTGGGATACAACTCTTACTATTACTTTGTTAGAGGTGAAAATATTTTTCTCACTACTGCAAATTAGGCATGCGTTAATTTGGATAAAATGCAAAATCTTCCTGTAGGTCTCAGTTTTGGAAATTGTAAATGACTCAGACCACTTCCTATTTCCTGACTTACTTTGGTTCATGCAGCCTTCCTGGTTACAGTTATTCTTTTATGAAAGATAGTATAATACAGTATAGAGTTGGAATTTTAGGAGGCTTAGAAGATAGTTGTTTTCTGGATGGATCTGAGTTCTTTATAAAAACTTAATTGGGCCAGATCTCTTTGTGGGCCGAGTACAAACTTGATGTTGCAACTGACTGACTTTAGTAGTGAAATGTGATGACCTATCTTATGTCAAAGATTTGCTGTTTTATTTATTTATTTATTTATTTTAAGATTTTATTTTTAAGTAATCTCTACACTCAATGTGGGGCTTACACTTACATCCCTGAAATCAAGAGTCACACGCTCTATCTACCAGCTGAGCCAGCCAGGTGCCCCAATTTACTATTTTATTAGCAAAACTTTTTCCCACAATTAGAGTGAATTTATATTAAGACTAAAAATTTATATTAAGATTGTTTTTAAGATCCTTGAAGTTTATCCAGTTTTTAAAAACACATATCTCCCCAATTTTCCTATTACCTGTGCAAAGATGGTTTTGCTCTAGCAAGAATTTATCTTGGTCTTTTTTAGGCTTATTGAGTCACTATAAGAGATGAACTTCTGGAGCCAAACATTTTGGGCTTAAGCCTTGATTCTGTTTAATTTTGAAGTTCATCAAAAAAATGAGGATAATAATAGTGCCTCTCCCATAAAGTGGTTGTGTATTGTATGTATTCTATACATGTTTTTTTGTTATGTTTTTATTCTTTGGTAGCAGGGGCTATTTAAGTAGTAGACATTTTTGCTGTTGAAATGGCAGTATTCTTTCAGTTTTCCGTGCATGTGGAAATGTGACTGGGTGAAATCTAATGGGCATAATTATAAGATAATAACTTCTGTATTATAGGAGAAATATAAACTATGTAAGTTAATTGATTTTGGACTTCAAATTGTTGAAAGAGCAACATAATGTGAAGAGCTAATTGGTATTCATTTATACATTTATTGAACATATGCTAGCATGGGAACACAGAATGATTAAGACAACATTTTGGCCTTTGAATGTATGCTTTGAGATGTGTTTAGGCAAACCATTTTACCCAGTAATGTCATAAGTAGTATGATACAGATATGCAGAATGCTGTGTGAGTACCGAGGAGGTAGTTACTTCAACCTGAGGGAAAAAGAAAAGGCTTCTCAAAGGAGGTTCCTTTTATGATCCATTTTGAAGGATGAGACAGTGGGAGGGAATATTATAGGGATCATCATCTTAAGCTAGTGTACTTGTGTGAAGACCTGTTGGTGTTTCAAAACATGGTGAACTCATGTAACAAAAAGGTTTTTAAGGAAAAACATGGGGGATTAAGGTGTGTAAGGGGATGGTTAGAGTTGAAGCTGAGAGATAGGCAAACACAAGATCATAATATGTTTTGTTAAGAAATTTTACTTCATGTCAGTGTTAGGGAGCTACTGTAGGTTATTACATGATCAAATTTGTTTTTAGAGAGGTTTGAAGCTAATGCCCAGGTGTGAGAAGTGATGAGAGCCTTGTGTAAGTTTGGAAGGTAGGAACGGTGTAATTTGGGGAATGTGGAGACGAGATGGACAAAGAGTATTCATGTGTTTCTACTTTAGGTAACTGGGTAAATGGTGTATATTAATCCAAATAAGCAGTACAAGAAGGTGTGAAAAGTGGTTTTTGTTGGAGAAGGTTGGGGAGCAAGAGGGGGGATAGTGATTTCAGTTGTGTTAATTTTGAAGTTCTTGAAGGACATCCAAGTAGAGGTGTCTAGAAGGCATTGGGAATTCAGAGTTGAAGCTTGAGGAGTTGGGGACACAGGTTAGGAAGGCTGAGCCTTTTGGTTAAGGATATTGGTTCTGGAGCCAGATTGCCTTCAGCCTGTGATTCACCACTTACTATCTTTGCCCTTAGACAAGATACTTAACCTGTCTCTGGACCCTTAACTTGTTGGGTTATTGGAAAGATTAAATTTTTAAATATAGGCTCTATACTCAATGTGAGGCTTGAACTGAGGACCCTGAGATCAAGAGTCAGATGCTTGACTGACTAAGCCAGCTAGGCACCCCTGGAAGGATTAAATAAACTGACATAGGTAGTTACTGCTTAACCTACCATAAGCGCTCAATAAGTGTTACTTTTGGGTTAGTGTTTTTAATTATATAGCTCAATTCAACAAGTGTTTGCCTGCTCTATGGGGATGAAGATGAATTTGAAATCCCACTTGCCTCCCAATTTAGAAACTTTCTAGAAGAGTTAATACCTTGGCTTTTGAGTTAGGTAGAAGGAACAGCATGAGCAAGAGTAGAGGCATGAAGCTGGTAGTATTTGTTACAAGCACTTTGGTATTAAGAGTGCAAGGCACAAGGATGCAAGTGATAGATAGCCTGAGGATCTTGGATTTGGTCCCTCTGACCTGTGCTCCCATATTTTTCAGTGTAAGGACACTCCTAGTTTAAGGTAAAAAATTAAGGGACCTATTATTATAGGAGCTATGTTTTTAGTATCAGTTAGTTGACAGAATGTAAACAATAATAGATTTCTATATTACGGTATGTAAGAGCAATGGGGAGTGTGTGGGAGGGAGGTACCTTTCTGATATGTGCATTGTAATGTGCATTGTATTGGTCGTGGCCTAATGCCTTTGGCAAGATAACTTCTCAGAGTACCGTCTTTAAAAGGGGCTGGTAGGGGTACCTGGGTGGCTCAGTCGGTTAAGTGTCTGATTTGGCTCAGGTCATGATCTCACAGCTCATGAGTTCGAGCCCCACATTGGGCTCTGTGCTGACAGCTCAGAGCCTGGAGCCTCCTTCGGATTCTGTGTCTCCCTCTCTCTATCTCTGCCCTTCTCCCACTTGTGATCTCTCTCTCAAAAATAAATAAAACATAAAAAAATTTAAAAGGGGGGGGCTTGTAATTCTTTTTTTAATTATTTATTTTTGTTTACTTATTTATTTTATATTTTGTTTTATAAAGTAGGCTCCATGCCCAGCATGGGACTTGAAGTCCCAAAAGTTAAGATAAACTCTTTGGGTATAAAAGAGGGGACAATGGATGTACAAATAACAAAAAAGAATAAAGTAATTGCTGTATAAAATAGTTTGTGACAAGGGGGGTGCTCCTAAAAGGAAGTAATTGTGGTCTTATTTGAGTATATTAAATCAGGGATGTATTTTAGGGAAGATAAATATTAGGCCGACTTTTTAGGGGAAACGATAGAAGTGTTAGGAGGGGCAGATAGGATTGAGATTTATTGTTGGTGCCAGGCATTTAAATCTTCATGATTTGTTTCTGTACTTTTACTTTGATTTATGAAGTAGGAGAGAAGATTGGGGAGATGGCATAGGGCAGTGATTCTCAGCCTTGGTGGTTCATTAGAATCATCAGGGAAACTTAAAAAATTCTGCTTGGGTGCCAGTATTCTGACTTAAGTGGTCTGGAGTGGAGGCCAGGAATTTTTTTTTTCCTTTTTACAGTATGCCAGGTGATTCTAATGTGCAGGTAGGTTTAGAGGTTCAAACTTCATGATAAGCCTGGGATAAATGAGAGACAAGTTTCACTTGAATAGTATCTTGAATTGAATAGTGTTCTATTTAGCCTAATTTTTGGGGTAAGAAAAACCTCCCAAGTTAGTCTGCTAATAAAACCTACCCCATTGTGTTTTAAATTGTACTTAGTGAATAAATAATGCAATATGCTTGTAAGCAGCAGGGATAGATCAAGAACCAAATTTCTTCTTTCTTTTTTTTTAATGTTTTTTAATGCTTGTTTATTTTTGAGGGAGAGAGAGACAAGAGCGTGAGCAGGGGATAGGCAGAGAGAGAAGGAAACACGGAATCCAAAGCAGGCTACACGCTCCGAGCTGTCAACACAGAGCCCAATGCAGGGCTTGAACTCATGAACCATGATATCATGATCTGAGCCGAAGTTAGATGCCAGGCACCCCTCTGCTGCTTTCTATTTTGTCCTTATTTCGTGTAATTCAGTTTTAGTTGGATTTTGTTCACCAAAATGTCCCTAGAGCCAAGGACAGTGACCTCGTCATACTTGGGGCCAGGAGTAAGATAGGGAAAAATAGGGCCATGAAGAGCATAGATGGCTGGGGTTATCTATACTGGGTCAACTAGTTTCATGCCTGAACTGTCTTTGTTACATGTTGTGTTAACGAGACAAAACAAAAACTGTGGGACTGTTGTATTTTGCCACATTACATTTAGTTTTAATCTATTAAAAAGTTCTTTGAAACTATAGAAAATGATTTATTCAGACATTTATTGTGTGTCAAGCACTGGTGATACACTAGTTAACAAGCTCCTTGCTTTACTGGAGCTAATGGTTTAGTAGGAAGAGGTGTATTAAACACACACGCATACACACACACATACACTATCAAGTGGTGATAAATGCTGTAAGAAATTAGAGCTAATGTGAGAGGGTGATGGGTAAATTTGTGCTGTGCTATGGTCTGGGAGGGTCTCTATGAAGTGGCCCTTGAGCAGAGATTCCAGCGATGTATGAAAGCAGGGCAGGTAATCCAGGGAAGTTTCTTTTGCCCTGTTATTGCCCTGCTATTGCATACTGTATATGCAAAAACACCTAGATGGATTTTCATCATATTTGGATGGAATTTGACTTGGACTGACTTTAAAATGTAGGCTACATGAGGAATGATGAAAGGTCTGTGTGACCTCTAGTTTAGATACATAAACCATCTGTATTCAGCAGAGAACAGTAATTTCAAATATGAGATCCAAATAGAAATTCACAGCGTATATGTTCCGTATTACTGAATTGTGTTGATTTTTAGCTGAGCTCCTTGTCACATGGGCAACTTTGTGTAGCAACAGGAATTTATATACAGATGGTTAGAGTTATCTTGAGCAACATCAGATAGGGAAGGTAGCTCCCAAATTTACTTAATTATACGCAGCTTAAAATCCTAAAGGAAGAATGTAACTTTTGTGTCCCAAGGTGGTTGAAAGATTTAACTGTGACAAGTTGAATAACATATGTGAAATAGGCCCTGAAATTTCTTGCAGGGAGTAGGGCCTTGAAGATTGAGTCCCATCCACGGACATTTCAGTGGTGATTATGTTCTTAAAACTTTGTCAATTGATGTCAGATACTCAAGATTATTGTAAAATAAGTGGTTTGGTGGAAATTTTCTTTTTTTTAAGATTTTATTTTTTAAGTAATCTCCACCCAGTGTGGGGCCCAAACTCAGGACCCCGAGATCAAGAGCTGCATGCTCCGCTGACTGAGCCAGCCAGGCACCCCAGAACTTGGAACTCTTAATTCCAATAAGTCTGTCTCTTTTGAAGATATTGGTTCTCTTGCCTGGAATAATACTATCCCTGCATTGTGTTTTATCCATTTGTTCTCCTTTACATGGCCTAGCCACTGAACTCTACCAAATTTTCTTTGCTTTGCACCAAGTTTTGTTTTACAGGAATACTCAATTTGGCTTTGAATAATGTAGTGTACGAACAGCATTTGTTAAGTGATTTTATTTTTGGTTACTTTAATTATATTTTAAAAGCTTTGTAAGAACACTGATTTTGTGCCCTCTTGATTGACTTTGAATGATGTTTGTACATACTGTTATAGTAGAGTAGTTTAAGCACTGGATTCTGATGTTATCTCTGTGGAAATGGAATTTTACAGTGTGTCCTGTCAGTTTGCAAAGATAATGTGTATTGATAATATTTTTGCAAGTTTTGTAGGGATGCAAATGGATAGTGCATTGATAAGTAAGTGAGTATTTCTTGAAGTGGGTATTAGAATTAACTGATTTTAAAAAACAGTTTTGGCGGGGTGCCTGGGTGGCTCAATTGGTTAAGCGTCCGGCTTCGGCTCAGGTCATGATCTCACGGTTAGTGGGTTCAAGCCCTGCATCCGGCTCTGTGCTGACAGCTAGCCCAGAGCCTGGAGCCTGCTTCGGATTCTGTGTCTCCCTCTCTCTCTGACATTCCCCTGCTGGCGCTGTCTCTCTCTCTCACTAAAATAAAAAAAAAATAAAATAAAAAAAAAACAGTTTTGGGACACCTCAGTCATTTGAATTTCTGACTCTTGATTGTGGCTCAGGACATGATCTCACAGTTGTGAGATTGAGTCCCTTATCAAGCTCTGTGCTGGGCATGGAGCCTGCTTGAGATTCTTTTTCTCCTTTCTTCTGCCCGTCTCCCCTGCTTTCACGGTCTCTCTCTCAAAAACAAAACAAAACAAACAAAAACATCAAAAAACCCCACAGTTTCAGACCTTTGAAAATTTTCAGTTTTTTTTTTAAGTTTATTTATTATTATAAGAGAGCAAGCAGGGTAGGGGCAGAGATAGAGAGGGTAGACAGAGAATCCCAAGCAGGTTCCACACTGTCAGTACAGAGCCTCATGTGGGTCCCAAACCCATGAACCGTGAGATCATGACCTGAGCCAAAATCAAGAGCCAGACACTTAACCTACTGAGCCTCCCAGGTGCACCTGAAAATTCGCATTTTAAAAGTGATTTACCTTATTATAGGATATCAAATAGACTAAGGAAATGAGTAGTCACCTATGATTTTGTTAACAAGAGATGGCCATTGTTAGCATTCTGGTGTGTAATAATTTCTTTCTGATTTTTTCTATTGTTTAATGTATTTTTTAGAATTTGTATTGCAGTGATATGTTATAAACTGTTTCCCTCCTTTTACTTAGTTAATAGTGTATTATGAATATTTTCCTATGTCTTTATTATTTTTTAATATTTTAAAATAAATTTTATTAAACTTTAAAAAAAATTTTTTTAATGTTTATTTATTTTTTTAACTTTATAGTTTATTGTCAGGTTGGTTTCCATATAACACCCAGTGCTCTTCCCCACAAATCTCCACCATGACCATCACCCCCCTTCACCTTTCCCCCTCCCCCTTCCGCCCTCAGTTTGTTTTCAGAATTCAAGAG
>CM053576.1:107447324-107674566 GCA_028646485.1 Cryptoprocta ferox | reverse complement strand
ATTGTATAGATGAACCACATCTTCCTAATCCATTCATCAGTTGATGGACATTTAGGCTCTTTCCATGATTTGGCTATTGAAAGTGCCGCTACGAACATTGGGGTACATGTGCCCCTATGCATCAGCACTTCTGTATCCCTTGGGTAAATCCCCAGCAGTGCTATTGCTGGGGATTAGGGGGGTTCTATTGATAGTTTTTTGAGGAGCCTCCACACCGTTTTCCAGAGTGGCTGCACCAGTTTACATTCCCACCAACAGTGTAGGAGGGTGCCCGTTTCTTCACATCCTCCCCCGAATGTTTAATTTTAAATTTTAAATGTTTATTTTTTTTTTGAGAGAGAAAGAGCATGAGCAGGGAGGGGGGGTGGAGAGAGAGAGGGAGAGGGAGAGAGAGAGAGAGAGAGACACACAGAATCTGAAGCAGGCTCCAGACTCTGACCTATCAGCCCAGAGCCCCATGCAGGGCTGGAACTCACAAACCGCAAGATCATGACCTGAGCCGAAGTCAGAGGCTTACCTGACTGAGCCACCTAGGTGCCCCTAAAATAAATTTCATTTAATACTGCTCAGTAAAATAGTACACATTTTCTGTGTACTAGCAATGAGTACATGTAACTACCACTACAGTTAGGATACAGAACAGTTTCAACACCTGTGCTATCTCCTTTATAGCCTACCCTCCTGTCCCCCCTTCCCCTCCAAAGTTTGGCAATCATGTTTTGCACATTGTTAGTTTTGTCTTTTCTAGAATGTCCTTGAAATGGAATCCTATAGTATATAACCTTTTTTTAAAAAACATTTGCAGTATTTTTTGTTTTTAGAGACAGAGTACAAGTAAAGGGCACAGCAGGAGAGAGAATATCCCAGTCAGGCTCCAGGTGTACTTATGTAACCTTTTGATTCTGACTTTTTGCACTTAGAGTTGTTACATGTGTCAATAGTTCATTTCATTCTTTTTAAAAATTTTTGTTAATATTTATTTATTTTTGAAAGAGAGAGACAGAGAGCAGGGATGAGCAGAGACAGAGGGAGACCGAATCTGCCGCTGGCTCCCAAGGCCTTGAGGTGTCAGCACAGAGCCTGATGCCTGGCTCAGACTCACGAACCGTGAGATCATGACCTAGGCCGAAGTCAGATGCTTAACCGACTGAGCCATCCAGGCACCCTGTATTGTTAATTTCTTTTTATAGCTAAACAGTATTTCATTGTATGAATGTGTCACCGTTTGTTTAGTCAATCACTCATTGAAGGATACTTGGATGTTTTCAGCTTTTGGTGATTATGGATAGAGCTATTATGAACATTTGAGTACAGGTTTTTGTGTGAATGTGAGATTTTATGTCTCTTGGGTAAATATGTAGAAGTGGGATTACAGGACCATTTGGTAAGTGTATGTTTAATCTTATAAGAAACAGTCAAACTAGTGTGTCTGTGCCATTATGCGTTCCCATTAAAAATGTGTGAGTTCTACTATTTTGCATCCTTATGAGCGCTTGGTTTTGTCTATATTGTTAAAAAGTCAGTACTACCATAAGCACTTGGTTTTGTCTATATTGTTAAAAAATCAACACTACCCAAAGTGATTTACAGAATTGCAATTTCTATCAAAATCCCAAAGATATTTTTTGCAGAAATAGAAAAACGCATCATAAAAATTCACGTGAATCTCAAGGGACTCCAAAATAGCCAAAGTATTCTTGAAATAGAAGAACAGTATTGAGAACTCACATTTCCTGATTTCAGAATTTACTACAGTGTTACAGTAGTCAAAACAATGTGGTACTGGCATAGACAGACATAAAGACTGGTGGAATAATGAGCACAGAAAGAAGCCCTCTCATATGTGGTAACTGATTTTCGGCAAGAAGGCCAGCACCATTCAGTAGGGGAAAGGACAATCTCTTCAAGAAATGGTGCTGAGAAAACTTGGATATCCACAGGCAAAAGAATGAAGTTGGACCTTTAAAAGTAACAGTGACAACTATAAAGCTCTTAGAATAGTACAAAGAATTTATGATCTTAGATTTGGCAGTGATTTGGGGGATAAAATATCAAAGGCACAGGCAACCAAGAAAAAATAGACAAATTGGACTTCATTAAAATGAAAATTTTTTGTGCATGAAGGACCCTATCAAAAATTTTTGTGCAGGAAGGATGCTATCAAGCCGCAGAATATGAGAAAATATTTGCAAGTCACATATCCAGGTATATATAGAGAATTAATATCCAGAATGTATAGAAAGCTTTGACATCTCAACAACTACAAAAAAGAAACAACCTGATTAAAGAATGAGCAAAATACTTGAAGATATTTCTCCGGAGAAGAAATACAAAGGGTCAACAAGCACACACAGATATTTATCATCACTAATGTTTTGGGAAATACAAATTAAAACCACAAGGCAATACTTCTTCCCACCCATTAAGATGGCTGTTATAAAAATAATAATAAGTGTTGGTGAGGAGGTGGAGAATTGGAACCCTTATTGTACACTCTTGGTGGGAATATAAAATAGTGCAGCTGCTATGGAAAACAATATGGTGGCTCCTCAAACAATTGAAAATAAAATTATGATATCACAGTTCCACATTCAAAAGAATTCAAAGCAGGGTCTTGAAGAAATATTTGTACATCATGTTCACAGCAACATTATTCCCACTAGTCAAAAAATAGAAGCTACCCAGGTGTCCATTGATGGATGTATGGATAAACAAAATACGGTGTATATATACAATGGAATATTAGCCTTAGAAAGGAGGGAAATTTTGACATATACTGTAACATGGATGAACTGAAGACATTATGCTTATTGAAATAAGCTAGTCACAAAAGGACAGATACCATGTGACTCTACTTATATGTGATATTTAGAGTCCTCAATTTCACAGAGACAGAAAGTAGAATAGTGATTGCTGAGCACTGGGGGTATGGAGGTGGGAAGGGGGAGTTAGTGTCTAATGGTTATGGAGCTTAAGTTTTGCAAGATGAGAAGAGTTCTGTGGATGGATGGTGGTGATGGTTGCACAACAGTGTGAATGTACCTAATGCCACTTAGCTGTATACTTAAAAATGGTTAAAATGATGGGACACCTCGGTGGCTCAGTCGGGTAAGCATCCGATTCAGCTCTGGTCATGATCTCACGGTTTATGTATTCAAGCCCTGCATTAGGCTCTGTGCTGACAGCTCAGAGTCTGGAGCCTACTTCAGATTCTGGGTCTCCCTCTCTCTGCCTTTTCCCTGCTCTCACTATGACTCTCTGTCTGTCTGTCTTTCAAACAAATATAAAAAAAGGTTAAGATGCCAAATTTTAAGTTAATTTACCACAATTAAAAATAATTTAAAAAAATCAAATGGCCATGTTAATGTGGCTCTGTCTTTGGATTCTTTCCTGTTCCATTTTGCCACTACCACACTTTCTTGTGGTACTATATTTTTGCTTGTTTGAGAAAGAGCGAACTCAAGAGTCGGACGCTTAACTGACTGAACCACACAGGCGCCCCTATTTTATGAATTTAAAGCTATTGTAAACTGTTAATGTTTTTTGTAAATTTCAGCTTCTGATTGATCATTGCTAGTATATAGAAATATAATTGATTGTTTTTTTGTGTATTGATTTTGTTTTACTGTAATGTTGCTAAACTCATTTATGAGCTCTAGGAGTTTTTAAGAAACTTATTTATTACTTATTTTTATTTTTTTAACATTTTTAATTTTTAGAGATAGAGACAGTGAGGGAGGGACAGAGAGAGAGGGAGACACAGAATTGGAAGCAGGCTTCAGGCTCTAAGCTGTCAGCATATAGCCGGATGCAGGGCTCAAAGCCACGAACCATGAGATCATGACTTAAGCTGAAGTCGGATGCTTAACTGACTGTAGCTCTAGAAGTTTTTAATTAATTAATCGAGAGAGAGAGAGAGAGAGAGAGAGAGAACATGCAAGTGAGGGAGAGGGACAGAGGAAGAGAGAGAGTCCTAAGCAGGCTCCACGCTCAGTGCAGACCCTGACCTTGGGGCTCAATCTCTGGACTGGGAGATCGTGACCTGAGCCGAAACCAAGAGTCAGACTCCTAAGTGACTCAGTCACCTAGGTGCCCCTAGGAGTTTTGTTTTTGTTTTTAGATTTCCTATGTGGGTTAATCATGATGTCTGTGAATAGGAACAGTTTCATTTGTTACTTTTTAATCTGTATGGCTTTTAATTTTCTCGTTTCTTATTGCAATGGCTAGATCTTCCAATATGATGCTAAATAGGAGTGGTGAGAGTGTGCATCCTTGCCTTGTTCCTGATCTTAGGGGGAAAGTATTCAGTTTTTTACCATTAAGTATGTTGATAGTGGTAGGATTTTTGTAGCTGTCCTTCATCAAGTTGTGCAAATTCTCTTTCATTTCTAATTTCCTGACGTTTTTTTTTTAATCATGAAAGGATGTTGTATTTTGCCAAATATATCTACTGACTTGATTCAGTTTTTCTTCTTTAAGCTATTAATATGGTGGCTTATATTGATTGATTTTTGAATATTGAACCATTTTTGTACTCTTTGGATAACTCTACTTGGTCCTGGCATATTATTATTTTCATTCTTGCTAAATTCCATTTGCTTTTATTTTGTGGAGGATTTTTTCATCAGTATACATGATGGATAATGGTATATAGTTTTTGTGCTTTTTCTAGACTTGGCATCAGATTAATGCTGGTCTCATAAAAATGAGTTTGAAAATATTCCCTCTTATATTTCTTGGAGGAGGATTGAATAGAATTGCTGTTACTTCTTACTTAAATGATTTTTTAAGTAAAATTCTTTAGTAAAATTCTGCAGTGAAATCAGTAGGCCTGGAGATTTGTCTGGAAGATTTTTAACTCTGAATTCAATTTCCTTAATTCAGATTATCTGTTTTATTTGGGGTGTTTTGGTAGTTTGTGGTTTCAAGGAATTGGTGTATTTCATCTGTATTTTCAAATTTATATGAGTAGATCTGTCTTTATTATTTCCCAGTTATCTTTTTAAATTTGTAGTATCAAGTTTATTTATTTTGACAGTCTAACTTTTCAGATTAATTTATTTTAACAACCTAAGTTGTGAAATTTATGTGCATAGTGTTAATAGTATTCTCCTATTATCTTTTAATGTTTGCAGATCTATAGTGTATTTTCTTTTTCATTCTTGATATTATTGGTAATTTGTGTCTTTTCAACTTGCTTAGAGATTTGCCAATTTTATTCATCTTTTCAAAGAACACTTTTTGTGTTGATTTTCTCTATTTTTTATTTTCATTTTCATTGATTTCTACTCCTATCATTACCTTTTTTTTTTTTTTTGCTTATTGTGTGTTTATCTTTTCCTTTTCTACTTTTAATTTTTTTAGAGAGAGGGAGGGAGAGGGAGAGAGAGAATCTTAAGCAGTCACATACTACTGACTAAGCTAGTGAGGTGTCCCTTACTTTTACCCTTCTAAAAAAATTTTTTTAGACATTTTAGACAAAAATTCTTGTAGACATCATAGAATTGAATTGTGAGAGTGCTTGGGTGGCTCATTCAGTTAAGCATCTGAGTTTTGATCTCAGCTCAGATCTTGATCTCAGGGTTGTGAGTTCAAGCACTGCAGTGTACTCTGTGCTTGGCATGAAGCCTACGTAAAAAACGAAACAAAAAGAATTGGATTGTATATGTGTTTTTCAGTTCATTCTGACAATCTATCTTTTAATTGGCATATATAGGTCATTTGTATTTAATGTAATTGTTAATATTTTGAATTAGATATTCTGTTTTATTATTTACTTCCTCCTTTTCCATTTCTTTCCTCTCTTCTTCCTTCCTTCCTTTTCCTTCCTTTTCCTTGCTTTTCCTTCCTTTTCCTTCCTTCCCTCCCTCCCTCCTTGTCTCTATGCCCAACATGCATGGGGCTTGAACTCCTAACCCCTTGGTCAGGAGTTACATGTTCCACTGACTGAGCCAGCCAGGCACTCTGGGTTATTTGATATTTTTAATTGTTTTGTTTTAACTTATCTATTGTTTTTTGTTTGTTTGTTTTTACTATAATTATTTGTATATATTTTTTGTAGTTACTTGAGGGATTACAATATATATGCTTTTCACAATCTAGAATCAGTACTTTACCACTTTAAGCAGTATGTAGCAACCTTTTTACCATGTTGTGCTCTCCCTTTTCTAAAAGTTATAGTTTACTTATTTATTACATCTACATACATTGAAAACCCTCTCAGACAATGTAATAATCTTTGTTTTCAATTGTCATATGTATATATATTTAATGTTTATTTTTGAGAGTAAGGAAACACGAGTCGGGGAGAGGGGGAGAGAGAGGGAGACACAGAATCTGAAGCAGGCTCCAGTCTCCGAGCGGGGCGCACCTAGGGGGCTCACTCGGTTATGCGTCTGACTTTGGCTCAGGTCATGATCTAACGGTTTGTGGGTTCAGGTCCCGCATCAGGCTCCATGCTGACAGCTGGAGCCTGGAGCCTCCATTGGATTCTGTGTCTCCTTCTCTCTGCTTCTGCCCTGCTTGCGTTCTCTCTCTCTCTCTCTCTCTTTCTCTCTCTCTCTCTCTCTCTCTCTCTCGCTCTTTCTCAAAATTAAAAAGATATAAAAAAATATTTTAAAGACCCAAGACAAAAAAAAAAAAAAACACTGGTTATATTTACCATTTCTTATTTTCTTCTTAAGTTTATTTATTTATTGTTTTAGAAAGAGAGACAGACAGACACACACACACACACAAACACACACACACACCTGGAGTGAGTGGGAGGGGCAGAGAGAGAGGGAGAGATAGTATCTCTGTGCTATGAGTGCAGAGCCTAACATGGGGCTTAATCTCATGAACCGTGAGATTATGACCTGAGCCAAAATCAGGAGTCAGATGCTTAACTGACTGAGTCACTTAGGTGTCCTGATAGTTACCATTTCTCTTTAGTATTCCTTCATTGAAGAATTTTTTTCACCTTTATTCTTTTTTTTTTTAATTTCACCTATATTCTTGATGGATATTTTTGTTGATAGAGAATTTCTTTTTCCTTAGTACTTAAAAAATGGTCTGCTTCCTAATGAACCGTGTGGTTTTTAATGATAAATGTATTATTACTTCCATGTAAATAATGCATCCTTTTTCTCTGGTTGCCTTCAAGATTTTTCTTAGATAGTTTTCAGCAGTTTATTGTGTCTGGCTGTGAATTTAAACTTGTTTTTTTGTGAAGTTTCCTCTGCCCAGAAAGAATATCTGCACTAATGTGAGGCATTAGTGTCAATTTCAGAGGTTTGCAACCCCTTATAGTTCTCAGGCTATTTCCTAATTTTGTAAATAAAGTGTTACTGGAACACATCCACACCCATTTGTTTACATGTTGCCTGTGGCTGGTTTTGCATTACAGGGACAGAGGTGAATAATTGTGAGAGAGACCATATGTCTTGTGAACCCTAAAGTATTTACTAACTGACCCTTTTCACAAGAAGTTTACTGATCTCTGGTGTAGATGGAGGAATTTGAGTTTTTCCTGTATTAAAATTTCCTACGTGAATTTTTTTAACATAGGCTTATAAGTTATTTTACAAGTAATTTCTATACAGAGTTCTAAAAAGATGCAGTATGTGATATGGGGTATGTGTCAGCATTTTTTCCTTCTTTTTAACAACCAGGAATTGGGGTTGCCTGTGTGGCTCAATCACTTGAGCATCCTACTTTTGATTTCGGCCCAGGTCATGATCCCAGGTTTGTGAGATTGAGCCCAGCGTTGGGCTCCATGTTGAGTGTGGAGCCTGCTTAAGATTCTGTCTCTCTCTCTCCCTCTGCCCCTCTTTCCTGCTCTTTCTCTCTCAAATAAAAAATAAAAGATAAAAAAACCCAAAATGGCTTTTTAGCAAATTTTTCTTGAAAACATAACCTACATTAGTTAAGCATAGGTTATTTTTCTTTGAGTAATTTATTTTCACATATTTTAAACTCATAGGGCAAATGAAATAAGTAGATGGTTTATGCAAAAAAGGGATTTAAGTTTTTTAAAAAAAGTTTATTTATTTTGAGAGTGAGAGAGAGAGGAGAGAGAGGAGAGAGAGAGGGAGACTGAGGATCCCAAGTGGGCTCTGCTTACAGCAGAGAGCCTGATAGGGGGCTTGAATTCATGAACCATGAGATCATGACCTGATCTGAAGTTGAATGCTTAACCCACTGGGCCACCCAGGTGCCCCCAGATTTACATTTTACAGAGGTAGTCTTGGGAGATACAATTTACAGATTGTTGTAAGTTTATCAGTGTTACTGGTAACATTAAAATATATTGAGTGTTAAATAGTAATGCCAATAAAATTATTAGCTGGAGCAACATGAATAAAAGTATAACTCAAGATATAATATTCTACAGGACTTTGAAAACCTGTTTTTTTACTGAGTGACACAGTCAAGCTCAGGTATAGGTTTCTTGGTTTTTTCATCTCTTTTATGACCTTTCTGTGCTTAAAATTGTTATAATAAAAAATAATAAATGTTGAATTTACCTCATTGTGAAACCTGTCCTCGTTTTGTTGTTGTTGTACAAATGCTCAGTTCTGGGTCAGACTTAAATATACATGGATTTCATTTTTAACTGAAATTAGAGAATTTCTTTCCTTTGGCTTGTAGCTTGCTCAGTAAAAGACTTGTTCTAACACGTAAGAAGTTGAAAAGTTCCACAAAATATTCTTTGTTCATTGCAAGATATTTTTCTTTCACACAAATCTAGGACTTTTTTTAAAAAAAGATTTTAGGGGGGCGCCTGGGTGGCTCAGTTGGTTAAGCGTCTGACTTTGGCTCGGGTCATGATCTCGCAGTTGGGGGTTCGAGCCCCGCGTCGGGCTCTGTGCTGACAGTTCAGAGCCTGGAGCCTGCTTCAGATTCTGTGTCTCCCTCTCTCTCTGCCCTTCCCCTGCTCATGCTCTGTCTCTCTCTGTCTCAAAAAAATAAATAAACATTAAAAAATTAAAAAACAAAAAAAAGATTTTATTTTTTAAATTTTTAAAAATGTTTGTATATTTTTGAGAGAGCACAAGTCAGGGAGAGGCAGAGAGAGGGAGACAGGAGGTCTGAAGCAGACTCCACACTGATAGCAGCAAGCCCGATGCCGGGCTTGAACTCACAACCTAAAGAACAAGAGTTGCATGTTTTACTGACTGAGCCAGTCATGCACTCCATCTAAGACTTTTCTAGGGGCAAATCAGTAAATCTCATCTTGAGCATGCTGTCAGACTACGTTAACAAAGCTCTTCCTCTCAAAAATAAAGTCTTCAGGTTGAGTAAAAAGATTGCGAGAAAGGGTCTTTAGCGGGTTCAATAATCTTCCCTCAAAATTCATGTCTACGTGGAACTTCAGACTGTGATCTTATTTGGAAGTAGCATCTTTACAGATGTAATTAAAATGAGATCTGCCAGCTAGGAGATCCTTCAAGAGAGTATGGCTGATCATCCCCTACTTTCTTCTTCCTGTTCAATACAGCCTTCTGTCATGGATGGCCTCCCCTAAATAAGGTCAGAAACTGGGAACGAACTCCTCCAAATGAACATAGTCCTGTTGCATGCTGCTCTACTGGCCTGAAGAAATTGCCAACAAGACTGCTTAGTCATTGTGCATGACTGAGTGCTAGTATTGTATAGTATAAGAAGTTGAAAAAAGTGTTGACTTTTTTTTCAGTCAAGATCTGGTGATGACTCTCCAGTGACATTCTGTGGTATTCTCTTGGGTTGTGTGGAAACCCATTTGGAAACTCTGGTATAGAGTCTTACTCACATTTTATACCTCTCTGGGGAAATTTTAACAAATTATAATTTTTTATAAATTGTTACTTATCTACACATCTCTAAAACAATAAAGCAGAATTTGCAGCTTGTTTTAAAAAAAATTTTATAGTTATGTGTGAGGGCAGGGCACATAAGGAAAATCTAAGTACGTTCATTTGCTAGAAACCTAAAATCACTATAAAAAAAGAATAGTTTTAAAAAAATACAGTTAATCAGTTTCGGAGATTTGAAACGATCTTTGCAAGTTCTTACACTGAGTTTTACTCTGAGTTTCTGTAATATGTGTTTCTTGTGGTTTTACCTACATATCAGAAGCACTAGATACATATTCCTATTTTATTGTATTACCGAGATTATTATCCTGTATGCTAACATGTATTTCAAAGCTCCATTTCTGAGACTGAACTATATAGATTTTTGTTTTATTTAGGTAATGAATTATTTCCTAAGCAGTTTTGTAATGCCTCCAAGATATCTGTCGGGTGTCCAAAAGAGCTATAATACTCTGGGATTAAGAATGTCAACCCAATATTCATTGGTCATAACATGCCTTGTAGTTGTTCTGGAGGTTGAGGACTAGGACCCTGATTTATTTCCATTTTTCTGCTTTTGTATCATTTGGCAGTAGCAGTGCTAGTTCCTGGCATGTTCTGTAGAGTTGTGGCGGCGGGGGGTTAGGATGAGATATACTGGCAGCAGGATTACTTGCCCACAGGGAAGAATCTTCTCTGATGGAATAAAATTTCACAGTTGATCATTCTTTAAAATCCTTTTTACAGAAAGTATTTGTAGCAAACACTTAATATTACTCTCCTAATAAGTCTACAAATTTAAGTGTAGAAACTGATGTTATCTTAAAAAAATTTTTTTTGTACTATAGTCAAAGCTTCATGCCCATCTGTCACTGTCTTTTCTAAGACTTTTTGAAATTTCACTCTAACTTATTCTGAGAAATCTTATGGTTCGTTTATTCACTGAGTTTTTCCATTAAAATACCCTCTGACACTGACTCAGCAGAAACTTTAGAGAACATTGATCTTCACCAGTAGTTGACTGTTTTATCGGTGGGGGTTGAACTAGAGGCTTTACTAGTTCTATTAACCTAGGTTATAGTTATCCACAATTTTATCTCAGATATAAAAGCTCTCAAAAACTTTTGTGGTAATTACCTAGAAACTGTCCATGTTGACTTTATGGTTATTGAATTTTGTAAAAAATGACAAATACTAAATTTTAAAAAATTTTGTTCTGAACACTTCGTGAAGTAGTATGGTACAGAGAACTTCCCTGTACACTTTACCCAGTTCTACCAAATTTAATTTTAAATACTTCACCACATTTGCTTATCATTTCTACACATATATGTATATATACTTCTGCTCTGTTGAGAATAGGTTACATATATCATGCCCCTTTATCCTTTACTTTTTCTAGGTTTTTTTCTTTTTTCCTTCCTTCCTTCCTTCCTGTCTGCCTGCCTGCCTGCCTGCCTGCCTTCCTTCCTTCCTCCCTTCCTTCCTTTCTTGTTTTATTTATTTAACTAATCTCTATACAACATGGGGCTCGAACTCATGACCCTGAGATCAAGAATCTCCTGCTCTTCTGACTGAGCCAGCCAGGAGCCTCTGTTTATTTCTAAGAACAATTATATTCTCTTTTATAATAGGTCTATAGTTGTCAAGTTCTGATTGATACTTTATCTGAGCTGTAGTACATATTACAAGCTTATCAGTTGTTCTAATAATGTCCTTTAGAGCAAATTTTTTCCATGCCAGGATTAAATACTGTATTAGCTTCCATGTAAATATTTATTTTTAATAGACTATTGGTCTTTAAATCTTAAGTGTTGAATTTTTGTTCTTTTGACAGCTAAACCAGGTGGACAGGTGAAATGTCAGTATATATCTGCGGTGGATAAAGTTATATTTGTGGACGATTATGCAGTAGGGTGTAGGAAGGACCTTAATGGAATCTTGTTGTTAGACACTGCTCTGCAAACTCCAGTTTCAAAGCAGGATGATGTGGTTCAGCTTGAATTACCTGTCACAGAGGTAAGTTGAAATAAGTTATCAGTGTACTTTTCTCCTTAATAGAATTTCAGACCTATTAGGTTGTCCTTTGGCAACATTATATATGTATCCCTTCTCGTACATATAGAATGAAGAATTGACGTGTAGAACACAGGTTTAATTCCTCTGTATAATTAATCGATGTTTATTGAAGTGGTGTTTAAGTGTAAACTGTACAGGTTAAACTGTTAGAGATCCCAAAATACAGTGACTTAAGCAATATTGTTTTTTTCAGTAACAGGGGAACGCTAACTTTACTTCCTTCAACACTTAGCTTCCATCTCCTGAGTCCAAGACAGCCGTTCGCAGCCCTATTAGTATTTCCCAGTCATAGTGAAAGGAAGGGCAAAAGGCCAGAGGAGCACTCACACTGGTGTGAGCCCTCCCTTCGTCTTTGCCTTTGTTGCTCTCTTCTGTCCCCTCTCTCCTTCCCTTCCACGTTCCCTCTCTCCTTCATTCCTTCTCGATCTCTTTCATAAACTCTCTCCTTGATCTTTTTTATAAACTCTTCCCTAAACTCTCAAACATCCTTTTCACGCTCATCCCATTGGCCAGAATTTAGTCACGTGGTCACATCAAGTTGAGAAGACTGGGAAAGAAGAGGTAGTGGACAACAAGTAGTCTTTGCTATGTATTAATGTCTCTTAACAATCCCAGTTTAAAATTTTAGCTATATGTATATAACTGTAGTGTTACATATTCATTACTTAATTTTGTAAGTCCACCTTAATTTAAATTATTCTGTGTGTGTTGATGTTCGTATAATTTAAAAGTATACTTTTCAAAGTTACTGGAATTTTTAAATAATCTTAAATAGAATATAAAAGATTATAATGCTGTGTTCCCTAATAAAGTAAGGTACCATTTTTGTCTTCATACCAAGTTGTTAATTATGAACTATTTTGCATTTGGTGGATTGATACGATTAGTTGATAAAACCAGGATAGTATATTTCCCATTTTTAGGACATGAGAAGTGTCTGTGTGTAAAAATAAAGTGCAGTGTAAATGTTTTTATTCTCTTTTTGGAAGGCTATTAAAAAAAAGATACCTGTATATATCAACTTAGATTTCATATTCAGTGTCATATCACAGTTATCTGTTATATGTTAATATTGAAAGTATGTTGCTGGAAGTCTGAGTTCTAAAAAGAGAGTAGCCCTCTTTTTGTCATTGGGATATCTGGATCTGGGGTCTTGTCTAAAACTTTTGGACAAACGGGGGCACTTGGGTGGCTCAGTTAGATAAGCGTCTGGCTTGGTTTTCGCTCGGATCATGATCTCACCATTTGTGAGTTTGAGGCCCGCATCGGGCTCTGTGCTGAAGTGTGGAGTCTGCTTGGGATTGTCTCTCTCTCCCTCTTCCCCGCTTGGTCTCTTTCACAATAAACTTAAACAAATAAATAAATAAAATTTTTAGACCGAGAATTAGTTTTAGTTGTATTGAACATTTTTTCATCTTAATTTGAGGAATTTATACTAGATAATGATTAAAGGCTGATACCTTAGTAAAGGATATATATTCTACAATGAAAGATGGTATCAAACTGTTCAGGTTTTAAAAAGAACTGCAGAATTACAATAAAATGTTGGAATATTTATAATGAAATAGACCCTCAAGTCAGTATTTTTCATTCTCTACTGACTGAAATGTTAGGTATTTACCTGACTTTTACCACGTCCTCCATCTTGTTGACCTTTAACATCCACTTGCTGAATTCACTCCATTTATCTGAATTATTACAACTCTGTTGTTCACATGATATTGTTTGTACACCTTCCACCGTTCCAGGCATCCTTTACTGCACCACATTAGTTCGTCACTGTCTTCACTGAAGTATGGGGTGCTAGGTTTGATTAGATCAGTGTGGATGTATTCTTTTCCATATGTTGACCATGCATTTCTGTTAAGGTAGTTCATTTTGAATATGTGGGTAACAATACAGAGGGCTCTTTTATATTACCTGCTGACTTAGAAAAACCCTCTTAGGGTTTTGCTTAGTTTGAATATTTAAAACTCATTGAAAGATTTCACATTTATCCCTTTTAAAATTTTACCTTTCATTTCATTGTTAAATGTTTATTTCAGAGAGAGAGACAGAGAGAGACAGAGAGGTGGGCAGGGAGAGAGGGAGACAGAGGATCTGAAGCGGCCTCGGCACTAGCAGCAGAGAGCCTGTTGCAGGGCTTGAACTCACGAACTGTGAGATGATGATCTGCACTGAAGTTGGTGTTTACCCGACTGAACCATTCAGGCACCCCTACCTTTCATTTTTGATCATGGTGTCAGTTTGTCCAGTTTTTTTTATTATTTTTAATGTTTTATTTATTTTTGAGAGAGAGAGAGAGACAGCATGAACAGGAGAGAGTCAGAGAGAAAGGGAGACACAGAATCTGAAGATAGGCTCCAGGCTCTGAGCTAGCTGTCAGCACAGAGCCTGACGTGGGGCTCGAACACACAAACCACGAGATCATGACCTGAGCCGAAGCTGGACGCTCAACCGACTGAGCCACCCAGGCGTCCCTGTCCAGTTTTTTTTTTTTTTTTTATCTTGCTTTGGTTGATAATAGCTTCCATGGATTGACATTTTATTCTGTGATACTACACTGAATACATTGCTTTATCTCATTTAATTTTGTAATAGCCCTTCAAATCAATATATGATTAAGTTCGTTTAAAAAAGTAAAAAAGCAGTAAACTTTAGTATAGTACTTGTTAGAATCATTACAAATTAAAATGTTTGAATAAGGATCTGAGTGCAATACTTTTTGTTGTGTTTAATTTTCTGCGTTCATCTTTTTTTTTTTTTTTTTAATTTAGGCACAACAGCTTTTATCAGCATGTGTAGAAAAGGTAGATATTTCTAGTACGGAGGGTTATGATTTGTTCATCACACAGCTCAAAGATGGTTTAAAAAATACATCGCATGAGACTGCAGCAAACCACAAAGTTGCTAAGGTAAGAGGTTAAAACAGAATTACCTTGTTTGGGATTATATCACACCTCCGTACTTTGGACTTTCTCTGTGTTTCCCCCACTCTCCACCGCCTCTTGTAAATATTCCAGTTCTAGATTTTTCCTCTCCTTTAGAGAAAAAAAATGTGTTTATAAGTCACCTCAGAGTTGAAACTGTTTTTACGGAAGTTTAACTTCAGGTTACGGGAACTTTTGCTTTGTTCCTAAAGCTTCTGTGCTTGGTGGCTCTGTGTTGGTTGAGAGGCTGAAAGAGAGTTCCTGGTCAGGTGATGAGCTTCAGTGAGAAATGGAGTATGTATTTGAAATTGGGACCATTTGGGTTTTTGTTGAAATAATTTTGGGATCGCATGGCTAGGATGTCTGTGTGAGATGGTGCTTTGAGTTAAATCCTTGCATATATTTTACTGATTTTTATTTTTTGTCTGAGCTGTAAGTGTGATACATATAAAATTTCTGTACCAGAGGCTGCAAGGTAAAAGGTAGAAACCATTTTCCTAAAAATAATTTTTTGCTTATAAATACCTTTTTTCTCAAGTACAGTTGTAACTATACAAAAATATTGTGATGTGCTGTCATCTCTTGGAGCTGCGTAACAATACCACTGACCGGGTAGCTTATATACAACAGAAATTTATTGCCCACAGTTCAGAAGGCAGGGAAGATCAAGATCAGGGTGCCAGCATGGTTGCCTTCTGGTGAAGTCCTTCTTCCTGGTTCATACTTGGCTCCTTCTCAGTGTGCCCTGACATGATGGAAAGGTCAGGGGATCCTTCTAGAAGTAACCTCTTTTATAAAGGCATTAATCCCATTCATGAGTGCTCTATTCTCCTGACTTAAGTACCTCCCAAAGGCCTTTGCGGTACTAATAGCATCACCTTTAGGGGTTAGGATTTCAACAGATGAATTTTGCGGAGGGAAACACATATTCAAACTGTAGCATGTGTCTTGCTTTTTTAAATTTAAGAATGTATTTTGAGTACCTTTGATATTAATCCTCACATCGGCTGTATCCTTCCTGAAAATTTTTAATATAGATGAACCATGATATTATTAGTTTTTATTTCATTGATGGGACATTTTATTTCGTAAAATAGAAACCATACTATGCATTCCAACAGAGAATTTATCATAAGGAATTGATTTTAACGTGTGTTTGAGAACTGAAAAAGTGAAGAACATGCTGATAGTAACTGCAGGAAGCAGCTATCACTTCGGTCTGGAGGAGCAAGGAGTGAGGGTTGTCAGCAAGTACAGACTTAGAGAATAAGCCCTATGGGCCTGGGGTCCAGACTTCTCAGGAGGAGCTGCTGCCCAGCTGGTGCCTCAGGAGCTTGGGGATTGGAGCTTATGGAGCTGAGACACATCTCTGAAGAGAGGTGCAGCTTGGCTGGTGTAACTGCCTCCGAGGAGCTCTGTGAGACTGGTTCTGGGAATGCTGAGTAAACAAAACAAAATGCTGAAGACGGTAAGAATCAACTGCTGCCACCAGGTCCTGTGCTAAAACAGTGTTGACAGTAGTGACAAGTAATAGCAAAGGGAAGTCTTTCCCCCCTCATCGTGCTTTCCAGTTTCCATCCTCTGTTCCTTTTGTCAGAATCTGAGAGCCAGGAAACCGGGGTGGCAAAGAAGAAATACAGTTGGCAGAGTCCTAGCCCTAACATGATAGGGAAGAGAAACAAAGGGTCAGTTTGTAGCTGAGAGATAATAGTTTCATAATTGGCACAGCGTACCCTTCAGCTGCTTACCATCTCCATACGTGCTTTCTGTACATACCTGAACCTTTACTACTAGTACAACGAGAATACTCTTGCTTTTATTTTTTACAAATGAAGATTCCCTCTCCCTGTCCCCAGAAATGAGAGACACAGAGTTCCAAATGTCTTACCTATCCCTAGATGATAGTAACTACTAAAATTTAGTTATTTTTAGGTCTCGTTCCTTTAAGTAATAGAACTGTGCTACCTAAAGACTAAACCACATCCAAAAATTCTTACATAAAATAAATTTATATGTCTTTCTGCATCTGTATGTCTAGATCTATCTAGAAATCTATATTCATTCATCCATCCATCATGTGTAATAAGAAGGGAAGAAAATATTCATAGCTGCTATATCCCTCAGTCCTGTAATGGTCAAGAGGATACACTTGATATTTGTATCCTCCCTCTACTACCTGTTTCCTATTCGCTTTGTCCTCCTCAGAACCTCAGCTGGGCAGATGGCTTTACATGGTGGAATCACCCACCCAAGTCTTCTCTTTTACAGGATCTAAATCTTCAGTGGCGCTATTGTAGTTTTTGTGATCGTCTATTCACTTTTACTATTAGACATGGAAGTACTTGGAGGCACTCTGGAGAATCTCTTTGTTTCTAATTAAGTTCTTCTTGCCCATGTTAGTCAGCATTAATCCAGTTTTCCCTTGTTTGTCAGTTTTAATCATACTAACGAGGAGAATAACTGCCTTTGCCTGATGATCCAGTGACAAGAGGAGCCTCAAACTGCTCGGTAGCATCTGAGCACATAATTCAACGCAACCATTGTACTCCTGGTGGAACACGTCTCCCTTGGGTTTTAGGAGTGCTAGAGCTTAAAGCTAGAAAAAAAAATATTTGAATGGGGTGTTAAGTATAATAGCAACCCTACTGGGAGAAACTGTGTGGTGGTGGTTTGTTTTGTTTTGTTTTTTGTTTTTTTGTTTTGTTGAGCCTAGGTGTATTCATTATCCTGTAAGGTAGAACCCCTCTTAGAGTTAGTACCGAAAATGAGGCTTTGGTAGGGTACTACACTTTTTTTTGTCAGACCAGCTCCGTCTGGATGATACACCATGGTAAGACTAGTCAGTTTCATGGGCAAGAGTCATCGCTATGTGCTTTCTTGGTCAGAAGCGAAGTTGTGCAGAATACCATGATAGTGCATAAGCCATTCACTTAGTCCACAGGCAGTGGTTTCATATTATAGCAGAAGCATTTTGGGCAGAACAGTACGTGCCTATCTTGAAAACATATTTATTATAGTGAATACAAGTTGATGCCTAATCCATGGCTCAAGGAATCCAGTATAATCAACCTGTAATCAGATAGCTGGCTATTCTCCCTGGAAAATGGTGTCATATTGGTGGCTCAGCTTTAGTGTCTCCTGTTGGTAGAATCAGTAGCCGCTGTTGCCTCATTAGTCTTGGTGTGAGGAAGTTTACATTGTTGTACCTGTACATACCCTCCGTCTCTGTCAGCATGGCACTTTGCATACAGGTCCATTGAGCAAGCATTGGAGTGGCTATGGAGAGAGGGTAAGTGACATGAATGCAATGTGTATAATTTGTCCATATCCTCAGGAGTAGATGTGTTTTGATGAGCTTTTGTGTATTTCATAAATATTTTCACATTCTATGTTTATTTTGAGAGGTCTGTCCATAGACCTTTACCCTTGGCTGCAATCCTGATGTTTCCAAATGCCTGACCATCAGCCACAAAATTAGCTACTGTCCGTTAATCAGTGAGGATCTTCACTTATGGGCAATACTCAATGCAGACAAACAGAACAGCCAGTATACTGGTGGTTGAAGTTTCCGCCCACTGTGAAGATTTACCTTCACTGCTGTCCTCATTGGGGTTGTGATGTTGTAGGCATCACTTGAGGGTGGCACGGATGTGCAGAACCATCTGTAAATCAGAGCCAAGGTTTTTCTTCCACACTTCCCTCGTAAGGAGTTCTCTGTGACGCCATCAATGCTGAATGAGAAGGCTGGCTTATAACAAGAGTAGGTATTGAAGAAGTCAGAGTTGCTTGCTTATTCAGCTCGTCCAAAACTGGCCTTTTGGACTTTCTCAAGACTGATTTAGAAATCACCTAATGAAGGCAACTTGTCTTTTGTGCCCAGTATTATGGTTTTGTGTGTCAGATAACATCTAGTTTGTGTTGGGCAGCTGATTGCACAGACACATATTTCATGGATTGGTGTTAATTTCTGTCAGGACTGGGAAGACAAACTGTTCTCAAAAGAACAGTTATTTACAGGAGAGGGCATGGCTTCACCCTAACATTTGTGCTGGTGGTTGTCCCAATGCAGCTTGCCAGACAGGTCTTTCAGGATCTTCACATGCTGCACACACTTCTCCTGTCATTGAACATGCTCACTGGTACAGATGGCAGAATATGTCGTGGTTCAGCCGGGACCTGCTGCAGAGCTTCTTGTTCTGTGCCTCACGTATTCTTTGAAAATTCAGAGAAAGTAGCACACTCAACTATGCTGACTCTTGGGTCCAGAATCCACTTAGGCCCACCAAGCATTGTGCCTCTTTTTCAGTATTTGCTTCTGTAAGTTGAAGCAACTTCTCTTTCACCTTGGAGGAAATATCCTGACATGCTCAGACCACTGGACCTCCAGAAACTTCACAGAGGCTGTAGGACTCTTGAGTTTTTCTGGCCATTATTGATCCTCTCTGGCTTGCATGTGTCCTACTAAGGCATGTAAGTTCCTTGCTACTTCCACCTCATCTGGACCAATCTGTGTTACAGCATGATGTAGTAGACAGACCATTGTGGTGGTCTGCAGGATATTGTGTTCATCAAGGTTTCTGCAGACTAGATATGGTAAAGAACATGAGATACAGTCCCAGGGTAAGACTGAAGCTTGGTCACTACTGTCATATAAAAGCAGTCTACTTTTAGATTGTCCTTAAAAATTGGTATAGAGAAAGAGTAGTTCACCAAACTGTAACTGTCTACCAGATATCAAGGGATTTGTTGACTTGCTGCAGTAAAGATCCCTCATGTAGAATAGCAGCTGCAGTTGAAGTCACCTGATAGTTTATAATCCACAGTTTTTCTTTCAGATCCATTTACATTTTCATAGGCCAGTCAGGCCAGTTAATAAAGGTGAGATAAATGAAAATGAAGTTAAATGAAGGTGAGATAGTTTGAATTCCCCTGTATCTTTCAGGCCTCTTATAGTGGTATTAATCTGAGAAATTTCCTCAAGAATGTGGTATTCCTCGAGGCTTAGTAGCTTTCTAGAGGAATGGAAGTTCTAGGTGCTTCCACTTGGCCTTTCTTCCTTTACTAGTTTTTAGAGAGGACCAGAGAAACAATGTGAAAATTTTTCTCGTCTGTTTTTTATCTCTTCCAATTATGCATTTGGTAACTGGACACATAACTACAAGACAGGTACGGGGATCCATAGAGCTCGCTGAGACAGCTTTGGGCAAAAACTCCAATAACCACTTGACCACCACAAATCCCCACTTTCAGTAGTGGACCATAGTGATGTTTTATATCAGTTCAGAGCCACTGCTTTGTAGTGCCTGAAAGATCACAATGTTTTCTATTTCCTCCTGGACAGCGACTGTAGTGAATGTGTACAGGTGCTTTTGCGGAAGGTTTGGAGTATGCTTTACAGTGAAGTAGGGGCACTGTTGTATCCTCTCTCAGGGGATTCAGGCAGGAGGCTCTTCAACTATGAATGGGTTCTAGAAAAAAAGTCAGAGGCCTTCAATTTCTGTCTGTCTGTCTGTCTGTCTCTGTAGCAATTAAAGTCATGTCTCTGTCCACAAGTTTTTCTAGTTAGATAAGTAATAATTTAGTAGGCTGCCTAGAATGTTCTAGACACAGTGGAAACCATAGGTGAGCAGGGATAGGATATAAAAAACAATTGTTTTATAGACTTATTTCTCTGGAAGAATAATACTGAGCATCTTTGCTTTCTAACTTCTTAAATAATTTTTATGTTCAATAATTATAGTTAACATTTGTTGAATGCTTACTGTATTAAACATTGTACCGATTCTCACTTGAATTTTCATTACGTGAGTAGGCATTTGTTTTTCCCCATATCACAGAAGCAAGAGACTGAAGTTAATTTGACCAGGGTCACATAGTTGATGGTGAAGATGGTCTTGGAATCCAAGTCTTTGTAACTACAAGATCTGTGCTTTTAGTTATTTTGCCAAATTATACTGACAACAACAAATACATAAGAGTCTGATAAACTGAAGTAAATCCTCATATGCCCGGTAGTGATACACTGTACAAGTATATTCTTATGAATGGATATGTTTGAGCGCCTAGTTTGTCCTTAACATTGCAAATGTGCGGGAGGAGTATGAAAAACAACAGGTGATTTTCGTTATCCTAAATTGCTGATGCATACGTAAGAAGATGTGCTACCATCAGGTTCTAAACTGGCTTTTTCTAGTTGAGGTTTCATTTTTTCTATAATTGCAGGTTTCTGCTTTAAATGATGAGTTAATGGAGTAAACTGACCTGAGACTGATAAATAGTTCTTTATTTTATAAGGTGTAAGTTATGGTTTTGGTTTAAAATGTTGAATACATTCTCCTTTGCTTACACTCCCAATTTATTGCAGTGGGCCACAGTTACATTTCATCTTCCTCATCATGTGTTGAAGTCCGTTGCCAGTGCCATTGTGAATGAACTCAAGAAAATAAATCAGAATGTTGCTGCCTTACCTGTGGCGTCCTCAGTGATGGACCGATTGTCTTACCTCTTACCTAGTGCTCGTCCAGAACTTGGAGTGGGGCCAGGCCGTTCTGTGGACAGGTATAACCTTGCTTATTAAGAGATGTGACAGTGAAGTTGGCGTTGATTAGGTTTTTGGATTAACCAAGAATAACAAAGATTTAATTATGACTGAAAATCTGTTTCAAAATAAGTTTGAAAACCAGTCAGATTCCTGTATCAAAATACTGAAGTGAATTATTATTTGAATTGCTATTAAATAATTTCTTTTGGTGCCTGGAAGGTATTTAAAGAGGCCATAGAACGGTATTTTGAAAATTCCAGCTCTGTGCATAGTAAATATTTGAGTCCACTTAAAAATATAATTAATACATAAGAATATTTTGCCTGGCTGAAATTTTGTGACCTTTGAGATAAATTTTCATCAAAAGAAAAGCCATGCCAGAATCCATGTATAGGAGCCATGTATTATTTCCTGCTTAAAAGGTCGGACGAGTTGGAAAATCAGTTAGGGCAGTATCGAATTACAGGTTCTCTGCCTCCTCCCCTGGGTTTAAGCAGTTCACAGAAGTCCTACTCCGGCTGTTATTTTCTTCAGTAGAGATTCATTGAGGTCCTGCTCTGTGTAAAACTAATTAAAAAGTCAGTAATAGGTTCATTTAAACGTTAAATTTGAAATAACATTTATCAAGTTCTTACTAAAACTACTGAAGTTTACAAATGCTGTAAGGAAATACTAAATCTAGCAGTTTTGGTAAGTTCACATTTGCCTTCCCATGTATGGGGGAAATTTTACATTTTACATTTTCATTGGTTGTGAATTATAACTTCCTATGCTTTTTTCTGAGTACATTTATAAATAGTACGCGCCAATGTTAACAAAGGCACTACTGAATAAATTAGCTTTTAACTTCTATTAAGTGTGGCTTTTACATTAGTTTGCAATATTTATTAGCTTATCTCTTGGTAAACTTGAGACTTTTGCTTCATCAGTTGCCTGTTTTTTTGTGGTTGGGTGATTCTATTATATAAATAACTTTTTTGGTTGTTAACATTTGGGAAGGATTTTTACATTCTGTAGTAGTATTGCATTCTCGGTCTTTTAGGTAGAATTTAGAGACTGTGATTTATAATCTAAATACCCTTCAGGTAATAGGTGGTATGCCTGTCCTGAAAATACCCCTTAGAATACGTCTGGAGAGAGGGGAATATGTACCTGGAATAAGTATTTCTTTTCCTAGAGCTATGCCTATCTTAAGATTAGAAAACAGCCCTTCAGAGCTGTTTTCTTTGCAAACAGTAGCTGGGTTTCTAAAGAAATCCCTGCAAGCTGCGGTAAATGTCTTATTTTAGGAAATGCATTCACTGGATAGGATATTCAGTGTTTCTGGAGGTGTTTAAATGTCTCAAAATACTAATTTTGATGTAGTCTGTGCTATTTTTTTCAGTAGAAATGCATCTGCGAACCTCATGAGGATGTTCATGAACTTAGGTCTGTTGGAGGTTTGAGTCAGAGTCTGTTAGATGCTATTGTTCTCTTGTTTGGTAATATAAGTAAGTGGACAGTTTTCTGTCTGACACAAATCCTAAAGACATCTATAGCCTGTAAACGATAAGGCTTTTCTAACCCAGTGACTTTGTTTTTTTCCCTTTTCTTTTCTTTTCTAATTGAGAGAGAGAGAGAGAGAGGGAGAGAAAGCCAGAGGGGGAGAGTGGTAGGGGGAGAGGGAGAGAGAATCTTAAGCAGGCTCCACGCTTAATGTGGGGGCTCAATCCCATGACCTTGGGATCATGACCTGAGCTGAATTCAAGAGTCAAATGCTTAACCAACTGCGCCACCCAGGCACCCCTGTTTGTTTTTTTTTTTTTTTTTAAACCAGAACACAACTGTGAGTTAAAGCTAAACTCACTGGCAATAGTATAAGAAATTATGTGTTAATTTAGGGAAGAATTTAGAGAAAAGTATTTTTCTGATCTTACTGTAATGACCTTTACCACTTTCTCTTTTTTTCCTCTTCCTGTTATCATTTAGACTTTTGTATTTGGAAGAATAACCTTTGCTTACCAGTTCTTTCTTAGACTTTTTCTAAATTCAGTATCATTCTTTAAAAAAATAATCTAGGTTGGGGCTCCTGGCTGGTAGAACACACAACTCTTGATCTTGGGGTTATGAATTTGAACCCCCACGTTGGGCATAGAGCTTACTTAAAAAAGTAAATTAAAAAAACTCACTTAAAAAAAGCTTAGGTTATAAGTAGTCACAGTGAGCTAATTTATTTTAATATGAAAACATACATGAAGATTTCCTTTTTTGATAATTCCCTGGAGGGTACAGCTTTCCTGGAAAAGGATTTATCTGGAGAAAAAACAGAAGGAAAACTGCTTTCTACTTAAAAAAGTTTTTTTTTTTTTTTAAATAGAAAATACTTTTTCAACAAGGTTGATATAAAACCACTGTTCCTTTGGTTGTGGTTTTATCTTTATGTAAAATTTGGCACATGATGAAAGCATATGGTTCTCTGTCTTTACATTTCTAGATTTTCTGTTCTCTGCTTGGTAATTCTGCAACATTTGTTAATTTTATCTACCTCTGGAATTATCAGTTGTAGCCATCAAACTTTTCTTTTTGCCTACACTGTTTAAGGGAAATTGCTAAAAGTGATCATTTTTAGTTTAAAAAACAGATTTGAATTTGGTCATTAGTCCATTCCCAGTTTTTGTTGATAATTTAGTAAAAATTTTCTTCATTGTTAAATATGAGTACCACTATAATTTGGTGCCTAACTTTGATTACAGAAAGTATGTTTACTTGTAGATCATTGATGTATAGTGAAGCTAACAGACGGGAGACATTTACCTCATGGCCTCATGTGGGCTATAGATGGGCACAACCAGATCCCATGGCTCAAGCTGGATTTTATCATCAGGTGAAAGAGACTCAAAAAACCTTCTTTTCAGTATGCTTTTGTAGTCTTCAGTAAGACCATCAACATTTTAATACTCTTTCAAAAACTTACTTTATGCAACCTTGCTGTGTGCTTTTGTTTTTACGTTTGTGCGAGTTGTTTAATTCTTGTATGTTTGATCATAATACTGACTGGCTATCTCCTATATCTCCTATATCCTTTATTGTGTACAAAAAGGAAAAGAAAATATTTGTTACAAGTAACTAACAGCTGAGTTAATGCTTCATAACTATTTTCTTTCAGAAACCAGATATATATTTTTAAATATATAGTAAATTTTTTAAATATATAGTCATAGTAGGTGCTAAGTAGAGTAAGTTTTAGCTCAAAAATATTAATGTTTGTTTTCAGAGGTATATGTTAGTTCAGATTTTGATACATTATTTAAGTATATGGTATTTTGTCTCGTGTCTTGAAAAATATGACACAAATTAGGTTCACTAGTTTGCTTTCCTTTTTTATTTGGCTTTCTTATGTGGTTGAATGATACTCAGTTTTTAATAATAAAATCAGTTAGCCTCTATTTCCTTATATGTTTAACTATATTTCAAATACTTTGGTAATACAGTTAGAAGATACTAGATCAGAATTGAATTGTGTGTGCCTCTGTGTTTTATGTAGTGCCCATTTTTTGATGAAGCACGAATTTTCCAGTTAGGCAAATTTTTAAACATGAGGGCACTCACTGTATTTTGGGGACCACTGTATAGGTTGTCTTTTCCTCTGTGTGGTATTTTACCTAAAATTAAGAACTTTTTAAGACACATTTTTATTAAAAGGTTATTTCAATATTAAGCTTTTTTGTCTTTATAACTTTGCAGCCTGCCTCATCTGGAGATGATAGAGCCATGTGTTTTACTTGTAGCGTATGTCTTGTTTGTTGGGAACCTACTGATGAACCTTGGTGAGTTTTGATTTTTCTGTATGTAATAGGCTAAGTTAATCCTATAAGTAGGCTTTTAAACTTTCCTTTTTTCATTAGGTACAATAATATTCTTGCCTTTTTGCTATCTGTATTTTTGCCTTTGTCCTAAGAGAATGAGATAAGGCTATGCTCTGTCACATCACTTGGCATATAGTAACTAAGGTCTTTGACTTACTAAGATCTACATGGGAGAAATGCCAAATTAGGCTCTGAATCCAGAAGGCTGTGATAAAGTAAGTTGATATAGCATGATTAGCTTCAGCGGTTTAATCTTGGTCTGTTGAGGGCAGGCTGTCAGTAGGGAATCCACAGAGGAGGGCCTTAGGATTTACATTTTTTTCTAAAGTTTTTTTTTTAATATTTGTGTATTTTTGAGAGAGAGAGAGAGTGAGTTTGAGTGGGGGAGGGCCGGAGAGAGAGGGGGGCGGAGGATCCTAAGTGGGCCCTATGCTGACAGCAGAGAGCCTGATGTGGGGCTGAAGCTCACCAACCATGACATCATGACCTGAGCAAACTTGGACGATTTAACTGAGCCACCCAGGCGCCCCACGAATTACATTTTTAACTTTGAAGTAATTTCAGGGAGTCTGTGGTAATTTTGAATTCTTGTGGATGAAACTTTAGAACTCGGTTAAACATTTTGGGTGCCTGGGTGGCTCAGTTGTTTAAACGCCCGACTCTTGGTTTTGGCTCAGGTCATGATCTCCCAGTTTGTGGGTTTGAGCCCTGTGACGGTCTTTGTGCTGACAGTGCGGAGCCTGCTTGGGATTCTCTCTGCCCCTCCCCTGCTCTCACTCTCTTTCTTAATTAAATAAATTTTTTGAAAAAGGACTTGGTTAAACATTAGAGATCATGTATTGAAACCTAATTTTTAAGAATAACTTGAGGCCCTATTAAAGAAATAGTATAATGATAACAAATATTTATATAATGCTACTTACCACATACCATCCTGTGCACTTTATATATATTTTTTAACTCATTTAATTCTCACATCAGCCCTATGAAATAGGTATTATCTTCATTTTAAAGGAGGGAACTGAGAATAGTTCAATTGAATCCTTATAGTCACTCTGTGAGAAGAATTATCCCACTGTAAATAAAGAAAATAAAATAAAATTTGTCAGAGGGGATATGGCTAATAAGCGACGGAGCCAGGATTGGATTTGGTTTTAAGATGCATCATTTATTTTGTAATAAAATTAGTTCAGCGTCTCTGAGTGTTAATCAGTTGATGTGAATGGGCTGAACTAGCTAAAGTCTGTTGGAGTGTGTACATGGATTCTAGATTGCAGTGGGGTGTACTGCACGAAATATCTACCTGTGGACTACTGGTTGAACACATGCAGTTTCCAGTGTAGGTTAAAGTTCTATTTGGAACTCAGTCTTTTCCCCTGGAAACTATTTATGTACATAGAAACATTTTTTTTTGTTTTTGTTTTTTTTAAATTAGAGATAGTGAGAGAGAGGGGGGCGGGGGGGATGAATGTGAGTGAGGCAGGGGCAGAGAGGGAGGGAGAAAGAGAATCTTAAGCAGGCTCTGCGCTGAGCACAGGGCTCAATCTCATGACATGACCTGAGCCAAAATCAAGAGTCGGATGTTTAACTGACTGCCTTCCAGGCACCCCGAGATATAGAAACCATTTCATTTTATTATTTTTTAAAATGTTGATTTATTTTTGAGACGGGGTGGGGGGAGGAGGGGTAGAAAGAGGGGGAGAGAAAGAATCCCAAGTAGGCTTGGCGCCATCAGCACAGAGCCTGACACAGGGTTCGAACCCACTAACTATGAGGTCATGACCTGAGCCAAAATCAGGAGTTGGACGCTTAACCGACTGAGCCACCCAGGTGCCCCTAAAAACCATTTTATTTATTTATTTATTTATTTTGTTTGTTTGTTTGTTTATTGCGAGAGCAAGAGTGGGAGAGGGGCAGAGAGAGAGAATCCCAAGCAGGCTCTGTACTGTTAGCACTGAACCTGATGTGGGACTCAAACACAAGAACTTTGAGATCATGACCTGTGCCAAAATCGAGAGTCAGATGCTTAACTGACTGAGCCACCAAGACGCCCATAGAAACTATTTTAATGTGTCCTTTTAGTTTCTCAGGCTGATCCTCAGTTATTTAACCCACGTGAAAAATTATGTCATGATATTATGGAATATAAGTTTATTCAGAAATATTTTGATTGGGAGGAATTGGGTCAGATTTTCGGCTTGGTCCAAGAATCAAGAATCTACCTCTTTTTATCCTGGGATTCAGTATTCTTCAAATTTGAGCCATTGGTAGTATGCTTGAGGGCCTGAGGACAGTGTTCTAAATGGGTATAAGGAAATAAGGATTGAAGACAGCTGGGGATCTGAGCCTAGGTATCTTCTGAATCTGTAAGGGAGAAAAGAAGGAAGACGTAGAAGTGGACAAGGGGACTCTCATATTTTGGTTGTGGGAGTCAATAGAGCTACTTTGGAGGGAGATGAAGGTTCTTAGAAGATAAGTTGAGCACACCCTATTATTTGTTAATTCTGCTTCTACTTATTTACCCCAGGAACTTAATTCCTCTTGTATGCAAAGAGGCATAAAATGGCTGGAAACTGCAGTCGTAAAACTGGAATCATCTTAAATACCTGTCAGGATGGAATAGCCAAACAGAATATGGCATACTCATAAAATCTATTATCCAACAATTAAAAGGAATCAATAGTTTGCTCCTTATTAATCACCTTCAGTAACTTTTAGACATGTTATTACATCAAAAAATTTGTTGTAGAATGATTCATACAATAGTACTTATTTAAAATGAAAAAACCTATATGTATAAAAATACTCGAGAAGTATACCACTTAAACTCATGAAAGTGGTTATTTAGAGGTGGGAAAAGAGGTTACTGGGATTGGATATTATAATTGAGTCATATTTAGCTTTATTTTATGTAATCAAGTGTCACTTGTGTAACATTTTAATTAAAAAGTTAAAACTCAGGAAAGAACGATGGAAAGAGAAAAATACATTAGGATTTAGCTGGGAGGGAATCCAGTTGAAATATTTGCTTGAAGGTGCCATGTAAAAGCAATTATATAAGACATCTGCACATTGCAAATTGTCTAGCATTTATATATGGATATAGGTAAGTTTTAGGTGCCTTGTATAAAGAAATATGTTCACCCCAAGCAATAGCATATTTTATAAGTATAGTTTTCCTTTCTTTGCCATGGAAATTAAAAAAAAACCCTCTTTTTTTGGTAGAAGCATCCTGCCATTTCAGGTAATGCTGTGTAATTACAGCTAGTGAAAGTAAAAAAAGAATAACCAGAAAGAAACAAAGTAGTCGCAAAGTTGGAGAGATAATTTTTTAAGTGTTAAAGTCGATCCTGCATTCAGTATTTGAGAAAATTAATTTTTAAGCTTTTTTTTAGTGTTTATTTATTTTTGAGAGCAAGAGAAGAGACAGAGTGTGAGTGGGGTAGGTGCCGAGAGAGGGGGAGACCCAGAATCCCAAGCAGGCTCCAGGCTCTGAGCTGTCAGCACAGAGCATGATGTGGGGCTTGAACTCCGTAATCTCAAGATCATGACCTGAGCTGAAGATGGATGCTTAACTGACTGAGCCACCCAGGCACCACGAGAAAATTCTTAAAATCATTATACTAGACTTGATCAGAAGTCCTAGTATTTTATTTTCATTAAACACATTAGAATTTAACATTTAACAAACGTTAACATTTCTTTTTTGCTCTATAAGTACTTACTGAAAGAAGTAATATACAGTCTATGAATATCTTTCTAAGTTTAATTTTTTTTTTAATGTTTTATTAACAGCGTGAGCAGGGGAGGGTCAGAGAGAGAGGGAGACACAGAATCCAAAGACAGACTCCAGGCTCTGAGCTAGCTGTCAGCACAGACCCCGACATGGGGCTCGAACCCATGAACCGTGAGATCATGACGTGAGCTGAAGTTGGACGCCTAACCGACTGAGCCACCCAGGCGCCCCTCTAAGTTTTTTTAAAAGAAATTAAGCAAACATTTAAAAAAATGTTTGCTTATTTTTGAGAGAAAAGCAGAGCATGGGTAGGCGAGGGGCAGGGAGAGAGGGAGACACAGAATCCAAGCAGGCTCCCGGCTCTGAGCTGTCAGCACAGAGCCCCAGGCGGGGCTTGAACTCATGTACCCTGAGATCGTGACCTGAGTGAAAGATCCATGCTCAACTGACTGAGCCACCCAGGTGCCCTGAAAATAAATTCTGTTTATAAGTTATTTGTCTGGTCTGGTCCTATAGTGAATGTATATAAGATATATTTGTGTGTGCGTTTTTTTTTTTTTTTTTTAAAGTCTATTTTTGAGAAGGAGAGAGAGTGAGCAGGGGATGGGCAGAGAGAGAAGGAGAGAGAGAATCCTCTGAGAGCACAGAGCCTGATGCGGGACTTAATTTCACAAGTCATGAGATCATGAGCCAAAATCAAGAGTTGGCCGCTTAACTGATTGAGCCACCTAGTCGTCTGTGTGTGTTCTTAATTGTACGTCATTTTATCCATACTCTGTAGATCTTTTTGCTTTCAGATCTGTACTAAAAATTTTTTTGTGTTATGAATGGCATTTATTGAGTTTTTACTCAATGTCATATTGTGGCCACTGATAAATATAAATATACATATATATAATTAATTTTAAAAATGGCTTTATTGAGATCTCTTTGACATGTAAAAGTTATATGTATTTCAGGTGCGTAACTTGATGTTTTGGTACATATACGCTCTGAAAAGACCACCACAATCAGGCTAAATAATATATATATCACCCCTATGTAGTTACCATTCTATGTGTATACATGTGTTAAGATCTAATTTAAGATATATCCTCTTCTCAAATTTGAAATATATAATACATTATTATTACCTATTGTCACCATGCTTTACCTTTATGGAGAATTTTAAACTAAAGCCGAGTAGTTATTTATTTACAGTTGTAGGAAGCTGTGAGGAATTATCAGAACTTTAAACAATTTATCAATATGTTAATAGAGTATAAATTATATTATAGCGTTCTGTTTCATTTGAGACTGACCTTCTGTGTAATCCATTCAAGTGAAGAATAACTGCTACTAAAGTGAGTGGTGGAATACGTTAGTGATCTTGATAAGATTGAAGGTTGTGGTATTTGAGTCTTTTCAATAAACTTTAATTGTTCTTTAAAAATGAAAAGATCCTGGAGTTCTGTTTTAATTTACGGACTTAATAGCTTAATGTTGTTTAGTAAACTTTTCCTTCCTTAATCTATGTAAAGGTCTGAACACGAGAGACATTCCCCAAACTGCCCATTTGTGAAAGGTGAGCACACACAGAATGTGCCGCTGTCAGTCACTCTCGCAACAAGTCCCGCACAATTTCCTTGTACGGATGGAACTGACAGAATATCTTGCTTTGGGTCTGGGAGCTGCCCTCATTTTCTAGCTGCTGCAACGAAACGAGGAAAGATCTGCATATGGGATGTTTCCAAACTTATGAAGGTATGTTTTAATTTTGAAGTGATAGATGAGTAATTGAGAAAAAAAATCTGTTTTAAACTTAGGCTTTTCATTTGTTTAGGTGCACTTAAAGTTTGAAATTAATGCCTACGATCCAGCAATTGTACAACAGCTTATTCTGTCGGGGGAGCCAAGCTCAGCAGTTGAATCCAGGAGACCAACTTTGGCATGGCTGGAAGACTCCTCCAGTTGCTCAGATATACCAAAATTAGAAGGAGATAGGTATGTGAGGGTATTTTTTTTTTTTTTGTGGCTTTTATAAAAGTTACGTGTTTTCCTAAATTTTATATCCTCTTAATTCCAATTAAAGAGGGAGAAAAAATTATTAGGTCAAGAGAATGTAGAATAGATATTTGGTTGTTAAATCTGAAAGAGCTGTGTGATTATGAGAAAAGTTTTCACTGGGAAATGCTCTCGTCTGTGAAACATACGTTTATATTCTGTCTCAATCTGTGCCAATTGGAAATAATTGCTACACTGAAAAATAAAGTCTAAATAATGAAATCCTTGGATTATACTTGAAGTTTCATCTTCTTTTAAATCTTCATAGAGCAGTTGAACCAAATGATTTTGGTTTCCACTTTTTTTCATTAACACCTTAAATTGTAGAAGTGCCATTGAATAGTAAAAAATCCCATGGCTAGGCAAGATGACCCAGTTATGTAAAACAGTTTATCAGTAGTCAGCATTGAGTTGAGGCATGATTGCTAAAGAGACATTTTGGTAAAATATCTGCGTTGGATCCTTTTCCATTCAGCTTTTCTGACAGTCTTGATTTCTGTAGCTGTATTTGATTTGTGTGGGGGTAGGAGAGTCAAAAGTATAATCTCACTTCACCCACTCGTCTTCCAAGGCACTGCAATTGTAACTCTGAACTTGGCTAGAATTATAGAGGAATGTCTGCAGTCCATAAACCACTCAACTTGTCTTAGGTAGTAGAAGCTACTTCCTTTTAAGATTCTAACGGTAGCAATGTGAAATGGAGCCTATTTAACTGTGGTCATATGTCCTGATGCTGAGGAGGTCTGTCATTTCACTTGCAGGGGCTTCTTATGTTATTGATGATGTGTGATCGATGTTATATGTCACAGTCTGTGATTTAACAATATTTACTTCATAGTCATGTATTTTCATTAAGAACTAATGTAAAGTTTTATTAGTACAAATTATTAATGGAATTAATGGAAAATTGACAATATATTAGTTGGAAAGGTTAGCTCTTTCTAGTCTTTCTTGGTAGTGATATGTATAAATTATGGGTAGGTAAATGAATGTGGCCTGAGCTCTGGAACAGACTGAATTAAAGCTTCATGGTTGTTCTCAGTTATTATAAATCCCTGTGAGAACTTGATGGGAAAGCAGCTGGCCTATTATTTGAGTGTTGAGCACATTGGTCGGGACTATGAAAGTAAGTGTGCTCGAGCTTTGTGATTTTTTTTAGAAGTTAGTGGAAAATTTATAAAAGATGATGAAGTTAGTATGTGCTTCCGAACACTGACTTTAATTAAAACTTTTGTCTTGGAGTTTTATAATTTGGGGGATTAAAAATTGAGTCAAGACATACTTTTAAGATTACACAAATGCACACAGCATGCATGCGCATGCACGCACGCACGCACACACACTCACTCTGATAAAATGTACATTTTTGGAACATGTATTCAGGATTTCAGGTGGGCAGGTACTGTGTGGGGTAGTGTGCTAGAGTTAAGATATAAATCTCTCTGCCTAGTTTTAAGAGGCAGTCTTTCTAGGGTAGAAGGACACTTTTCTCTTAAGAAAGTATAGCAAATCATACAGAAAGAGTACCTTAATTTGGGGTGGCAGGAGGAAGCCAAAGAGATGGAACTTCCTATCTAACCTCAGTCTCCCTCTCTGACCTTCCCCTCCCCCAGAGGCTGCAGGATTTCTGTTGCATTGGTAGTAAATATAATGAACCTAACTACTACTGATATTGTGGCACAAGGTACAGTGTATTTGGTTTTAAAATATACTCTGTGAGTTTTACTAGCTTGAAGAATTAATATTTAATTGAACAGATAAAAGGTTGGCCAAGAAGCTTAAAGTAGTTACTATAGTTTGCCCATGAATTGTTTATGACCCTTTCACTTAAAAGGCAACTTTTTTCTTTGTTCTGAATTTATTCAGAGAAGAATATTTGGGAAGGAGGAATATCTATTTGGCACACATTTATTTTAATGAATTAACATTTATTTCTCATTTGTATGTTACATTTTTCAAATGGGCAGAACTTCCTGCATTAAATTTTGAAATTGTGAATAGTATAGACATATCAAAACTAAGATAATCTCTGTAATCTTCAGTTTTCAAAAACCGATAATCCTAAGCATTTAAAACTTACTTATAATATCTGGTTTACTTTGCATGTTTATTACTCTGCAGAAGGTTTTTGTATTCTGTACAAGGCTTCTGTAAATCTAATGTGTATTATATGCCTAATGCATGCTTAAAGTAGAAAAATTAGACACTATAGAGAAGTAACTTCAAGAAACAGAGTACCCATAATCACATCATTCAATTATGTTAACATTTATATATATATATTTTAATGTGTATTTATGTTTTTTCACCCATACTTTAAAGTTTTACTGAAGTGTAATTACATATCACAAAATTCACCCTTCTAGTGTACAGTTCAGTCATTTTACTCATGATTTTATCATGTAATGGTCTGAGAGTTTTTCTGTCATAAAAGAATTTTAGAAAAAAGACTATTTTGAAAAACTTTAGAAAAATCCTTTTTTTTTTTTTTTTTGGTCAGTTAAGGTGACTCTCTGGCAACCCTTTGTAACATTATTTGTACTATTGTTACTTACTTGTAATGCATATCAAGGCGCCTTGAATTCCTTCCTTAAAATATACGACTACTTCGTTTAACCGTCTATTCATTATAGCTGGGTAATAGTCATTTTTCTTAATGTGAAAACCTTTCCATCCTTGAAGCTTGTTGTATCTTGGTTTAGAGTTCTTCATTCTGGATAATTCCCAGTCATTAATATTTCCTCTTTGGATTTATTTTTCTAGGTATCTTTATTATTTCTCTGAATCTAGCCAATTAGTATTTAAATAGCTTGAGGCTAATTAGCAGCTGATCTTGAACTTCTGCACATTTTTTTTGTTGTTTTAAATTATAGCAGAAAATTGTTTTATGGACAGCGATTTCCACTTGAAAAATTTAAAACACAGAAATTTGTCAAAAGTGTCTAACTGAGCCTTCTCCCTCCCCCATATTTCAAACTTTTTTTAAAACAGAGATTACTAACTTACATTTCGTTTAAAGCAAGTGCCTGATTATTTCACTTTTAAGTGAAATACATTGTTTCAAAAAGGGAGAATTAATATTTACTTTCCTCCAAAATGAATATTTTTATTTTTGTAATGAGGTCATCAGAATTTTAGCACTGCTATAGAAGTGCTGATTGTTAGACTACAGACACAGCCCAATACTGTGCTAGAGGGATCTTCTGTTAGTTTCTTTTCTTGTCGGCTAACAATAGAGAGTGAGGATAAAGATGACGCAAGGAGGGAGGCTGGCTGGCAGTTTCTTGACAGAGTGAAGAGTAAAGGAGGGACTGTTGTTTCTTAACTTCTGAGTTGTAATAGTTTCCCTGCTTGTCACGGAGTGCTTATTACCCCTTCCAAAACCAACCCACACAAAAGAAAAGTGAAACACATGCATGTGCGTGGTATGTGTACATATACACATCTTTATGTAGCTCTTTTATTTTGTTCTAGGACAACTTTCCGGAATTCTGTAATAGAATATTATTAAAATTTTGCTGTTGGAAGTTGTACTTGATTTTATTAGCTGCCTCTCTCTTTTATCCTTTATTTACCCAGACTATTTTCTGTCACACTCTAACAGTCTTCAAATCCCTACAACTTTTATTATAGATTCTTAAAGGTTTCTGCACTCTTTTTCAGGCAAATACTCATTTCATGATTTTAAGGTATTCCATTACCGGCAGTATTGCTCGGTTATGATTTTAGACTACTTATATGTCATTTAAGCTAGTTTTAATAGTTTTCTATGATACTTATATTTGAGATACAAGGCATTGGTCATCGTAATGTACTTTTTTCTTTGTCTCATAATATGTATACTTGTTTGGGATATTTAAACTAATTTTTACTCTGTCTTTAAGTGATGATTTACTGGAGGATTCAGACAGTGAAGAGCATTCCAGATCAGATTCTGTGACAGGTATGTAAAAAAATGTTAGACAATCTATATTTTAAATCTTTGCATTTATACAGTTTTAGGTAAAGCTAAATATTACTTAATTCTAAATTTCTCAGTAAGTGTAAACTCTAAATTTTTACTAAGATACACAGAAAACTCAACTGTTACACAATAGAGATCTTGAATTAGTATATATGGAGTCCCATACTTAAATTTTTAAATGGTACATATTTAAGCCAAACAGATTGAAGTGATAGTTTTTGGGTTTTTTTTGATGTTTATTCATTTCAGGAGAGAGAGAGCACGAGCGAGTAAGTGAGCATGCGTGGGGTAGGGGCAGAGACAGATGGAGACACAGAATCTAAAGCAGGCTCCAGGCTCTGAGCTGTCAGTGAACAGCCCAGTGCAGGGATCAAACTCACAAAACTGTGAGATCATGACCTGAGCTGAACTCAGATGCCCAACCGACTGAGCCACCCAGGCTCTCCTGAAGTGATAGTTTTACTGAAGTTTTGTGACAGATGTCAAGAAATTGACCTTAAGACAGAATAAGTTCAGTTTATTTGCATAATTTATTCTGTGGTTAAATAAAAGGTAATATTAAAATTAAGGTTCTTTATTCCCAAAATAAAACAGGTGAATAGAGAACAAATTTTAAAATATAATACATTTTAAAATATAAAAAATCATAGACATTATGGCAATCAAGTAGGTGCTGCCTTACTCTTTATCTTATGAAATATTAGGGTGAAAGAGTGTGCTTTGTATTGTAATGTAGTTTTTTGTATAATAGGCAAGGCTAATAGTACGTCTTAAATTAGTTTTTCAATATCAGAATTCAAATTCTAACTTTGTTATTTATTATAGGCTGAATGTATTTCCTAATACATGAAAGAATTATGTTAACATCTGTTAAGACTTTTGGGGACTGATTAAGATAAAAATATCTAAAGCATAGTATCTGGGAAGCACCCAGTATTTTTGAAAAGTGACTTATTAAATTGTGGCTGTTCTGTAATGTCAGATCTTAGGAACTATAAGTGTGTGTATAACTTGTTAAATCTCTGTGGAAAAGACACGGCTTTGTATAGAAGGGTTGTCAAAAATTAGGGCGAGTACAGAATAGCAAGTGCTTTCTAAATTCTAAATTGTTCTGAAAAAATTTTAAAGCCCCCAAACAATGTTAGACTGATTTGGGGTTAAACCTCATTTGTATTTTGAGGTAGTTCGTAGCAATGAAAAAATTTTTTAAGGTAGGAAAATGCCCTGAATAATGTACAAATGTATCATTAGCTCTAGAAAAATAAAGAATAGATCCATTAAAAGAAATTTAGTTTGATGAAGATAGATAATGCTGTTTTCCTATTTTGTTGTCCTTTTGTAAAAACAGAAAAGGGCTACAATTGCATTTTCTTAACTGATAAAAGTAATAAACTGGTCACAGGTCACCTGGAGACCTGTTTAGAACTTGAACTCTTTTACTAACTCACTCTTGGGTGTTGTCAAGTAACTTAAACTCTCTGGGCCTCAGTTTTTCCTTTAAAAAGTGAAGAGTTTGAACTAAATTTTCCTTTTTCTGCTCTTAAAGTTTTTGATTCTAACCGTAACCTTTCCTTTGTATGCTGTAGCTTTGCTCTTTTCTCTGGGTCTAAGGATCTCAGTAGGTATTTTTGTAATTATAATGTCTATCTTTGATCTGTTTCCTTATCCCTTTTCTACTTTTATCTTTTTCATCTATGCCTAGTTGCTCTTTCACACTTCCTTTAGATACTATAGTCCTGTTTACCTCACTTCCCAGTATCTAAGAATGTCACCATGTATTTTTGTTGACTTTCTCTATGATACCTCATTTAGGGTTGGGAGTGTTGTCTTTATGTAGTATTAAAAGGTAGCTATGGTAAGAGAAAAAAATCCTTCTGGTTCAAAATTTTTAATTCCCTCCTTTTAGGATTTATAAGTAGTTAATTCATTTGTAGTAAAATATGTACAGTAGTTCTCCCCCCACCCCCCACTTGTGGTTTCACTTTTCCATGGTTTCAGTTACCTGAGGTCCACTGTTATCTTGAAGTGGATGACTTTCATTCTGACATGTAGTCAGAAGGTCAGTAGTAGCATAATGCTATGAGACAGTGCCTATGTCATTCACCTCACTTCATCTCCTCACATAGGCATTTTACCATCTCCTCACGTAGGCATTTTGTCTGACATCATCTCAAGAAGAGTACAGTATAGTAAGATGCTTTGAGAGAGACCACACTGACCTAACTTTTATTATAGTATATTATTATAATTGTTTTATTTTATTATTAGCTATCGCTGTTAATCTCTTACTGTGCCTCATCTGTAAACTAAACTTTATCATATGTATGTATAGAAATACAACGTAGTATGTATAGAGTTTAATATTATCCACAGTTTCAGATGTGCACAGGGGATCTTGGAACATATCCCCCACCAATGAAGTGGGATTACTATATCTTCTAAGTTAATTCTGTTACATTGGAAGATTATTGGTGAGTCGTGGAGGCTTGTGATATGAACAGGGAATGTGTTCTCTTCCTGAAGTATCTAAAATAAGTCATAGATGCTATTTCAAAATTTACATTTCCCAACTCTAGGTGATTCCCATCAAAGTGAGTGATATGGTCTGAAGAATTGTGGAATGTATTTCTTAATTTCAAAAACGTGATTAGAGGGGCGCCTGGGTGGCTCAGTCGGTTGAGCGTCCGACTTCACCTCAGGTCACAATCTCACCATTTGGGTTCGAGCCCTGCGTCGGGTTCTGTGCTGACAGCTCGGAGCCTGGAGCCTGCTTCGGATTCTGTCTCCCTCTTTGCCCCTCCCCTGCTCACGCTGTGTCTCACTCTGTCTCTCAAAAATAAATAAATGTTAAAAAAAATTTTTTTTGAATTAAAAAAATGTGATTACAGACTAAGAGACTTTTACCTGTTTGTATTTGAAGATTATGACTCTTGAAAGTATCTGGATGATGTCAGAGGAAAGTTTGGCCTTTGGGCCATATTACCAAAGTAAGGATATTTTGCTGCTTGTAAAGAGTAGGAAGAGTGTTTGGCAGGAGATTAAAGAAGGGTTCAAACTGAAATTTGATAGTTTTAGAAAGGTATTTAGGTAAAACCTTTGTGCTAACCTTAGGAGGTTTGGCTCATAGAACTGTTGTTTGACACTACCTAAGAAAGCAGAGTAGAGAAGGGTTTCCCAAAATGATTATTTGGAGAATATCTTACTGCACTATGTTTATAGCTATATAGTATAAACATTTGTTTGATAGTCCAGTAGGTTTGAGAATTTCTGAGATAACAGATTTTCTTACTGCACTGACAGTTGTCATTGTACTTTGTCAGTCTTCTGAAATAGAATGCTTAAATAGTTGAGAAGAAGCAGAGTAATAATGGCACTTGTTACACTGCCCTTCTTAATGAGTAGTCCCACCTTCTATTTTTCTTTAATATTTTTATTTTTGAGAGACAGAAAGAGCGTGCACCAGAGGGGGATGGGTAGAGAGAGACAGGGAGACACAGAACGTAAAGCAGGATCCAGGCTCTGAGCTGTCAGCACAGAGCCCAACGAAGGGCTGGAACTCATGAGTTGAAGTCAGGCGCTTAACCGACTGAGCCACCCAGGTGCCCCCCACCTCTCTTCCTTAAACGTGTGTTAATATGTGTAAGTTATGGTTATTTTGTTTTTATCTCTCTGTAGGTAGATAAACTAAAATAGATTTGACCGTAACTTAAAATAAATAATTTAAAAAGTTTCAGTTTAGTTCATAGTTGAGCATCCTCAAGATTTATTATAGTGTACTACATGTTATCAGAATCTTACTGTCAACTTTTAATTTCAAGTCTAAATTAAAGTGAATATATACAAATATTGCATGGCAATATAGACAGACTACATATGACTATAGCCAAATGAGTGGTTAAATAAGCACACAGCTCCATTAGGACAATTAAATTGCTGAGTGTATAATTAAAATTTTCTTCTGTTTAACTGGAAATGGTTTCAGTTTTAGGTCATAATAGTGACATTATTTGAAGTGAGAAGATTATCCTCAGAAAATGGGAAATAATAGATAAAGCTGTCAGTGAGCATTTTGAAGTAGATGAAGTAGTTAACAGAAATGGTGTTAACAGAACTTTCAGTGTATCTTAACTGTATGATGTTTCATGAATCTCAGTTGCACATTCTTTTACTTGCATAGCTTTCAAATTTTCATGCAGTTGCCTTGAGTTATTTTATATTTATTTCCTTTACTCTTTTGTATTTTTTATCTAAAATTGTAAAGCTGATTCCACTGTTTTTTTCCTCCTTTCTCCTAAATACTTAGATGTTATTGTTGCTAATGTTTCCTGACTGATAGTATTTTTTGCAATTGAGAAAAAAGCAGATTGGTTCAAACTTGCAGTTCAGTATCAAGAGATTTTACCTGGTTTAGGGGTTGAGTGACATCTCTTACAGGGTTTTGTGTAGAGAGACATGGCATGTTTGGAGCGTTGAGACTGAGAAATGACTTTTGTACTCTTTATAAGGGGGCAGCTTGAAGAGCACACAGTAGACAAAAGGTCATTCATTAAGGGGTAGTGTAGTTGACTCTAAACAAAGTATAAATTAGCACATAACACAGAAGGCGCTTATGCTTCTCTTTAAAATGACATATTTTGGGAACTTTTCCTTAGTGAAAAATTAGTGATAATTTTTTTCTAAGCTGAGCTTAGAATTACATTGTGTACTAAGATAATCAACTGATAATTAGCATGGTGGAGTAGGAGAGAGGAGAGGATGCTGTGACTCCTTTTAAATGCTAAAAGAGAAGGAACTGACACTATAATAACATTTCGTGGATATTCTATAAAGTACGTAAGTGACAGTTACGATGGTATCGAGTATTTTTTGGTTTAGAATTGAAGGGCAGGGGCACCTGGGTGACGTAGTCGGTTGAGTATCCGACTTCGGCTCAGGTCATGATCTCGTGGTTCGTGGGTTTGAGCCCGCGTCAGGCTCTGTGCTGACAGCCAGCTCAGAGCCTGGAGCCTGTCTTCGGATTCTGTGTCTCCCTCTCTTTCTGACCTTCCCCTGCTCACGCTGTCTTTCTCTCTGTCTCTCAAAAATAAATAAAAACATTAAAAAAATAGAATTGAAGGGCAGAACTCCTCTATTATTTTGATACTAATAATGTCTTCATTCTTTAACCATTCTCCTAAATTAAAAAGCGGAGGTTTGCTCACATTGTCAGGAGAATATATTCTGACTTGAAAATGATGTTGACTCTCTTAAATACCTCAGTGGTTTTTCTGAGTAAGTTTATCTCAGATTTTGTTAACTTCCCTTTAAAATACTTAAAATTCTTCCACTTCTGTAATTATAATGCACTGATGTGTACAAAAAGAAAATTAATGAAAACATTATACTAATGATGTTTTTTAAAGTTTATTAGAGAGAGAGAGAAAGAGAGCGTGTGCGCAGGGGAGGGACAGAGAGAGAGATGGAGGAAGAGAATCCCAAGCAGGCTCCGCACTATCAGTGCAGAGCCCGACATGGGGCTGTAACTCACAAACGATGAGATCATGACCTGAGCTGAAACGAAGAGTCGTACACTTAACCGACTAAGCCACCTAGGTGCCCCTTATACTAAAGATTTTTGATTTGCATTCTCAAGGTCAGTTCTAATGAATATTGTTCCTTTTCAAAGGGCACACATCACAGAAGGAAGCCATGGAAGTGAGCCTTGATATAACAGCACTCAGCATTCTCCAGCAGCCTGAAAAACTCCAGTGGGAGATCGTTGCAAATGTGCTTGAAGATACTGTTAAGGATCTTGAAGAACTTGGGGCAAATCCTTGCTTAACAAACTCTAAGAGTGAAAAGACAAAGGAAAAGCACCAGGAACAACACAACATTCCCTTTCCTTGTTTATTAGCCGGAGGTTTATTAACATATAAGTCTCCTGCTACCTCACCCATTAGTAGTAATTCTCACAGGTCACTGGATGGTTTAAGCAGAACTCAGGGTGAAAGTATATCAGAACAAGGGTCAACTGACAATGAATCCTGTACTAATTCAGAATTAAATTCTCCTCTGGTAAGGAGGACTTTACCCATTTTGCTTCTTTATAGCATCAAGGAATCTGATGAGAAAGCAGGAAAAATATTTTCACAGATGAACAATATAATGAGTAAAAGTTTGCACGATGATGGTTTTACAGTTCCACAGATTATTGAAATGGAGCTGGATAGTCAGGAGCAGTTATTGTTGCAGGATCCACCTGTGACTTACATTCAGCAATTTGCAGATGCAGCAGCCAACCTTACCTCTCCAGATTCTGAGAAGTGGAACTCTGTTTTTCCCAAGCCTGGGACTTTGGTTCAGTGCCTGAGACTGCCAAAGTTTGCAGAGGAGGAGAATCTTTGTATAGACTCCATAACTCCTTGTGCTGATGGAATTCATTTGTTGGTAGGACTGCGGACATGCCCTGTTGAATCCTTGAGTGCAATAAATCAAGTAGAGGCCTTGAATAATTTAAATAAATTAAACTCTGCACTATGTAATAGACGGAAAGGTGAGCTGGAATCAAATCTTGCTGTAGTGAATGGTGCAAATATTAGTGTAATCCAACATGAATCACCAGCAGATGTACAAACTCCTTTGATAATTCAGCCTGAGCAGAGGAATGTTAGTGGTGGATATTTAATACTTTATAAAATGAATTATGCCACTCGGATAGTGACTTTAGAAGAGGAGCCAATAAAAATCCAACATATCAAAGACCCCCAGGACACAATTACCTCGCTCATTTTGCTTCCACCAGATATATTGGATAATCGAGAAGATGACTGTGAGGAGCCTGTTGAGGAAATGCAGTTAACCTCAAAGAATGGTGTTGAAAGAGAAAAAAAGGCTGATATTTCTACTCTTGGACACCTAGTAATAACCACTCAGGGAGGATATGTAAAAATATTAGATCTTTCAAACTTTGAAATTTTGGCCAAAGTGGAACCTCCCAAAAAGGAGGGCACTGAAGAACAGGACACATTTGTTTCTGTCATTTACTGCTCGGGCACAGACAGGCTGTGTGCATGCACCAAAGGTAAGCAGTTGGATTTGCTTGGTTCTTCTATAAATCTTATAAAATCCGTGTATATGGCATTCATTTATGTGCATACCTATTATTAATTTTAGATCTATATAGATGCAGTGAAATCTGGTTTTTTTTAGAATGAAGTAGTAAATCTTTCTACTATTTTAACATTTTAAAACTTTTTTCTACTGCCCTAGGTAAGGATTCTAATTGTAAATAAGTTAATAAGTCTCTCAGAAAGTATCTTCTCTGCTTTAACCTCAAGAAAATAACCTGCTGTTGTTTCTGTGAGTCCTGACTCTGCACCTGCTCAAATTTGTGGCCTTGGGCAAGTTACTTTAAACTCAGTAAACCTTTGTGTATTTATAAATAAGGATAAGAAGGCCTATTTCCAGGCTTCTTAGAGTTAAATGAAATAATGTATATAAAGTTTTCGGCATAGAGTGTGTACTGGTCATTATTTCCTCCTGAAATAAAAATATTTAGCAAATTACTAGTTTTGTCAAATAAATTTTCCTTGTGTAATTTACTCCCAACCTTTGGCTGATAGTTGAATCAGTTTTGTATCATCTGAGGCCCCACACAGAGTAACACGCAGTGTGCATTTCCCCCCACCCCCACCCCCTGCCCCCGCCTTCTTATTTTATATATTTTAACTTGGAAAGATAAAGCCATTTTTGAAATGGGTTATTGACCATATCAGGCACAAGGAATAGTCTTATTGATAGTTTAGTAGGAATTAAAGGCCAGGAGACACTTGAAACCCAGGTAACTATAACTAGTGCTTCGGAGAGGAACTGGGTGTGAGGAGAGTTATCCATCTCGCTTGTGGTTCTTGGGAGGAATTAACCTGAGTTTTTCCTCACTTTAAAAAAGATTGCAAGAGTTTGGCCAAGAAGGGTAGTGGTGAATATAGTGGTTCAGATTGCCTTGTTTGAAATACATCTAGTGAAATAAGGGGAAGAAAAATCTTGATATAACATCAAAATCCAAATAGATTAATTTTAAAAATGAGCAGTGCAGAATAACTTTAGTAAAACTTTGAATTAGAGTTGATAAAGTTAAGAAAAATCATTAAAATTCTATGTGGTGTGAAGGGTAACTTGAATTTTTTGATCCTGTATGTGCCTGTTCACTGCTGTGAAAGTTTTACTTCTGGTAATTTATTTAGTCATCACACCAACTTTATGAGGTATATATGATTACTGTCTCCATTTTACAGATAAGGAAACTGAGGGAAAGAGAGGTTAAGTAACTTGCCTAAGTCACAGAGCTAATAAATGACAGAGTCAGCATTCATACCTGGGTATCTTTCGTCAGGGTGCTTAAACTACATTATACTGCCAGAATGTAACAAAAGCCAAAGATTTGTGCATTGAGGTTTTTGGAATCTTTTAATGTGAAAGATTTTAAAAATGAAAACAATTTAATTTGCCATAGGCCATCCAGAGTGGATTTGGAACCTGAGTGACCCTGCCCCAGGGCATATCTGTATAAGATACTAGTATTTCCCAGAAATGCAGTCAGGGTTTAATGATTTTAATATTTGATGAGATATACTTTTGATGAGTTACAGGAGAAGTAGTATTTAAACAGGTTAATGTGTTCTTTGAGTTTGGATAATGAAAAGTTCTAGGAATTGATCTCATGTGATAGAGAACTTATCCAGATGAATCGAAGGACAAGAAACAGCCTGAGAAGTTAAGCCCTTTGAAAATTATCCCCTAGTTCTTCAAGGATTAACTGATCAAGATGCATTTGAAAAGATTAGTAACAAAAAAGGAAAGAAAACTTGATGTTTTAAAATGTATAGGACAGTCCATAAATCATTTGTAAAATTTTTAAAAAGATTTGCCGACTGAATCAGATGGACATGACACTGTTCTAAAAGTATATTCAGATAGCATAAAACTCTTTATCTCATGGAGAATCATTGAACCTTTTGATAAAAATCTATAATAAATGTTGTAAGTTAATTTCAAATAGTATTAATAATACACTAAAGGGTAGATTTGATGCGGCTGTGTTTGATTAAAGTTAGAATGTACATACACATACATATACATATATGTGAAACAAGGAAACAAGGTCACTGCTGGCCACCCTGCTGCCAGCCAGCCACTCCAGCACTGTGGGCCACTCTCCTCATGGCTGGCATAGGGCTGAGGAATGGGGGGGCAGTGTGAGCCACTTTCCCGATGGCTGGCACAGGGCTGTGGAATGGAGGGTAGCAGTGGGTTCCTGCAGGCCACTTTCATGGACGATCAGCATCCTTTCCCTTATCAAGCATCCTCTGATTGTTGTTTCTGGTTAGGTTCCAGAGTTCTGAAATAGTTGATTTCTCAGTCACTCTTTCCAGTTCAGTAGCTGACCTCTTAGAGCTTCCAACCTAGAACTTCCTACTCCGCTATTTGGTGTGACACTACTGCTGCCTTTGTTGAGAGAGATATATATATATATACTTTTTTGGGAGTTCTGTTCTTAGTGATATGTCACAGTCTACTTTGAATAATGCTGATAACTTAGTTCTAGTGAAACACACTTTGATCTTTTTACTCTTGTCCCTTTGTGCCACTATAGTTTTGTATATTTTACATTTAGATAAGTTATAAACCCAACCATAAAATTATTTTCTACCATCTTTGTCTTTTAAAAAAGTTTTCAAAAAATTGAGAAAAAAATATACATTATGCCCGCCACTTTATCATTTCTGGTACCCGTGTGGTGTGTGTGTGTGTGTGCGTGTGTGTGCGCACGCGTGTGTATGAAAATTTGCTATTGTTTTCTTTCATCTTTGAAGGATAGTACTGAATGTAGAATTATTGGTTGATTATTTTCCGCACTTCTTTCTGGTAAATCTGCTGTTCATTTTGCATCATAGTTATTCCATCTGATGAGTCATTTTTAACTTGTTGTATTTAAGATTTTCTCATTGACTACCTTTGAGTAGTTTGACTATAACATAGGTTTCTGTGAATCTCTTTGTAGCTCTACTTCTTGAGGGTCATTGGATTGATTGGATTTGCAGTGTAATGTTTTTCTTCAAATTTGGGATGTTTTTGCCCATTATTTCATCAGTTTTTTCCCTTGCTTTGTTCTCTTTTTCTGGAATTCCCATTACATGTATGCTCTTATCCGTGATCTGTCCTGTAGGTATCTGAGATGATTTTCATTTTTAAAAATCTTTTTATTTTATTCAGATTGGCTAATTAGTTATACTCAGTTTTTATTTTACTGGTTCTTTCTGACACCTCAAATCTTCTTTGAGCCTCTCTGGTGAACTCTTCATTTTAGGTATTTTATGTTTCCACTCCAGAATTTCCCTTTTGTTCTTTAAAATAATTTTTTGTTGTTGTTGAGATTCTTCACTTGTTGAGTCATTTCCACCATATGTTCCCGTAATTCTCCATACCTGATTTCCTGTTATTCTATAAAAATTAGAGTAGCTTCTTTGAAGTCCTCTGCCAAATCTAAATCTTGGGAACTCAGGGATATTTCTCAATGATTTTGTTTTCCTTAGGCATGGGTCACTCTTTATTGACATGTCTTATAATTCTTAATTTAATATTGAACATTTTAAGTGACATTGTAGAATTTTGGATTCTGATCCCCTCTCGGCCCCCCCACCCCACCCCTTTGGAGGTTGTTGTTGCTTTGTTTGGTAACCACCAGGACAATAGAGGTGAAATTCGTTTCTTTTCAGTCGTGCAGTCACTGATGTCTCTCATTTTTCCCCTCTGGTTTTAATTTTTAAATTATTCATCTGTTGCCTCTGTGTCCACGTAGCTTAGTATTCAGCCAAAGATTTTGATAAGTGATTGTGACTAAGTAACTTCACCGGTAAGGCTGCATTCAGGTGTGCCTTGTCTTGTGTTTTCTTTATTTTCATTTTCTGTTGTGCCCTCTCACATCTCTTCTGCATATGCATGGGGCTTATTTGGCTGGGAATATGTGGATGCCTTGGGCCGGGTCTGGTTTTGCTGCATTATGCGTACAACCACTGATCATTGTGGAGTATGCGGAGAGTTTACCGAGCCCCCGTGTTTCTTTCACTTATTAAAACTTCGTATTAAGTGCTTTGCTTGCTCCAGACAGGGTCATGACTTCAGGTAGCAGAGTTGATGCACCTCATTTTTGTTGCGACTGAGCCCTTTAAACCGATGGCTATCCAAATCCACTGAGCCCACTCTGGCAGTAGCAGCCCTTCTGCTGGTTTTCGTGGCTTGCTTCACCTCCCACCTCCACTCCCCGCCCCGTGAACCCTGGTTGAATGACCTCTTCCTGAAAAGGAAGATGACTTATCATCTTGCTTATACTGTTCTGTCATGGTGGAAGTGAATCTCCAGATACTTTTGTTAGAATATACTTTTATCCATTGATTTTTGTCTTAAGTATTTGCTAAGTTTGCTTTCAGTTTTTTTATGTGAGAGATACAAAAAATAGAAATTGCATTTCATTTCATTAAGGATACTTCAAAAAATTAAGATTCTTTGTTCATTTTGGTTACTGCTGAGATATATAGCTAGTGCATCAGTTTCCTCATCTGTAAAGTGGCCACAGTAATAGTTTTTACCTCAAGGGTTTTTGTGAAGACTAAATGAATTTTTAAGCATTGAAAGTAGTGTCTTACATATAGTTAGTAATAGGTAAATAACTGTTTTCATATATATTTATGTATTTGCCAATTTGCTTTATTAAATTTAATTTTCATTTTGCAGTGCCTTGTCAATTTAATTTTTAAATTCTGGGAGATATGTTACTTTGGCAGCCCCCTTTATCTGCCTGTTGAGTGATATTAAAATAAATTGAGTTTCTTACGTAGTGTGCACTTGTATGTTTACCCATATTCTGTGTGCCTCTGTTGATAAAATTTTACTACACTGTAGGTGGTGAGCTTCATTTTCTCCAAATTGGAGGAGCTTGTGATGATATTGATGAAGCTGATATACTAGTGGATGGAGCTCTTTCTAAAGGAATAGAACCATCTTCAGAAGGTTCCAAACCTTTATCAAATCCTTCAAGTCCGGGCATTTCAGGTATGATACTAAGTTTTTAAATGACTCTTTAAACACAAATTCTTGTGATGTTCAAAGGTTTCTGAGTCTTTCTTAAATAATCTTAAACATGTTTTCAATTTTTACAGTAAACTGTTGGTTACTTTGCTGAGGGAATTCATTTCCTTGTTACCATTCTTTTACTAGGCTTGTTTTTGTTTATCATAGATCATTATTTTTTCAGTAGTTAGAAATTGTTTTAAACATTAAAGTAAAAAATGTTTTTTCACCTATGGTAGGTTGGCCAATATTGGCGATGTCACCTAAGAGGTAAAAACACAATTTTGGCCATTAAGGAACTCTTGGTCTAGTTAAGGAAGGAAATAGCATAAAATAGAGTAGTTCATTAAGTAAGTATAAAATCAACGGAGGGGTTAATATAACTAATATCACTACTGGAATTGAAAAGCTGAAAAAATACTTTCTCCCTGGGGCGTGATATTCAGATTTTGGTTGCCCCATTGTGCACCAGTACACAAGTTTGTTTTTGTTTGTTGTCTGTGCCTCTTCTCCTATCTATGTTCCTTCTATACTGCCCTCCAGAACTGCTTTTTCAGAAGAAGTAGGGTTACCATATTACTTCTGTTGAAATTCTAATTTGCTTTGTGGACTTTTATGAAATAACTCTATAGTCTTCTTCTCCGTGTTTAGTTACAAAAACTTTTCGTGATTTCTTAAGTATATAATTTCATTTCATGCTGTTTACATGTTACACTAAGCTCTTCTTTGTGCTTCTGCAGTGCTGTCAGTGTTTTTCCATTAGCCCTTAACACATTTTATTCCCTAAGCTTTTGGTTTGTAAGTATTCATTTGCCATCACTATAGCTTTGACTTTTTAAAATTACTTTTTTATTAATTAAAAAGGGGCAGATGTTATATACTTACTGATGTTTAGCATTTTGTTTTGTAAATAAAGTCCAAAAGTTATTTATTGATGATACAGATTTGGCTTGCCTTTCAGCACTACTTTTGTTGCCTTTGTTAACTTAGGGCTGGTTAGAGCTCAGTCAGGACTCTTTCTTTTTCTTTTTACTTTTATAATACACGAGCAGGAAGGAGGTCAGAAGCGGGGAGTGAAGGGGGGGGGGGAGAGAGAGAGAGAGAGAGAGAGAGAGAGAGAGAGAGAGAGAGAGAGAGAGAGAGAGAGGGTATCTTAAGCAGGCTCCATGTTCAGGATGAAGCACAACTCAGGGCTCAATTGCACGAGCCTAGGATCATGACTGGAGCTGATACCAAGAGTCCACCCAGGCATCCCAGTCAGGGCTCTTCTAACAGGTTGAGTTTGGGCTTCTCCAATAAGGGGTACCCTCTCTGTAATCTAAAATATTTAAGGTGGATTTTTATTATGGCCATAAGAAAGTCACTGCTAGTTACTTTATTTGCATATAGATCTCTGAGCTTCCATTAATAACTCTCAAGAGGGGCGCCTGGGGGCTCACTCGGTTAAGCTTCTGACTCTGTTTCGGCTCAAGTCCTGATCTCACGGTTTCATGAGTTTGAGCCCCATGTCTGGATCTTCACTGGCAGCAAAGAGCCTGCTTGGGATATTCTCTCCTCTCCTCTCCCCTCTCCCCTCTCCCCTCCCCTCTCCCCTCTCCCCTCCTCTCTCCTCTCCCCTCCTTTCTCCTCCTCTCTCCTCTCCCCTCTTCTCTCCTCCTCTCTCCCCTCTCCTCCTGTCTCCTCTCCCCTCTCATCCTCTCTTCTCTCCCCTCTCCTCTCCTCTCTCCTCTTTCTTCCTCTCTCCTGTCTCCTCTCTCCTCCTCTCTCTCCTCTCCTCCTCTCTCTCCTCTCCTCCTCTCTCCTCTCTCCTCTCTCCTCTCTCTTCTCTCTTCTCTCCTCTCTCCCCTCTCCCCTCTCCCTTCCTTTCTCTCTCTGCCCCTCGCCATCGAGCTATCTCTGTTTCTCTCTCTCTCAAAACAAAAAATAACTCTCAGGATATTTCACAAGTGTTGTAATTGACTAGACAAAAAACACGGATTAAAACTATTTTTTAAAACCTATTTTAAATTCAATATTTACTGTTGTTAAGGAGTTGATTTATTGGTGGACCAGCCATTCACCCTTGACATCCTGACATCTCTAGTGGAGCTAACCCGCTTTGAGACTTTGACTCCACGGTTTTCAGCCACTGTTCCTCCATGCTGGGTGGAAGTTCAGCAAGAACAGCAGCAAAGGAGGCATCCTCAGCATTTACATCAGCAACACCACGGAGATGCTGCTCAACATACTAGAACTTGGAAACTACAGACTGACAGGTAAAACATTGGTTCAGGGTATTTAATTTTATGTCCACGTTATGTATTTGTTATATGCAACATAAAATTCTTAGATATATTGTTTCTATTAATGTTTGTATATTAATAACTTTGTTCTTTTCATTTGTCACCTTAATTTTGGAAATTTCTATATTCTTAGTTGTAGGATAAAATAGTGAGAGTAATCCACCACTGCAATTAGTTTGGTCACTCAGTTCACAAGTTTATTTAACAGATATTTAAATGTTTGTTTTGTGCAGGCACTCCTGTAGACACTAGTTATATGATTGTCACTGGAATTTCTATCCCAGTGGGGATGGAAAGACAGTAAACAGATGTCTGCTATGCCACATAGTCATAAAAGCTATGAAATACAATAAAACAATATGTTGACAGTGGTTATTAGGTATGTACATAGATGCGAAAGTGAGAGAAAGAGAGAAGAGGTATATGGAAAGGCTTCCATGGAGACATTAATTCCGAGGTAATAGCAAGTAAAAAGACCATGAGGAATGTGTTTTATGAATTCTAGCAAGAGCAAGAAAACCAGTGTTGTTGGAGTTCAGGGAAAGTAGGGGAGGTTGGGAGGAGGCCAGGTCAAAAGAGGTGGCTGGTTACCAGATCATAAGTATCTTTATCAGTCATAGTGAGATTTTTATGCTGGGTAAGACTCGGCAGATTTTAGAGGATTTTGGATACAGGAATGATAGAATTTTCTTATGAGAAGGATACATACAGTAAGACTACTGTGATAACAGTAGATTACGAGTGGTTGCGTGTGTTGTAGGACAGTAGTAGAAAGGAGGGTTCTAGTTTGGGTGCTGTTGCAGTAATCCCTGTGAAATGTTGATGGTAGTTTGGATCATGGTGATAGTTGTTGGAGGTAGTGAAAAGAGTGGTCAGATTCTGGATATAATATGGAGTAGAAGGAAAAGTATATGCTGTTGTGAGAGAGGAGTCAGGGAGATTCTAAAGTTGTGGATTGAGCTGATTGAAAAATAGAATTTCTGTGTACTAAGATTGGAGTGGGCAGTTAAGAAGTTTGACTTATGATAAATTAGACATATCTGGTAGACACTCGAATGAGTCTGAAATTTAGTGGAGGAGTGTGATTTGGAGATTTTTATTTTTCAGCATATATATTGAATTTAAACTCAGAAGAGACATGTATAAGAAATGCACAGAGTCCTTGTTTTTATTTATTTGTTTAATCTTTATTTTTGAGAGAGAGAGAGAGAGAGAGAGAGAGAGAGACAGTGCTAGTGGGAGAAAAACAGAGAGGGAGACATAGAATCCGAAACAGGTTCCAGGCTTGGAGCTGTCAGCACAGAACCCGACGCGGGGCTTGAACTCACAAACCACGAGATCACAACCTGAGCCGAAGTCAATGCTCAACCGACTGAGCCACCCTGGCACCCCTGTTTTATTTATTTTTTATTTTTTAAAAGTTCATTTACTTTGAAAGAGAGAGAGGTGGGGGGAGGGGTCAGAGAAAGAGAATCTCAAGCGGTCTCTGCACTGTCAGTGCAGAGCGTGATGTGGGGCTCGATCCCACAGACTGTGAGATCATGACCTGAGCCAAGGGCAAGAGTTGGACACTTAACCGACTGAGCCACCCACACACCCCAAGAAGTTCTTGTTTTAAAATGCAGATTCCTGGGACCCCACTGATAGATTTAGAGAAGGGCCCAGTAACCTGCAGACAGTTCTGATGCATAATACTCCACAGTGTAAGAAACAGGGTTTATTGTAATGTACAGTTCACAGGAAAGGTATTGCTTTCTAAGGTAAGATCAGTTATTGTCCTGTGATTAACCTCTCTTTTGGGAGCTGCTTGTCTTCTCTCTTGATCCCATTGAGAAGCACTGAGTTTTGTTGGAGGCTGCAAATCAAAGAATACGGAAAGTATTAATGATAATGTGGTTTTGGTCAAAGAAAGATTTTTTCTGTATTTAGCATTTTCCCCCTTACTTGACAGCAACAGCTGGGATGAACATGTATTTGAATTGGTTCTGCCTAAAGCCTGTATGGTTGGACATGTGGACTTCAAATTTGTCTTGAACTCAAACATCACCAATATTCCACAGATACAAGTGACACTGCTGAAAAATAAAGCTCCGGGCTTAGGGAAAGTCAATGGTAAGAATGAATCAATTTATATTTGAAGAATTTGCAGTTGATTTCTTTAAAACAACTGATTTTCAACTTGACTGTCTAGGTTTCACACCCCTACCCCTGTACTTGTTTTCTGCTCTGCTCTTGGTTGTTTTATTAAGAAAAGTTAATTTTAGAACATTTTAGAGGTTTTTGGTAGTTTAGTATTGTATAGAAATGCATAAACTGGAATAATTTAAATACACTATTTGGGAAATTCACTTAGTTCCTTTCTAAATTAGTTTCATTTTCATCACCAGTAGACTTACGTATTTTTCTTCCTACATGGAAACCTGATTGGAAACCAATTTTGTTAATGGAAGTCACATACTCTTAAGATTATTGGTGAAACCCAGCCTTTCACGTAATGCCAGAAATACACCCAACTTTGCTTTTTTCTACAAGTTCAGAATTTGGTATATCGAGTTCGTTGAATAGATTGTACATATTTAGCATGTTGGGAACTAGATGTTACTCTCTGGTGTTTACTCCTTAATAGGTTAATTTAAAAGGCTGGGGATACTTGCATATTATCATATCACATGGCTTCTTTACACCAGGGAGTAGAAAAAATGAAACACGAATAATTTCTTATTTTCAAAAATACGTATGTATGTGTTTGTGTATATGTTTGTATATGTGTGTGTGTGTGTGTGTGGTGTACATTCTTTTGAATCATGACATTCTGATTTAATTGGGTCTAGGACTTAGGCACTGGTATTTTTAAAACTTTGCAGGTGTTTGTATTCTGCAGCCTGGGGTACAAACTTTTAGTTGCCAGCAAATTGTTTCTCAGGTGAATATTGAATTCCATTAAAAGAGAGAAGAGTGTATGAAACAATGGAATCTAATTTTTTTCTTCTTCTAACAACCATTTTGTAGCATCTGTGATAAAAATCACAGTAGTTCCCAATATAACATAAAATTTTAGAATTTCAGGCACATAAATTATTGATATGAAGCAAAATTAAGTTTACTAATATTTTTATCCTCTAGAAACAGCAGTAGATAGGCAGATCACCTTTCCTTTGTCTCCAGCTCTTAACATTGAAGTGGAACAAAATGGGAAACCGTCCTTGGTTGATTTGAATGAAGAAATGCAGCACATGGATGTAGAGGAATCACAGTGTGAGTGAAATTACAGAGCTGTTGTCCATGACAGTAAAAGGAATAGTGATCCAAAATGCATCATGTTGGGCAAAGACTTCCTTATGGCTTGCAAAAACATGGTTTTAAAAAATGCAGATAAAAAATAACCTTTAATTCTGCTTTGGCAATATGCTTTAACTTTCAGCTCATCTTTGTGAACACAGCTGCGCTAATACTTACATTCTTGTTTTTTAATATCCTGAGATTTAAAATCATGTCATGGTTTTATAATATTTTTGGAAAATCAAGGTGAATGTAAATAATATGGGAATGGAAAGCAACATCTATCAGATATTTAAAAATATATCAGATCTTTGATTATATTTCCTTACCACGATAGTGAATTCTTATTTGAACACATTTGAAATATATGGTATATTGTGTGGTAGTATTATAAATGGGATAGATATTTGCTTATTACATATTTTTACATTACAAACTAATTTAAAAGAAGATAATGTCTTTTTCTTTTTAGGTCTTAGATTGTGTCCATTTTTAGAAGATCACAAAGAAGACATTCTGTGTGGACCAGTATGGCTTGCTAGTGGCCTTGATCTATCAGGGCATGCTGGGATGTTGACATTAACAAGCCCCAAACTTGTTAAAGGTGAGGTAACATATTTTACTAATGCAGGATAAATAATGCCACAAATGTAAAATAGATTTTTTTTTTAACTGGTCTCACAAAAGTAAGATACTGTTTTGTTTGGGATTTGCTTTAATAGTTCCACAGTTTTCTGGTAACTGAGGTCATTTCCTCTCAGAAGTGACTGTGTTTTTATGTGAAAGTTCTGATACTACATTCTGTGTTTTGGAGGTTTCAGTACTTTTTGAGGAAGCATAAAGAAAATGAATATATGCAGACTTAGTGTGAATAGCAGAGCTTTTTTGAGTAACCAGGTGGTGTCTTTCCCATCAACTTAGAGTTCTCTGTCTTCATTTGTTTCATTTTATTTATTTTTTTATTGTTATAATATGTCCTCTTAAGAAGCTTTTTAGAGAAGAGTTTTGATAATACGGATGTAATTATTGAGTTTCTCACATAAGCACATTTTAATTAATGTATGTTTAAAATTAATTGGCTATTAGGTAGATGATAGATATTGCAGCAGTAAGGTGTTTATATATGAGCTTTTATATCGCAGTAAATTAAAAAGCCAACAAACAAAGCACCTACCTCGATTATTAAAATAAATTTGGAGGTGGGATGGGATTGGCGATCCTTCCTTAAACCAGAAAGTACCTGACCACCTAAATAACACTGATTTTTCATTTGTGTACATTCCCTTCATAATAATTGTCCACATTTACACATTTACCTTTAGATGCATAGTATGTATTGAATACAAGTTTTAATGTGCTCTCTTGACTACAACTCATTCGTTTATTAAGTTTATGAGATCCTGTGGTGTGTTATGCCATGCTGGGGTATAGCAGTGAGCAACTCTAATCAAGTCTCTCATATTGCTGAGAGTATAACTTATGTTTGTTGAATGAAAATGTGAAACGTAAACTTATATATGAATATAAAAATGTTGGCTTTGACAAAATGGAGGATGGAATTATATGATATGTATTTCAAGAGACTCAATTTAAAAGTGTTAATTTTCCTAGACTTTACTGGGGATGATTTTATTTTTCTTAGTAAATTCCCCAGAAATCCTTGGCACTGGGGAAAATGATTGCTGAATTTTTAAAGTAAAAGGATGAGCTGGGTTAAAGAAGTTTAGAAAAAGAAAACCGAGAGGGAGGGTCTTGTCAGATACTAGAACATAGAGTAATAATACAGCAATAAGAGAAGTATGACAGTGTAATTTTAGCACAGTAGGCAGGTAGATCAGTGGAAAACAACCAAGACAGCTTTTGTAATTACAGAAAGATTTAATACCTGTGAGGTAATAATAGGCTGATGGTTTACTGGTAAAAATGAAATGTATTGGTGATAATAACGACCAGTATTTATTGAGTGCTCTCTGTGCCATGCACAGTTGTGTTTTAGGTACCTTTGAGGTAGGTACTATTATTCCCATTTTACATTTGAAGGAACTGAACCACAGGAGATTATCTGGCACACATGCCTAGTAAATCGCAGAGCCATTATTTAGACCCAGGTAGTGACGCCAAAGCCTGTGCTTTTTCATCTTTCACAGTACAGTGCTCATGTCTATGTGTGCTATGTCTGTGTGTGTGTCTGTGTGTGTGTGTGTGTGTGTGTGTGTGTGTAAAAGGACTGGATGGATTCACAGAATGATACTATCATTGTCTATCAATGGTGCTCAGTGAAAGGTAGTTTTTTCTTTGTCTTTCCCGTAGTTCACAAAATGTTATTAAAATGAATCGTTTCACTGGGGGAAGATATGCAAAATGTTTGTAACATTTCGTCAGAATTTTCTGTCTTCTGCTGTGGGTATAGCCCCTGTGCTTTTTGTTCTTTTGTTACCAACATACGAAGGTTATTCAGTGATTAGACTCAAAGAATAATTTGAAAATTCCCATCAAATATATTTTTCTTTTTGTGGAATTAATTCTGTAACTTGCTCTATGAATGTGAAAAACAGTTGGTTCTTTTAGTGGCTCAGTTATTTTTCCCATTCTGTGTTGGCCCCTCTAGGTATGGCGGGAGGAAAATACCGTTCCTTTTTAATCCATGTCAAGGCAGTGAACGAAAGAGGAACCGAAGAGATCTGTAATGGTGGCATGCGCCCGGTAGTAAGACTTCCATCCTTAAAACACCAGAGTAACAAGGGTTATTCACTTGCTTCACTCTTGGCAAAAGTTGCAGCAGGCAAGGTAGGAAGCTGTGCCATTTTGAACTACAGCAGTGCTGTTACAGACGTAGTGGACGACATCTGACACATTCTTGCAGTAGTGTGACTCTTTGTTGATTTTCCAGTAGACACTTTGTTTGTTTATAATTTTTCTTTGCAAGGACTGACTTTAAAAATATAATTAAGAATATATTTTTAATTAACTTTAAGCAAACGTTATCAAGTATACTCAGCAGAGAGTAATTGTAAGCAGATATTTCCCTTTATCATTTTCTAAGACCATAATACTTATTTAGGTTTTAGAGTTTGTTTCTATACCCTTTACTGGTAACTTACCACTTTTTTTTTGGTAAACATTTGGGAAGTTGCAAGAAGAGAAGTTGGGGAGTAATGTTACAGATAAATCCTAAGGCCAAGGTTGATTTTCTACAACTGGCTTTGTACCATGCAGTCTCTTCATAATTGTCTGATCTTGGATTTTCCTGAACTCTGGAGATTTTTATTTCTCTATCATCGTTATTCATAAGCAACAATAGCAATATCAGTAACACCAATCATCTTATATTTGTATAGGTCTTCCAATTTTTCAAGGACTTCTGTGTACTTTATCTGATTTAATCCTCAAAATAACTCTGAGGTAGGCAGAGCAGGTGCTATTATTATCTCCATTTTTCATATTGAAAGTGAGTGAACCTTAGAGACTGGGGAGCTGTCATATTTCATAACGCTTTTAAGTACTGTGGCTGGGACTTGGACTCAGGACTTTGGCTTTCTAATCTTTAATCATTGGGTATTGCCTTTAAAACAGTGACTTGTTTTTTCCCCATTATAAGTACTGGGGGAAATTAGTCATTTATACTGAATATGAGGGTAAAAGCTATCATTTTTATTTGGTATTTCTGTTTTGATAGTCATAATTCAGTTACTTTCCTTTGTTAAAAAAACTTTAAATAGTAAGTACTTTTTTAGTTTTGTTTGTTTGTTCATTGAGTTATTTGTTTTTGTATGTTTAGGAAAAATCATCTAACGTTAAGAATGAAAATTCAAGCAGCGCCCGCAAATCTGAGAACCTCCGGGGCTGTGACTTACTGCAAGAGGTCTCAGTCACCATTCGAAGATTTAAGAAAACTTCAATTTCTAAGGAAAGGTAATCTCATTTCCTTCTTCTCCTACTCTTTTGGTAATAAATGTACAAAGGAAGAATTCTAGTAAACATTAATACCTACACTTAAAATTAAAATTTTTTTTTTTTAGTGTTTATTTATTTATGAAAGAGAGTGTGAGCGGGGGGCGGGGGCAGAGAGAGAGGGAGACACAGAATCTGAAGCAGGCTCCAGGGCTCCGAGCTGTCAGCACAGAGCCTGACGCGGGGCTCGAACTCACTAACCTCGAGATCATGACCTGGGCTGAAGTTGGACACTTATCCAACTGACCCACCAAGGCACCCCACACATAACATTTTTAAAATCTTGTACTTGAAAATTTTTGTTTGCTCTCCATTTCACTTAACTGTTTGTAGTCTCAGTGAGGGTATGAATTATCTTTCTACTTCATTGGTTTATCCCAGGTATCTGTATGGTGCTTGGTGTATACCAGGAATATAATATTTGTAGAGCGAGGAAAGACATAAATATAATTTGAAGTTTTATTCACTCTTTGTCCGAATATAGTTCATTATTGTAAACTTCATTTCTCTTAAAACTTTCTACAAACCAAGTATTGCTTATATGCTGTTTTGACCTTTTCATACCATAACCTTAAATTAAGAGATCAACATTCCATTGTTAATATTTAATTTTCAAAACTATTTTAAATTGTGATATTCATGATTTCAAATGACCAACGAGGTTGTGGTAGGTTTAGTCTTTAGTCTTCTGTTTTGATGGTTAATGTGTTTATATCTTCTGTTTTTTAGAGTACAACGATGTGCTATGTTACAGTTTTCAGAATTTCATGAGAAGCTTCTTAACACTCTTTGTAGAAAAGCAGATGATGGCCAAATCACGGAACATGCCCAGAGCCTTGTGTTGGATACCCTTTGTTGGTTAGCTGGAGTACATTCAAATGGACCTGGAAGGTTAATAATTAAGACTTTACTAATGATTGATGATGGCCATTTGGATGTTATGAGTAGAAGTTCAAGAGGAGTCTAAATGTCTGCTATTGTTTTGCAGCTCCAAAGAAGGAAATGAGAGCCTGCTTTCAAAAACACGAAAATGTCTTTCAGACATCGTGCGTGTATGCTTCTTTGAGGCAGGACGGAGCATAGCCCATAAGTGTGCCCGATTTCTAGCCTTGTGCATTAGGTTGGTGTTTTAAGTTGAAAGTACACTTTGTAGGTGCACCTGCAATTTGACAGGTGATGCTGTGTCTGTAGTGTAATTTGATACTTGGTGAATGAATGTATAACTGGAGAATTTTCACAAGTTAAAAAGAAATCTTGAAAGTTGATGAGGGTTACTCAGTCTTTTTTTTTTCTTTTTTTTGAGAGAGAGAGAGAGAGAGAGCGCGCACGCGCGCGCTCACCAGACAGCCTTATGTGGGGCTCGAACTCATGAACCGTAAGATCATGACTTGAGATGAAGTCAGATGCTTAACTGACTGAGCCACCCAGGCACCCTGATATTCTTGTTTGTTTTTGTTTTTTTAAGTTTATTTATTTTGTGTGTGTGTGTGTGTGATATTCTTGTTTGTTTTTGTTTTTTTAAGTTTATTTTGTGTGTGTGTGTGTGTGTGATATTCTTGTTTGTTTTTGTTTTTTTAAGTTTATTTATTGTGTGTGTGTGAGAGAGAGAGAGAGAGAGAGAAACATGAGTGGGGGGGGGCAGAGAGGAGGGAGGGTGAGAGAATTTCAAGGTCGGCATAGGGCCCAATGTGGTGCTTGAACTCAGGAACGAACTGTGAGATCATAACCTGACCTGAAATCAAGAGTTGGATGCTAAGCCGACAGAGCCACCCAGGTGCTTGAAGATTATTGAGATTCTAAGAAAGAATTTTAGGTTTTTAGGAGAAAATGTCATTTTGCATAAGTCTTTTAATAAAAGAAGTCTACTAGGCTTCTTTACCTATTGGTAGCATTTTGGGAAGTTTTGTAAGGGGAACCCTTCCTCCACTTTTATTTTTATCTTCCCTGATTGTCTTTTGATTTTTTACCTGAGATCTTAATTCCCTGTTACATGAGTCTTACCAGGCTTATTTGTAACATTGTATAGACTTTTCTTCCAGACCCTGAGACTTAAAACCTTCTAGTAAATGTTTAAAAACTGATACTCAGTAATGACTATGACTGCTTGTTAATCTTTTTTGGTAAAGAGAATGGTTTAATGCAAAGGAAAACAGTTACAAAGATCCTTTTTATAATCAGTCCCTGTGTTCTTTCTGCATGTGTATGGGGCTTTAAGGCAGATTTTTCTTGTAATCTGTATGAATATATTTTAAAGTTTATTTTTAGGTACTATGTCATGTTTAGTATCGAATTTAGACATTGAGTGATAAATTTAACTTTTTTCTTCAAAATTTTTTCAGTAATGGCAAATGTGACCCATGTCAACCAGGATTTGGATCTGTTCTGTTGAAGGCCTTACTTGATAATATGTCATTTTTACCTGCAGCAGCAACTGGTGGTATGTGAAGTTAGTTTCATCACAAATAATAGTAGTCATAGGAACTATCTCACAACATATTTGAGATTATTTAGTCAGCATTTTTTCCCTCCGTTATTCCACCTGTTTTCTTTAGCTTCTCTAAGGGTTGACAAATTATGATAAGCTGGGCAGATACTCTGTTCAATAATATTGCTTGGAAAAAGTGGGAGAGTTAAGTAAATAGCAAGTCATCTTAATTCATACATTTTCTGTACTTCATTCAAATCATTGAGTTAGTTGGTTATTTATAGACCATAGATCAGATATCTCAAATTTGGTAAAATGCCAGCAGGTGCCAGAGAGATGACATAAGGAAAATGGTCCATGCATGTTTTGGTAGGGACTTTAGCAAACCAGAAAAGGAACCATTAGGTTTTTTCAACACATGAAGACTATAGACATGCCATTCAAAAATGAATGTAGAAAAAGAAAAGAATGAATGTAGTTATCAAGTAACACTTTACAAAGCAATCTCCTAAAATAGCACATATATAATGTAATAAAGATTTTAAAAGTATTTTCAATGTCTTTTGCCATTTTTGTTACTATAAAGAGCTAATTTGCTCTTCTAAACCCAGTGTTCTCTTTTTGTAGACATTTTTATAGTCTTTTGTTTAATAATCAATTTACTCAATAAGTTGTCTGAATGAGATAAATATATTTCACAAGGATTTGAACTTTGTGGTATAGAAAAAAACCTGCTCAAAGTTAGTTGATAAATGGTTATATTATCATTATCTTAATTTGGGTAAAGAATCTGTTTATATTTTCCTTGAACATATTTTGGGTAAAACTGTTAACTTTATGTTATATAGTGTAGGATGTTTTGGACTTGGTTGCTCACTTTACTAATAGTCTTTGCAGTTTAAAATCAGTTTTTTGAGGATGGTCTTCGAGATAGGATACTTAAATTCTGGGGTGTGCTTATATACCTCGAATTTTATCAAAGAGCCTTAAAATACATTATGATGATCGTCTTTTGAACTGTGTTTGGTCAGTGTCTAACTGGCAGTATAGCATAACTATACTCTGTAACTTGCTAGTAGCTCAATGCCATCCATTGTTTTTGAAAATTTTAGTACAAACCAAACAGTATTCCAGGAAGCATGGTTTGGAAGACTTGACATCTCTATACTTTTTCCAGCTATTCTAAAATGTCTCTCAGAGTCATATCAAGTTAGTGAAAACCTGAATGACTGGGTTGACTTGATATACTTCTTAAAAAATGTGAGATTCCCTGTTACTGTCCTCTTAGAGTCCTCCAAAGAATTAGTCCTTTGAGAGTTGTTTGGTAAGGGGACTTACAGATAAATATGTAATATGACGTTCTCTTTGTTGGAGAAAAATGAGGAAAAGAAACATTGATTTGCTTTTATTGTTTTCAGGTTCTGTCTATTGGTATTTTGTCTTACTGAATTATGTTAAAGATGAAGATTTGGCTGGGTGCAGTACAGCTTGTGCGTCTTTGCTAACTGCTGTGTCCAAACAGTTACAGGACAGGCTAACGCCAATGGAAGCTTTACTCCAGACAAGGTATTTTAATATACGTAGTACCTAATAATGGTCTTTCAGAATATGATACCAACTTTGCACAGAACTGCAAAAATATATATTTGCCTGAAAAAATTGATTTAATTTATCCTTATCCTTTTTCTGAATATTAGCCTAAGGTTTTCTTTTCCTCTGTTTTCTTTGAAATAATTCCTTTTAATGATTTTGAAAGTCCTGAAGATGGTTATGCATAGGATCAATTATATTAAAATACTTAAAAGGGGTATTTCTTGCTAATTGAAGAAGCATTTAAGATAATTCTCTACTGTTCAAACTTTGTGGTTGAAGTTTCAGAAATCACTTACTGGCCTTAACTAGTATTCTTCATCTGCCGGCTGATTTTTCTAAAAACTTCCAACATAATGAAATCAGTAGCTAATGGTTAGATTTGAGTTCTTGCCTGATCTTCAGTATTTGAAGTATTCTTTTATTTCACATGATGATTTTGTAATCTTTTTAGAGGAGAAATCTTGATTTTGGTGAAATTTTACTCAGAGCCTTTGTACTTTCTGCTGAGTCAGTGTAATTAATGATGGAGTTGAGGGAAGGGTGCCTGGTATCTCTTCCTTGCCTCAGCCTGCAGATGAAGATTCAATCTTGGTTTATTAGCTACCGGTTTATTGGAATCATTATTTGTTGAGTCTCTGGCCCATATCTTTTGGGGTATAGTTTCCCAGGGAACATAACTGAGATTCACTGAATATAGTGGGTTAAATCTGGTTAGTGTTTCCTTTTGCCCTGTGTCAGACTGCTTTCAAATCTAAGTAAATGGGTAATTAGTTAATTAGATGGCCAACAGGAAAATTGTTAGGACATTATTTTATTTTTCAGATATGGATTATATAGCTCACCATTTGATCCAGTCCTCTTTGATTTGGAAATGAGTGGCTCTTCTTGTAAAAATGTGTACAACAGCAGCATTGGTGTCCAGTCAGATGAAATTGATTTATCTGATGTCCTTTCAGGTAGTAACTTCTTTTATTAAAGGGATTTCTGATTTTTGAGTCTTCTGTTTAAGCTATCATTGACTTAATAGTTGGTAGTTACCACATTCTGTTTTTAAAAACTAAAATTCTTCAGAACCTAACCTTGACATCTGAAACTGCCTTTGTTTCTTAACTCCCCCCTCAAAAAAATTAATTACTGAAGTTATTTTTGCAAGGGTTGTTGTTTTGTTTGTTTTTGTATTTCCTTGCATGTCAGTATGACTTTAATGCCCATAAGAGAATATTTAAAATTTGATTATTTGTTGTAGCCTTTTCGGTTTTATTTGATATGCCTTTGAGGTCCACAAAATTAAAGATAGTTTATTTCATGTCAAAAAATAAAATTAATGTATATTTATTGTAATAAGTAAAGATGCAGAAGGAAAAAATAATTTTCTGTATCTACTGGCGTACTCAGATAAACTACAGTTTTACATGTATTCTTGCTTACGTTTCTGAAAGAATATGCTTTTAGGATTGAATGTACAACACTGTATAACCTTCTCAAGTGCCATAATTTGGTGGTTATTTAGTTTTGTTAAATAAAGCAATGACTTTTATTTTTTATTTTCTTATATCTGACCGAACTTACTACAAATGTTGCTAATAAACCACAATGTTAGGATTTCGGTAAATATATTAAGATCATTACCACATTAAATATCAGTGCATTTTGGGGTTAATTTCAGTTTCTTTTAAATGATGAATGCATAAAAAAGCAAACGAGAACAATCAAATACAGAAATATAGATAATATGTGAAGTGCCTTAATTCCAACCTTTCCACTGTGTCGTTAGATTACCTTTGTTAACAGGATGTTTAGCTGTGTAGACTTGTTTGCTACTCATGCACATGAACAGTTTTAATGAAAGAGATCATACTCACTTACTGGTCTGTTACTTGCTTTTTATTGGCTTATGTCGCCGTGGGTGTATGTGTCTTCCTCTGTTTGATGACTTGGGTTCTATTTTATGCTGCTCTATTTTTATCCAAGTGACACATTAATTTATGAGTGGAACGCAGAGAAATGGCTAGAACTAGATATATAGGTGCCTTTCTGTATACCTTAGGATAGAATCAGATTCATTATGGAGAGAGTGTAAGGAGAAAACCATAAAGCTCAGATCAGGCCAGGTAATTAAATACACTAAAGCAGCACACTCCATAAAGAAGACCCAGAAGAAGGGTCTTCGAAATCATGACCTAAGTCTCCATATCAATGTCTCATTATTTATTCTTCAGCATTAGCCCTTGTGCAGTATTCCTTTTCTCAGTTAATGGCATCACTGGCACAAATCAGAAGTCTGAATGTCATCCTTGATACCTCTTTCTCAGCCTCCACATTGAAGCTGTCAGCAGATCCTATCTCTTTTTACACTGTCATATATTTCAAATCTCTTACCTCCCACGATCACATGGTTACAGGAAAGCCAGTCATCTTGAATATGGACTACAGTAATAGTGTTCTAACTAGTCTTTCTGCACTGTTCTTGTCTAACTCATCTCCCCACCCACCTCCCCTCTGGTAACCATCAGTTCTCTCTAGTTAAAAGTCTGTTTCTTAGTTTGCCTGTTTTATCCCCTATGATTGTTTCCTTTGTTTCTTTCTTAAATTCTGCCTATGAGTGAAATCATATGGTATTTGGCTTTCTCTAACTTAATTTCACTTAAAATAATACTCTGTAGCTCTGTTGATGTTATTACAGATAGCAGGATCTCATTCTTTTTTATGGCTGAGTAATATTCCAGTGTGTGTATATGTGTGTGTGTGTGTACACCCCACATCTTCTTTTTTCATTCATCAGTCGATGGACATTTGGGCTCTTTTCGTAATTTGGCTATTGCAGATAATCTGCTGTAAACATCAGGGTGCATGTATCTCTTTGAGTTAGAATTTTTGTATTCTTTGGGTAAATACCTAGTAGTGCAAATGTTGGATTGTAGGGTAAGCACTTTTTTTTAAATTGTATGATTAGTCCTTTAATGCCCACTAACCTATTAACACCAAATAATGTGTTTCATGAGACTGAGGCCTGTCCTTTTTTAATGCATTTTCCATGTCCTGTATTAAGTAAGTGCTCAATACTTTTTTTTTTTTTTTTTTTTTTAATACATGTCAGGTCCTATGGTGTGCACCAATGAAATGTTGGAGAACTTGGTCATGACAATTTAGTCTTACATTTAATTTAGTCCTTCAGATGTTACTAGTTTTTGTATTTTCCCATTCTTTCCATCTTTGGTTTCTGTTTAATTTTATCTGTTCAGGAATTCTGTTTAAAGCAGTGCTAATTCCAGAAAATTTGGACAGTACCCAAAATAACTCCTTTCCTCCATAACACATACACTGTTAATTCTTCTGTGTTCTTAAGTCTGGCCTTCTTGCTGTGGTTTTACTGTTTGTAGTTGTGATCATGTATATTAATTTAATTTTTAATTTTTTTTCAACTATATATGCTAACTTAAACTACAGTTGACCCTTCAACAACATGAGTTTGAACTGTGTGGGTCCACTTAGGTAGAACGGTTTTCGATAAATACAGTACAATACAGTACATGTATTTTCACTTATGATTTTCTCATTAACATTTTCTTTTCTCTAGCTTACTTTAATGTAAGAATACAGTATATATTACATATGACATGAAAAGTATATGTTAATCATCTCTTTATATTATCTGTAAGGCTTCTCGTCAACAGTAGGCTCTAAGTTGTCAAGTTTTGGGGGAGTCAGAAGTTACATGTGGGTTTTTTACTCTGCTCTGGGTTGGCACCCCAACCTCAACATTGTTCAAGGTATTTCTATGATTATAAAGTAGTAGTCCTCATTTTAGAAAATTGATAATATATATGAAATATAAAGATTATTTATAGATAAATTTGGATAATATTTTAGAATGATTCTTTAGTTTATATTTAGTGTCATATTTATACAGTTGACATCAAAGAATGTATTCATATTTTATGCATCCTTAACAGATTGTGTAATAGTTAATATTAGTAGCTGTTTCATTTTAAAATCTTAATCAGTTGTTGCTGTTTCGTATTACCTGAATGGCCACTAAGTTGCTTTTATGTGACTCTGATTTTGCAGCACGGAAACAGAATCTTCCGTTTTTGAGTTTTCTTAATTCCATGTCTGTCGTGGAAGCCCTGTATGAGGGTTGTGTGTTTATACATCTTGTCTAATTAAAATTGTAGTGGCAGGTATAATTTTCCATAGAACCGTTGCCTTTTTAAAATTCATTTACATATCATAAAACTTGTCTCTTTTCTGCAACAGGAAATGGAAAGGTCAGTAGTTGCACAGCTGCCGAAGGTAGTTTCACTTCTCTCACTGGACTTCTAGAAGTGGAGCCCCTGCACTTTACTTGTGTGTCAACTAGTGATGGCACCAGAATAGAAAGGGATGATGCAAGTACGTTTACTGGTATATACCTTCTTTTATTATACACTCTTTTTATTATACATTTTATGCTGAAGTAAATACAAAGTGATAATGTAAGTAATTAAATATCAGTTTGTTATTTGTAAGTTCCTTTAGTGTCATGTTAATAGAAGCTTATTAATAGGAGGGAAATATCTTAAGTATTTTTCTGTTCTTTTCTCTGTCAATTCATAGCAGTTTTTTTCCTACCTTCTAGAACACTATCTTAAATCCTTTTGTTTTTAGGTGTGTGCTTTTTTAGAAACCTTTTAATTTGGAAAATATCAGACGTAACAAAAGTAAAGGGAAAGGTACAACTGACTGCATTTCCTTTACCTATCCATAATACTCCCAACTACTGGCTAGTCTTACATGTAGTTTTGGCATTGTAATGCTATTTCTTGCATTTAAAGTTCACAGTATATTTAGTAATATCTTTGAGAAGGTTGAGAAGACTGAAGAGGGAAAACTATTTTTCCAGCTAGTTTAAAGCACCTTCAGACATATGAACCAATATTTCAGTGTGTTGAATATGTGGTATTATTGAAGTTTTTAATGAATAATCAGTGGGAACTCATCGTTTTTTTTTTTTAAAACTTTTATTTCTGTGCTTTTTTTCTCATTTCCTAAGATAAGTGTTTATTCATAATTCTGTATTGGCACAAATAATTGAAACTTTTTTATAATTAAAAATATTAGCTAGGGTTTTGTCTTTGTATTATGGTCACAGAAGAGTTTGAATATTGTCTTGAATGAATTCTATTGGTGGTTTTGTGTTTGTGGGTTTCTTTTTGTTTTCTTCAATAGATTAACAAAGGAAAAACAGTTTGAGGGAAAAACAGTTTGAGAGAAAAACAGTTTGAGAAGTCAACAAAACTTTTAAGAAGGGTTTTTAAGAGAAAATTATCAGGTTACCTGGGTGGCTCAGTTCGTTGAGTTTCTGACTTGGGCTAGGGTCATGATTCCAGGATTGTGGGCTCAAGCCCTGCATTGCACTCTGCACTGAGCATGGAGCCTCCTGGAGTTCTCTCTCTTCCTCCCTCTGCCCCTCTCTCCAGCTTTCTGTCTCTCTCTCTCTCTCTTTCTCTCTCTCTCTCTCTCTCTCAAAAAAAAAGTATTATACATATATGTGTATACATGTATACACACACACACATAAATTATCGATTGAGTACCTTTTTTTTTTCCAGAATCATTTTATATCTTCCAGTTGTAGAAGTAAACACTAAGTGAAATCCTTGGGTTACGTAATTTACATGAGAGTTTTCAGTTAAAATCTTACATAGGGATGCTAGGAGGATCAATTTTATTTGTGTTTGCTTTTTTGGATTGTTATAATCATTTTGTAGAGACACGTTTACATTGGAATAGAAAAATACAAGAAATTGAACTTTCAGAGAACTCTTTTGTTATAAATCAGACTCTTTAGAATTGTCATGTAGTTAAGGATCTAAAATGCATGTGTTTGAGTAAGTAATGCTTTCAGAAGGTATAAAATTTTGTAACAGATGACAGATTAGGTTTGAAAACAAGTATTCCTCACACTTCCTGTCATCTCCTAGAAGGCAGGCAATGGAGCCAGTTTCTTGTATTTCCAAAGATAGTGTGCAGTCATATCTGTACTTCACCCAGACTGAAACCATGACCAGCAAAGGGGTTTATATTAAATGTTAGGGCAAAGTCTTTTTTTTTTTTTTTTTAAGTTTGTTTATTTATTTTGAGAGAGAGAGGGGGAGAGAGAATCCCAGAAGGCTCCATGCCGTTAGCATAGACCCCGACTCAGGACTCAAGCCCATGAACCGTGAGATCATGACCTGAGCTGAGATCGTTAGCTGCTTAACTGACTGAGCCACCCAGGTGCAAGGCAAAGTCTTTTTTTTTTTTTTTTAATTTTTTTCTAATGTTTTTATTTATTTTTGAGAGAGAGAGAGAGAGAGAGAGAGAGAGAGAGAGAGAGAGAGGCAGCATGAGCAGGGGAGGGTCAGAGAGAGAGGGAGAGACACAGAATCCAAAGCAGGCTCGAGGCTCTGAGCTAGGTGTCAGCACAGAGCCCGACGCGGGGCTCGAACCCACGAACCACGAGATCATGACCTGAGCCGAAGCTGGCCACTCAACTGACTGAGCCACCCAGGTGCCCTGCACGGCAAAGTCTTGACTGTAATCATAAGGTGCTAAAAGGTGACTATAGTCTCTCAATTTCCTGTTTACTTTTTTTTGAAAAATGTTAGCTATGAAATATAATGCCATGAAAATGCAGAAAACAGTTGTGTAACCCAGCTCTGTAATAACTAATGTAACATATCCATTTTTATCATAATCATATAAACTGTAATTTGTCCTGATCCATTTTTATCATAACCAACTAAATTAGCATAATTAATTTCATGGTATGGTCTGTTTTCCACACTTAATTGAATTTATCTGAATATCCAAACAATAAATTGTACATTCGGCTTATTAGGTACAGAGGTGTCCTCTTCATTCTCCAAGTATATTTTGACATGTTATAGAATTCTAAGTTAGTTATTACTTCTCTTAGTGATATAAAGATAATCTTTTCTTGTCATTTCCACTGTGTTTGTTAGACATTACCTGTCAGTCTTATTATTCCTCTTTTAAGGTCACTGTCAGTTCTCAAGCTGTGTTTGAGATTCATTCATATTCTTTCCCTCCCTCTGAGTCATCAATTAAAAAACAGAGTTCTAGTAAACTATACAGCATCTACTTCTCAGGGTTGTTCATCTGTTGAATAAAGTAATTAAAACCCTGTCACATGGTAATGCACACTAAACATTTGCTACTGTTGTAATGGTTCTCTTTCCCAATATAATTATATTTTGTGCTGACTTGTTTCATTAAGTTGTGAAATTAAGCTTTTATCTTAGCTTTTCCTAAAATGTTTTCCACAAATATTGTTAAATATCTAATGAGGTATTTTTACACTGTATTTTTGAGTAACACTGTAAAGGAAAGTCAAAGATGTTGTTTAACTTACAGGATTTCGTAGAGCCATTAATGACAATGTTCATGTGTAAGCCAGTGTGCCAGACTTACTTGACATAAGTCAAATCAGAGATGTTTTTCTCCATATTAGTGTTCTGGGCAGCATATGGTAGGAAACATTGCTTTATATATTTTGTGTGGGCCAGACTCTGTCTAGGCTATGCTTTAAAATGAAGACCTAAGTATCATCAGATTTTTTAAATGATCTTACAGTTGAAGGTTTTTTTTAACTTTTTGCAGGAGGGAATTGGAGGTATTGCTATAGGAAAACTTAGTAAAGCAAATTTCAGTTTATTTGTTATGCTCAAATTGTGTAATAGGATCATTGTCGTTTTGTGTTTTTATTTTAGCCATATTAAATGGAATTTCTTAAATGCTGAAAATGTTTCTAAGTTCAAAGGTATACTGACTAATTTTTCTTTGATTTGGCAGTAGTTTCTAGATCCCTTAAACTCAAATACTATTCTTATCAATGAGTATGCTAAGACTTCCCTATTATACTCTATGGCTTACTGTCTTTTAAAATGAAGCTTTAGTTTTAATGTCAAAATAGTATACTTGGAATATGTTTCTATGTGAACCTTTTCTTCATCCCTTTTCTCCCCCCTTGTCTTATGCCAGTGAGTTCCTTCGGGGTTACTCCTGCAGTAGGTGGACTGTCATCGGGGACAGTTGGGGAAGCTTCGACAGCCCTGAGTTCAGCAGCCCAGGTAGCTTTGCAGTCTCTCTCTCATGCAATGGCTTCAGCCGAGCAACAGCTGCAGGTGCTGCAAGAGAAACAGCAGCAGCTTTTGAAGCTTCAGCAACAGGTTGGAGACTCTTTGGCTCTTTGTTCATGCTGTCTCTAAACTTCAAAAGCTGAAAAAAGTACTGTAAAAATGACCATTATTTTCGTAAAGGAAAGTAGGTTGACTAATCTGAGCTAATCAGTTTCTGCAGAAATTGAGGTAATGTCTTTGTGATATATCTAAATGTTTAAAAATTGTACAAGTGAATTTTACATGACAAATACCTGAGAGAATATAATTGATATTTTGGGGGGGCAGTCTTTAGGTAAAATTCATCGTAACTCTGTTTAAACACTCTTGGTCAAATGTGATGGTTACCAGTTACTATTTTTATATATTGACAAACCGAAAACATTTAAAAGATGAATTGAAGTCATGTGGATTAAAATTTAATAATGACAGATGCTTGGGAGTTTTCATTGTTTTCTAAATGCATCCATGCGATTCTAGGTGACAGATTGTTTCAGGTTAGGCAACACGAGAGTCAGCCTTCTCCTGCTAATATTTTGTCCTGAGTAGAATTGTGTTTCCTTATTTTTGTGGCACTTGTTCTTCTTCCTTTTCACCTTTGCTTTGTGGAAGTCCAAGTTTCCAGAACACAGGGAAGTTTATATCAAATATTTAATGAAGTTCATATAGCGAAGAAATGTTCAATTCACGTTGAGTCCATTTTTATTTAATTTCATGTTTATTTAACTAGGATGTAGTTAATCATGTTTATCTTCATAAGATATTCCTGTGTAGTGTTCCCCACAATTAGGTAGGCAGGACCCGTCCATATGTGTTGCCTTTACTTCTTTTACAGAAAGCAAAGCTGGAAGCCAAGTTACATCAGACGACGGCTGCAGCAGCTGCCGCAGCCTCAGCAGCATCAGCAGTAGGTCCTGTTCACAACTCTGTGCCTTCCAACCCGGTGGCAGCCCCCGGATTCTTCATCCATCCATCTGATGTTATTCCACCCACTCCAAAAACAACACCACTTTTTATGACTCCACCACTCACCCCACCCAATGAAGCAGTTTCCGTTGTGATTAATGCCGAACTTGCACAGCTTTTCCCAGGCTCAGTTATTGATCCCCCAACAGTCAATCTTGCTGCACATAACAAAAATTCCAACAAGTCCAGAATGGTAAATTCTTATATTTTAAATAGGTGTTGGCTTAGATGTTTAAAAATAATGTGATGTATACGCTAGCTTGAGAAGGCAAAATTGTATTATGCCAACTTGATACATCAAATTAGATTGTTTTCTAAATTATTACAGAATGTACATCAGATGAGACTTGTTAATTTGATATATGGTTACTACTCTGTATAGAGCAAGAGTAATATCAATATAGAGTTATACTTTTTTCTTTTCTAGAATCCACTTGGTTCTGGTCTAGCTCTTGCAATTTCTCATGCTTCACATTTTCTTCAACCTCCACCTCACCAGTCCATTATTATAGAGCGAATGCATTCAGGTAATCTTTGACTTTCTTAAGATATTTTTCTTGCCTGTTCTCCTAGCCCTTTGAGTCTTAATATTCTGTAGTTTGATTTTTCCTTTGCAAGTAAATCACATCTGTTCCTGGTTAAGTACTTTTTACCAGAAGAGGTAGTACATAAGGCTCCAAGCTGTGTACTCACCACGTTGGGTGGCAAAGTGCTACTGGGTAGGTTGACTAGTTCTGTCCAAGCCATGGATTTGACCTGCACATGGATCCCACCTGTTGAACTCTGATGGGCATAAATATCTACCTCCCTTGTAGCTGCTCGATTATCATTACACTGGAAGTTACACTTAAATATTTGTAAGACCAGCATCCCAGTGTTGGAATCATTTCCAGAAAATAGCAGACAGACTTACTGCTGAATTTAGTAACTGAGTAAGATTAATAACACTTCATGGTCTCCTGATAATTCAAATTTTACCTAAGTTTGTACTGTACTTACATGCTAGCAACCTGTGACTGGGATAGGTGGTTTACTAATAAACCACAGGTGATTTTAACCTTATCCTATCAAATTATTAGTTTTGGGCTTGTGCCACAGCAGAATTCAACAGAATCCTTCAGTGGTTTTATAGAAGAAAGTAATATGCATATGGTGCATACTGTGTCACTTTGCATCATATGAATAGTTTGCTTTATTGCATTACGCTGTTTCTTCTTTGGAAGAGAGAGTTTTTTAAAAAATATTAAGTAAAATTCTTTGTCTTTAATAAATTTTTTAAGTCTATTTGTTAGAGAGAGCGTGTGCACAAGCTGGAGTGGGCACAGAGAGAGAGAGAGAGAGAGAGAGAGGGAGAGAGAGAGAGAGGGAGACACAGAATCCAACCGCAGGCTCCAGGCTCTCAGTTGTCTGTGCAGAGCCCAATGCGGGGCTTGAACTCAGCAGTTGTGATATCATGACTTGAGCCAAAGTCAGGTGGTTAACTGACTGAGCCACTCACGTCGCCCCTAAAGTAAAATTCTTAATGGTGTTTCTTGTTCAACTAATCTTTCATTGGTATCAACATTAGTGTTTGTAACATTTAGAGTGTGATTTGTTGTGCAGTCTTATGAAATGTGAGTAGTTGTTTACACTGCAGTTTGGTCCTTTATCAATGGAATTGACTGTAGGACATAGAAGAATTACGTTCTTTGTTATTTAATAGTTTTCCTATTCAGGAATGTATGGGTAACTACCTTGTTTGCTTTTAAACTAGCTCCATTGAAAACTGTTTCTAGAAGTTCAGTTGATTCCTTCACTGTAAAATGTAGCTGGTAAGGTTATTAGGTGTTCCTCACCCCAATCTAGTAAAGAAGAAAAAAGAATTTTGTGATTAATGATGCTGTCTACTGTTTCACTAATTGGGCTTATTCTGAAATGTGTATGAGCTGAGAGATGCAAATCTGTTCTTTCTCCCATTCCTCTCTGATCATTTTTGCCTTTCATTAATGTGTGCATCTCAACCATGCTGAGTGTGAATCTAGCGCTTGTACAAAGAGGCATCCTGCCTCTTTAGCGTGATCCTTGAGAGTAAGCTATCGACTTCAGCTGGTACTGAGCTGAAGAGATAGTGATGTGTCAGTAGCCGGGCAAAAACAGTGTTTGAGACAAGCTGCATTTGTCTTCATTGGACCTTCCTAAGGGATTTTTTATAGTGGTGGGGTGCTGACTGCATGTGATTTCTGCCTTGTACTTTTACTTTACGTCATAAGCACAATGTAAGATCTAACTCCATAAGAAGTTAAACAAGGCTTAAGGAAACTAAGGTAATACAATTTGGTATCATTAATGCATCTTGGTGGAAAATTGTTAAAATATGACCAAATGATTGAAAGAAGAGCAGACAGGTACTTTTAATAATTCATCTATATACTATTTTCTTCTCTGATGTTTTAAAATTAAGCTTTGGGGCACCTGGGTGGCTCAGGTCATGATCTCATGGTTTGTGGGTTTGGGGCCCCACATTGGGCTCTGTGCTGACAGGGTCAGAGCCTGTACCCTGCTTTGGATTCTGTGTGTCCCCCTCTCTCTCTGCCCCTCCCTTGCTCTTCTCTCTCTCTCTCTCTCTCTCTCAAAAATAAATAAACATTAAAAAATTTTTTTAATTAAGCTTATATGCACAGTTGATTGTCATCATAGTAACAAACTTACTCTTGTGGGTTTTTTTTTTGCTTTGGTCTTAACTAGCATGGGTTGAGGTTTCAGAAAATTTTCAAAGGCTACTTACTCTTTCTTCTCATTTGTTTATAGTTTAATAAGTTGATTTCATATTTTAAGATAAGTGTTCCCAACTGTTTTTTAATGTATCTTTTGGTTAATTGAAACAATGGTATTTTTTGTTACCTGTTCCTCTCGTTGATAGGAGCAAGGAGATTTGTGACCTTGGATTTTGGCAGACCAATACTGTTGACAGATGTATTGATTCCCACTTGTGGAGACTTGGCCTCCTTGTCAATTGACATTTGGACGTTAGGAGAAGAGGTGGATGGGAGGCGACTGGTAGTGGCCACTGATATAAGTACCCATTCACTCATTCTGCATGATTTGATACCACCTCCTGTGTGCAGATTCATGAAGGTAAAATACTTAAGGACAGCGAATTCATAATGCTTTCCATGTTTTTGACAAGTTACGAAAGATGCTTAGACATTTAATTTAAAAGTGTAACTATGTTTTTAAATACATTGCTCAGAATTTTATTTTTTGCAGATGGATGTGTATGTATATTTATGTTTTCGATTTTTGTTTTTTTAATTTCAGATCACTGTCATTGGACGTTATGGAAGTACAAATGCCAGAGCCAAAATCCCATTAGGATTTTACTACGGTCATACGTATATCTTGCCTTGGGAGAGTGAGCTGAAGTTAATGCATGATCCTTTAAGGGGAGAGGGTGAATCTGCAAACCAACCAGAAATTGACCAGCATTTAGCAATGATGGTTGCTCTACAGGAGGATATACAGTGCAGGTTGTTAGAAAATTGCAGTCTATTTTAATCTTTTTGAAACCTTTTATATTGTATGTCTTGCATATATTTTTCAAGAAATGTCTTTTCATAGATGTATAGAAAAGAACAAAAGGACAAGGTACCTGGCTTAAGTCAGAAGAGTATGTGACTCTTGATCTTGGGGTTGTGAGTTCAAGTACCACTTTGGGTGTAGAGATTACTAAAAAAAAGAAAAGTGAACTATTACAAAAAAAGAACAAAAGGAAGTAGAAAACTAGAATGTTACAGCAATATTTGATAAAATATTGTGATTAAATAACTGGCTTTATTTGGTACTTAACTGATTAATTCTTTTTAATGGTTGTAGACATTTAATATTCAGTGTACATTTATATATACACATCAAAGTGAGCATTGCAGGAATTATTTTGTACATTCATTTTTTATTTACAGGTATAACTTAGCTTGTCATCGACTGGAAACTCTTTTGCAAAGTATCGATCTTCCGCCTCTCAACAGTGCTAACAATGCACAGTACTTTTTGCGAAAACCAGACAAGGCAGTTGAGGAAGATAGTAGAGTTTTCTCTGCATATCAAGATTGTATTCAGCTACAGCTTCAACTTAATTTGGCTCATAATGCAGTGCAGAGGCTCAAAGTAGCTCTAGGTACAAGTCGAAAGGTGTTAAGTGAAACATCAGAGCCAAAAGATTTGATTCAGACGTCTTCCACAGAGCAGTTACGTACCATCATCAGATATTTATTGGACACTTTGCTCAGTCTTCTTCACTCTTCCAATGGTTTGTATTTGGCTTAAGTTCTTCAAATGCTAGAAATGTGTTTGATGTGATTTTGTTGCATGTTGTGTTAATATTTCCTGAGTATTGCCATTTTGATATCCTTTCTAAAGTGACTATGAACTGCGTTTTTAGGTTAACTCCTTCCCCTCCCCCCCCCCCGTATTTTTACTTGTTTTTGTTTTAAATACATTTTCGATTATTTTCTTGAGTTTTTGCTGGTGATGTGGCACATCATTTTGTTATTGGCAAAACATTAAATGTTGTTATTGTGAAAACTGTTACTAAATTGCTAATCTAAGATACTATAATTTTCTAACCAGGAGCTATGTTTGATCATTACATGTGCACATGAGCAGTTTTTGATCATTACACGTGCACACATGCAAAGACATATATTCAGCTATCTGGTACACCCAACTCCACATATAAGAAATACCGCTGGTTGAACTGCTAGCTTTTCTCCTCCCCAAGTGTTAAATTAAAATTAAAATTGTAAATTAAAATTAAATTAAAATTCTACATGTAAAGAATAATTAAATGAATAGCACAGTAAATAAAATACGATTGTGTACTGATTGCTGATAAAGAAGAAAGTGTATTTAGGTATGCTGATAGTGATATTACAGCATACACTTAAATAGGAAATTTTATTGTTTTCTGTTTTGTAATAGGACACTCTGTTCCTGCAGTTTTGCAGAGCACATTTCATGCCCAGGCCTGTGAAGAGCTTTTTAAACACTTGTGCATCAGTGGAACCCCAAAGATACGATTGCATACTGGTCTTCTACTTGTTCAGCTCTGTGGTGGTGAAAGATGGTGGGGTCAGTTTCTTTCTAATGTTCTTCAGGAATTGTACAATTCAGAGCAGCTTCTCATCTTTCCACAAGATAGGTAGGTCAGAAGAGATTGGAGTTGTTTGTTATTAGTAATTTCTGCTTCTCACAGTCAGTGCTCAGATTTTGAAATCCTGTATATGTGGATCCTGAATGGAGAAATGAAGCATGTCTTTCCAAGGTTTGGGAAATGCCCAGCAAAGCGCACATCGAAGCAGATTACACATGATACAACCAGACTACCTTCTTTAGTTTTGTAATTCAGTGTGTGGAGTTTATAAATCTGTGTTTACAAGTATATCCTAGCAGATTATGTTACTTTATGTGTTAAATGCGTTTTTCGAGACTTTGATAATGTCATCTTCTTGATTTCTTATAGTTAAGAAATACCACCAGTAGTTTGAAAAGGGCTACTTTTAACATCATAGCTCCAGATAGAAGTCCTGCTAAGAATTGCATATCCTATCATTTGTCTGTTAAATTTCAATATAAATTATTTCTTAAATGAGCAAATTGATTCATACTGAGTATTTATATCTCTTTTTTTAGGGTATTCATGTTACTTTCCTGCATTGGTCAAAGATCACTTAGTAATAGTGGAGTATTAGAAAGCTTACTTAATCTGTTGGATAATTTATTGTCACCTCTTCAGCCGCAGTTACCCATGCATAGGAGGACAGAAGGTATTATTTAAAGTGGTCATCTTTTGTAAAAACATAAGATTCTTATTACTACTGCTTTCATAAAATGGCTACTGTGAAGTACTTATTTTAATATTCATCTGGCACATTTTGTTAATATTTTTATGATGTAGACTTTCATGTGGGTGACTGCCATATGGTTATTGGTTTAAAAATCTATTACCTTTTCGTTACTTGAATTTTGAATTTGGGAACTGTTGTGTTCTTTCTATATACTGTCATAACTAAGATCGGACTCTTATTTTAATGTTTATTTTTGAAAAAGAAAGGTAAAGACAAGTGGAGAGAGAAATAGCACGAGCTGGGAAGGGGCAGACAGAGAGGGAGACACAGGCTCCAGGCTCTGAGCTGCCAGCACAGAGCCCCATGCAGGGCTTGCACCTTGGAATCATGAGATCATGGCCTGAGCTGAAGTTGGATGCTTAACTCACTGAGCCACCCAGGCATTCCTCATACTCTCTTTAATTTAATTTAATTTAATTTAATTTAAGGCACAGTTGCTGTTTTGGTCATCAATAATGTATTTCATTTGAGCAACAAAATTGCTATTGGAAAAAAAACTTAAGAACATAGTTTTAAAAAGTTTATGAATGTGAAATTGAGAGTGTTGTGGGTTTTTTTTTTTTTTTTTTTTTTTTTTAGTTATTTGTAAGTCCAGGACTAGGACCTTATACCTTGTTTCTTAGTTTATAAATTATTATCTGTTGGATTCAACCTATAACTAAGAATATATTTTTCATACAATAAAGCATTTGTCTTCCGTTACATTCAGTGTGTTCCTCAATTTGGCCATAAGTTCCAATTATGAGGCTTATTATAGGTAAATATTACTGTTAGGAATGATACGGTATATTTTAAATTTATAAAATGCCTTATCAGATAATTGTCTTCTCAGACTTCATTAGAACTCTTCGAGTCACCTGATTGTTGTCCCCCCCCCGCCCCCGTCATCTCTACATAGGAGTACTGGATATTCCCATGATCAGTTGGGTTGTTATGCTGGTGTCCAGGTTGTTGGATTATGTGGCAACTGTTGAAGATGAAGCCGCAGCTGCAAAGAAGCCTTTGAATGGGAAAGACAGGGAAAGGTTTCTGACAGGTATCAGAAGTTTATGATAATCTGTTGGTGGGGATTTTGAGGGAGTATGCAGTTGCTCCAGAACTGGCTAGTGGCCTGGAGATCCTAGCAGTATGTAATTTATGTAAAGTATGAAGTAAATTTACTAGGAATCTGTTTTAAGGGTAGATTTTGTTTTTTTGAAGGACGTTATGGAAAAACCCCTTATCTGAGCATGACTCTCAATGTCTAAATACAACTATGTCTTTCATGAGGTTTTTCTAGGCTCATTTAAACACTTTCTAATACCATACATATCAGTGAATTTATGAATAGGAGATCTTTGTTACTTTAGTATAGTGTGTCACTCAATTTACCATTATGGAGTATAGTTCTAATTAACTATAAAGAGCTTTTATGCTTAGATACGGAAATTACCAAAAATTTTTTTTGAGTTTTAGTCTTTCTCCATAAACTTTTGAGGCATAGAAATTTTTAAAAAATAAAGGAAATCAAACTATAAGACAAATTATTTTCTTCCCTTCTACCCTAACAACATTTTCCCTAAAGGTTTTGAAATAGCTGCATCTTCTAAGTGCCATAAAATTTGAATTTTACCCATTATCAGGGCCATAGTATTAAAAAAGATCCCTCCGGGTGTTTTATAGGTAAATCAATTGATTATCATTTGATAAATCGAATGGTGCCCATTACCTTTGGTAAAAGGGTGGGAAATTTTATTCATGTAGAGGAAATGTGTCTTAAATACTTAGAGTTGATGGCTCAGTTTACTCATTTATGGGATATAGAGGTATCTGTACAATTACATCTATCATATAAAGTTGGAATATTACAGTATTGGAGGTCTTGGTTTTATTATAGCATTCAGATAATATGAAAGTGCATTGTTGCAAGACATTTTTTATAGGTTTTGAAGAATTTGAACTGACTTGACTAATGGATATTAGAGAATAGGAAAAGATATCTTTAGGTTAAGCAGGCGTGAACAAATAATTGGAAATGGGTCAAGGGTGTTATTGAGCCTGAATTGGAAAGAAGGATGATACTTAAAGTAATAGTGTTTTGAAAAATGAGAATAAGTCGAGCTACACAGCATAATTTTTGAACCATTTAACCTTATTTTTACATTTATTAAGTCACATTATTGAACACCCTCTTTTGGGTCCTTGCACGAACGTATGACATATGTTTGACATAGGCAGTGGTGAGCATTTGTTGTTTGAATTGAGTTACATCAATGCTGTGTTGTACAAAGATTAATCTTAAGCAACTGTGGGGAAAGATGGCTGTTATCTTAAAGGAAAGATTGGAGATAGAGAAAACTCTGATCTTAAAGTCATTTATGATCTGGATTAGCCTTTCTAGGGTTAAATCTTACTACCAATTTCTTTATAATGCTCAGTTTCTTTAAAACTGGTTTGTTGTGATATGTTTATACATTTTTATTTTCTGGTTATGGAAAGTACGTTAAAACCACATTTCACAGAATTATTAATAAAACTTTTTCTTGCTCTTCTAGGTAACCAGTGGAGTTTTATTAACAATAATCTGCACACTCAGAGCATAAATAGGTCTTCCAAAGGCAGCAGTAGCCTTGATAGGTTATATTCCAGAAAAATCAGAAAGCAGCTAGTTCATCATAAACAGGTAATTTTCAATATACTTTTAAAATTTTAGTGTTTGAGATCATTGCTTTTGAGGTTGCATAAGCTTACTGTCCGATCTTAGGTATGATATTTAATGAGGTACTTAGGGAAATTATTTAACGGTTTTGAGACTGAGCTTCCTTATTTGTAAGATGGCAACAGTTTGTAGTTTACAGATTTTTGGTGAGGTCCTTTGAAGTGTCTACCTCTTCACGTCTCTGTTACTACCATTCTGAGTGAGAGGCTGTCATTTTCCTTTGTCCAGGAAAGGTTCTTTCTCAATCAAACCTTGTATCATTTCCTTCTCCAGTTCTTAGTAGCTTCCAGTTGACCTGTGCATGAAGATCAACGTCCTTAACATGGCTCGAGGGTGTCTGTCATCTGCCCCTCTTTGTGCCTGTCATGTTTGAATGTTAGTCTAGCCGTACTGAATTTGAGTACATGAACCACCAGTTTTTTCCTCTAGGATTTTTCCATGTGGTGAGTTTCCTCCCCCACCACATAGAATAACCTAACTTACTAGGCATTAGTTCAGGCATTAGTTTATTTTTTAAGTTTGTTTATTTTGAGACAGCAAAAGCGAGTGAGCAAGAACAGGGGAGGGACAGAGAGAGAGGATCCCAAGCAGGCTCTGCGCTGTCAGCGGACGGCCCCATGTGGGACTCAAACTCAGGAACCGTGAGACCAGACCTGAGTCAAAATCAGGAGTCGGATGCTTAACCCACTGAGCCTCCCAGGTGCCCTTCAGACATTAGTTTATATTCACTTCCCATAAGACGTCTCCCCTGGTTTCTAAATTGGGATAGTACCCACTACTGTATGTTCCCCGTGTGTCCTGTATTTTTCCTTTCATATATTCATGATTAATTTTGGTAGGGATTCTTTTGTTAATATGAGATTTGTGTGTTTCCCTGTGAGTAAATGATTTCTTAAAGTCTTGTTAGGAGTCATGCAGAGTGTTCTGTTTTACCTGCCGTTTTTTTTCCCCTCAAAATGATACTTTTGAGATTCATGCATATTGAGTATATCATCGGTTCTTTTTATTCTTGAGCACTATTCCGTGAATGTCCCAGAATCTGTTTATCCATTTTCCTGTTGATGACCCTTTAGTGTTGTTTTTTTTCTTTTTGAAATATAAACATTCATATATGTTTCTTTCTCTGCTTAACATGCAGATGTTTGCATGTACACACAATCTTTCTTTCACAGAAGGTCATGTATTAGAATGTGGCTTTTGTTATAGAACATCTGTGCATATCTGGATTTTTTTCTTACTTGGTTCCATGATTTCTCTTGAAATTACACATAAAATTTGGTCCATGTGCATTCTACCGTGTAGAAATGAATTTATAGCTGACATCAGATTCTTGTGAGCCATTGCTTTATTATTATTTTTTTTTAAATGGGTCTTTCTCTTTTCTCTTACAGTATATGCAAGGTTATATACTATATCCTTGATACCTAGTATGGAGCCTAGTATCGTATCAATAATTATTTATATAATTGATTTAAACTGTAATGAGAGTTTATATGAAAATCCTTAGGATCTGGCAGGTTCATGAAATGTGAAATCTTTAGGCTTTTTAAAAAACTTGGATTTAGCACTAAATTGTTTTCACTTCTTTGTTTTTCAACTATAAGCTATCTCATCTTTTGCAAGAAAAATGATGTGAAGATTCTCCCTCAACTTTTTATTTTAACTCTTAACTAATTGTAGGGGGTAAAAAATTTGCATCCTTTTGAATTCAGCTAAATTTACTGAACACTTAATGTTTATGCTTGCTGTGTTTAACTTAGGATATGAAGATGGAAAATAAACTTAGAATATAACCCAGTGGATTTTCCTTAGTAAAATATTACTATTTTATTCTTTACTGTGAAGGACATTATTGGGACAGTTGGCAAAACTTAAAATGAGGAGTGAGTCATAGTTGGTGGTAGTGTATTAGTATTATTCTCTGATTTTGATGGTTTTATTATGGTTTGCAGGAAGATTTGGATTCTAGGAAATACATACTAAAGTATTCAGGGGTGATTGGCCATCATGTTGCCAACTTATTCTCAAATAGTTGAGGAAAAAAATGTCTTTTTTGCAGTAATTAAAATTGCTGATTAAGATTGTGATTGTTGAAATACATTAAAATTATGTATTTGTTATTGTAATCGTTGGGTTTATTGTAGAACTTTTAGGGTAGTTTTCTGAAAATACTGATCTATGGTAGTTCTCTCACACACATAACATATGTTGATTATCTAATACATGTGCATACTGGTTTTAATTTAGGATACATTTTTCTTCATACTTGGAGATTATAGCCAAGTGAATATTTCTTTATACTATATTAATTTTTCTCCCTGATAACAAAAATATCTGTGAAAAGTAGAAAATTTGGAGATGTTCTTTGAAGAAGTAGGTTTAAGTTCTTAACTAATTATTCATTTGTGATCATGGCTATTACCTTCTAGTGGCTTTGTATTTAGAATAATACTCTGCATGTATGGTTATATGGGGATGTAGTGAAGTCATTCAGTGGATATTTAAGGTCTTACTGTGCAGAAATTTTCTTCTTGGTTTTGGTCCATTGGTACCGACTGGTGGTTGCAAGGGGTTGGAATTTGGGCACATGGGATGGGAGGATGTGGGTAGGCAACATAAAAGAACAACATGAGGGAACCTGGTGGTGATGGAACTATAAGTGGTGGTTAATGTGTCTGTACTTACGTAGAATTCTATACAAGTAAGATACACAAACACAGACGTACACTCAAAAGAGTAGAAGTGAAAGTGGAGAAACCTGAATAAAATTGGTGTATTTTAACAATGTCAATACTCTGTTGTGGTATTATAGTATAGTTTTGCAAAATGTTATCACTGGAGGAAAACGGGTAGTCTACAAAAGATCTCTGTTATTTCTCACAACTATGTATCTATAGTTATCTCAATAAAAGTTTTCAGTTTTTAAAAAAATTTTTATTTTTGAGAGACAGAGAGAGACAGATCATGAGCAGGGGAGGGGCAGAGAGAGAGAGAGAGAGAGAGAGAGAGAGAGAAAGAGAGAGAGAGGGACACACAGAATCGGAAGCAGGCTCCAGGCTCTGAGCTGCCAGCACAGAGCCTGATACAGGGCTCAAACCCGAACTATGAGATCATGACCTGAGCCGAAGTTGGACACTCAACTGACTGAGCCACCCAGGCGCCCCTAAAATTTTTCATTAATAGAAAATATAGATATTCCAGAAATATACTACTCTTGAGGGAGATTGCCATAAAAACAAAGCTGAGAATATTATACAATAAAAAGATTTCCCTGCATATTTAAAAAAATACTTTTCCCTTCAAAAAAATACCTATCAGTCAATCTCATTCGTGACTTATATAAGAAAGTCTTCCATTTATTTACCTTTTTCCCATCAGTGAAGAGTTGATTAAGTCTAGTTATAAAATGGAGAGAACAGTCAGGATTTGGAAATGACTTATCAGCAACACAGTTAAAACTAGATCTTGCAGGGAGTTATTTATTCCATTAGTTGGATGTATGAAATGTATATAGTAATTTACTTTGTTGTTTTTAACACTGTTAGCTAAATTTAGATTAAAAAGATAGATTAACCTTCTTCTTCTTCTTCTTTTTTTTTTTTTTTTTTTTAGCAACTTAACCTATTAAAAGCTAAACAGAAAGCTTTGGTGGAGCAGATGGAAAAAGAAAAAATACAGAGTAACAAAGGATCATCATATAAGCTTCTGGTAGAGCAAGCAAAACTAAAGCAGGCTACTTCAAAGGTATGAACTATGCTTTTTAATGTAATTATTTTGGATAAGTCACTTTTCCTTTTAATATTTTAATTGAGTAAAGTATCTTTAATAATAATTAGGAAACTTAAATGTATATTCTGCTTATCAACAGAAAAATCTATTCTACACCCTTTTTTTGAGTGGAGGTAGCTTTTAACTCAAGGAAATATATGATAAATGTGGATTTACAGTATGTTTCCAGTGTGCTTTCCTAAAAAATTTTTTTTTATGCCTTTATTTTATTTTGAGAGAGAGGGAGAGTGTGAGCGCAGGGAGGGGCAAAGTGAGAGGGAGACATAGAATCTGACTGGGGGGCTCAAATCTGAATCGACACGGGGCTCGAACTCACAGACTGAGATCATGACCTGAGCTGGAGTCAGACGCTGACTGAGCCACGCAGATACCCCCGCAGTGTGCTTACTTTAAAGTGAATTGTGTACCAATAATTTGAAGATAAGAGATTCATGTAAATGTACAGTTTATTTAATGTGTTCTAAGTGAAAATCAGATCCAGTGATTTGTAAATAAAAATTTTAAATATAACAATATATTTTTTAATTTTAAAAAAAAATGTTTATTTTTGGGAGAAAGAGACAAAGCGCCTGCATGGGAGGGGCAGAGAGAGCAGGAGACATAGAATCCGAAGCAGGCTCCAGGCTCTGAGCTGTCAGCACAGATCCCGACATGGGGCCGAACACATGAACTGGAAGATCATAACCTGAGCCGAAGTCAGTTAACCAGCTGAGCCACCCAGGCACCCCAGTTAATATTTATTTTTTAATTTTGGGGGGATAACATATATAGAAGCTGATTTTGTTTATTGTGTTTCTTTAAATATGAAGTTATTCCACCAGATTTTGAAATAACTTGAGTTCATACTCTATACTTGAAGTTATGTTATATAGGTTTATCATCCACCTTTTCTAAATTATGTTTTGGATGTTTTGTTAATTTTTATTCAGGATGTTAGATTTCACCTAATGTAGCCTTAGTGTGGAATTTCACTTTTAGAAATGGAAGTGAAAGTCTTCCATTTATTCCCCTTTTCCTATTGGTGAGGAATTGATTAAGTCCAGTTATAATATGGAGATAACAGTTAGGATTTGGAAATGACTAATCAGCAACACAGTTAAAACTAGATTTTACAGGGAGTTGTTTATTCCAGTAATTGGATGTATGAAATCAGAAAGTAAGGTTACTTTCTGGAGCTTATGGTTTATCTAAAATTTTGTTCTTTAGAAGTTGTTAGTTTTCTGAAGTGAATATTTTCATCCATAAAGAATGTTCACTCAATAAACACTGATTTAGGGGTGACTGGTTGGCTAAGTAGGTTAAGCATTCCAACTTAGGCTCAGGTAATGATCTCACGATCCATGAGTTCAAGCCCTATGTGGGCTTGTGCTGACAGCTCAGGGCCTGGGGTCTGCTTCAGGTTCTGTGTCTCCCTCTTACTCTGCCCCTTCCCTGCTCACTTGTGCATGCACACGCGCGCGCACTCTCTCTCTCATATTAATAATAATGAAAAATAATAAACATTTTATAATAATAAAAATAAGTAACGAATAATAATAAACATTAGTAAACACTGATTTAAATATTGTAATTTTCTCTATGCAGCACTTCAAGGATTTAATTCGGTTACGACGGACAGCAGAATGGTCCCGCTCTAACTTAGACACAGAAGTTACAACAACAAAAGAAAGTCCAGAGATAGAACCACTCCCATTTACCCTGGCCCATGAACGTTGTATTTCAGTAGTGCAGAAACTTGTTCTCTTTCTCCTTTCCATGGATTTTACATGTCATGCAGATCTCTTACTCTTTGTTTGTAAGGTAAGTAAAGTAATAGGCATAATTTATAATTACAGACTTTGAGGATAAGGAAAAGAAAGAATGCAGTCTTTAATTGATTTTTGATTAAGAGAAATAATAGTGCTTTTATTGTTTTCCTTTATGTAATTCAGGTTTTTTTTTTATTGTGCCTTGAAAGATTTAAAAAGTATATTCCTTAGCAGATGTGGTTTATATTTTTAACCTAGTTAAAACTATAATGTAGATTTAAAATCTCTATAAGGTAGGTATGTCTATCTCCAACCTACCTTTCATCTATTAATTAAAATAGGAAATACACAAGTAAGTGTCAAATTATGGAAGTGAGGGGTTTTAATGCCCTGAAGGCTTTTTTGTAGCATATTTATTATTTATAAATATTATTTTTAACCTTCCACCAAGATTTTTAATGAGATTTTAATATTTGTTCCATGAAAATACATTTCTTTGCATTTTATGTCAAGCAATTATTTTGACACCTAAAGCATATCATTAATGAGGACTATTATTCCAACTGTTTATTTTTGGAGAAAACATGTAATTGATGTTTAAGTGTCTGGTTTTTTAAAATGTATTGCAGGTTCTGGCACGCATTGCAAATGCCACGAGGCCAACTATACATCTGTGTGAGATTGTGAATGAACCCCAGCTGGAAAGGCTGCTGTTACTTTTGGTTGGAACTGACTTTAATAGAGGAGATATATCTTGGGGTGGTGCTTGGGCTCAGTATTCCTTAACCTGTATGCTACAGGATATATTAGCAGGTTCGTCTTGAGTTTATTTTTCATAGGGTATGTCCAAATTAGCTGGTCATGGCTTGAATAAGTAACATTTAAAAGAAACTGTAATTCTCCAGAGTGTAAAAGGTCTGTTTCATGTATCAGTAGCAGCCATTTGGAATTACTTTGTATTTAATAATGTTGACAATTGTGATAAATGTCAAGTCTTTATGAGGAGTCAGTTGTTAAGGAACAGCGACATTAGAGATAGTCAGTTTCATTATTAATATTCGCAATGGGCTCCTTATTAGTTCTTTATGTGGCCAGGAGAACTCTGTGTGCCTCATTCCTTACATTCATAAAATAAGGATAATAAGAGTACCTTCCCTATAAAGTTGTTTTGATGAATAAGTTAATACATGTAAAGGAACTATAATATCTCCTGGTCATTTTGTGTTTTCTACTAGTTCCTTGTCTTTAACATTTGAGGTTAGTGCCGTGGGTCCTAGCATTTCCACAGTAGGTGGAGAATCTTTTGCCTCAATCTTTCAAAGTTGGGGGAGGATACACGATGTCATTCTGTAAACTGGAGGAAAAATAAGCTTTAATATGATTTGGATATTGGTTAAGAAATTATTAAAATGGTTATGTCTCTTTTCTGTCGTACAGGAGAGCTGCTGGCTCCGGTAGCTGCAGAAGCCATGGAGGAAGGAGCAGTGAGTGATGACGTTGCCGCAGCAGCTGGAGACTCTGACGACTCCCTGCAGCAGTCTTCCGTTCAGCTGCTGGAGACTATCGATGAGCCTTTGACACACGACATAACGGGTACCTTCTTTATGTTTTGTTTAAGGTGGCCTTAGCTCACTCACTCTTTTTTTTAATGAAAAAAACTATTTTTAATGTTTTATTTATTTTTGAGAGAGAGAGTGTGAGCGGGGGAGGGGCAGAGAGAGAGAGAGAGAGAGAGAGAGAGAGAGAGAGGGAGACACAGAATCTGAAGCAGGCTCCAGGTTCTGAGCCTAGCACAGAGCCCAGCGTGGGGCTTGAACCCACGAACTGTGAGATTGTGACGTGAGCCGAAGTTGGATGCTTAAGCAGCTGAGCCACTCAGGCACCCTTGAATATATATGTCAAAATGCAGAATTTTAGTGCAGTAGAAAATTAATTTTTTAATATTTTTGTATTGTGGTTACTAACGCCAAAACCCTATCAGTTAAATGTGATAACTGTGTTTTAATTCAATTCTCCGAATGAATGCTTATTATGATAAAATGCTATCCTTTCAAAATACCCTTATTATTTTGAGATGGCCTGATTTGGCTGTGTTGAAGAAAATATAATCTAGAAAACAGTTAAAGATATCTCATTGGTAAAGATAGTAAAGTTAAAGATTCTTAACTCTTTAAGATCTAGCCTTTTTGGTGTATCCTTTCTCTTTTTTCTTTCTTTATTTTCTGCTCTTTTAAAACCTGTATGTGTATCTTAGCATGTACAATTATTTTTGTGGTTTTTCTTTTTAAGTTTATTATTATTTTGAAAGAGAGCTAGCATGCACACAAGTTGGCGAGGTGCACAGAGCAAAGGAGAGAGAATCCCAAGCAGTCTCTGTGCTGTCAGACATGGGGCTTGATCCCACGAACCAGGAGATCATGACCTAAACCAATGTGGTCATTTCCCCCGTTTGTCATTCTTCAGTCTTAGGTGTTGTCATAATTTTATCCTTTTTACCTGATATTCCTTTTATCTGGAATGGACTTCCTCCTGTTCATGGCAAGATGGTAGACTCCTTATTTTAGATTCACTTACAGCTTGCCCTCCTCCAAGAAGCTTTCTCCAGCAGCAGCAGCAGCAGCAGCAGTGTTGGAGACTCGGTCGTTGCAGCTGCCTTCCACTCTAGATGGTCTCTGGTAGCATGCACCCTGCTGTAGTTGGTTAAATTTCTATAGTGTATCCTCACCTCTGAACTTTGATTAATTTATTGGAGAGCAGATACTTGTTTTGTTAATCCTCACATACTTAAACCCTGGAACAGGCTGGCATGTGCTAAGCATTCTATAAATAAATGTTGAATAAGAAGGTGAGAAGGATGGGAAAGTAAGGTTTATTGTAAGGCATAGCAGGCTAGTTAGGAATTTTAAGACATCTAAGAGCATAATAATTTCTGATTCAGAATAGAAATGTAAGGTGAATAGCAGCTTTTCCTGTAGGAGCCGCTGGAGTGAGAGGAGCATGGCCCTCTTCTCTCCCCTCGATGGAGTGAGCTTGTCCCCTGATTCCAGTGTACTCCAAAAAGGGGGAGTCGACTGACAAAAATATTACTTTGCCTGCTGTGTTCAAGGCTCTCATTTGGCCTGATATTGTGAACTTTGTTCACACCAACTTTTGCAGAAACAACAGACAAGTCCAGTGCTGTTGGTGAATTAGCAAGTCATCAAAGCAGTCCTGAATTTTAGGGTACTGGCAGAGCCGTGGCTCAAATTCCCAGAGGTCAAGATGGTGGGACTCACCGTTCTGGGCAGGGTGCTTCTGAAAATATGTGTTGTGGGGCCTGCATGTTTGTACCAAACTAAACATGTCATCACTGGCGAGGAGTGAACACAACACAGAAGCAACACGCCATCTGCTCTGTCCTGGCTGCCTCAGTACTCCCAGCGCTGATCCTGTCTATAGGTCATTGTATTGAGGAAGTTCCCGAACGTCCCTTGGTGGTTGAAGATAAAGTTCAAGGCTGCAAGGAGACCAGGGAGGCTCATTTGCTTTTTAAAATACTTAAAGCCTAGAATGATATCAGAAAGGTGTATATGTTTCAGCAGATGAGAGTTGGCAAGGGCAAAATGAGAAATTGTCATCGTATCCAGTATAAGGGACCCTGCATCATCTGTAATGAGGACAGTGGTATCGTCAAGGCCTTCAGAAACACCCCAGAAATATTTTACTTAACATAAACAAACTGAACATCTTGAAACTTGTCCCTGGTGGGCATGCAGGACGTTTCTGCATATTTGGACCGACAATGCTTTCTGCAGGTTAGATGATCTGTAGGGCACTTGGCGTAAGGCTGCCTCCCTCAGGAGTACTACAACCTTCCCATGTAGAAGATGCTTAATACAGATCTTAGCAGAATCTTGAAGACCCCCAGAGATCCACAGAGAGCCCTCCAAGTGCCATGCAACAAGAGTCATTGCAGAGTCCTGAAGAAGAATCCACTGAAAAACCTGAGAATCATGTTGAAGCTAAACCCATATGCACAGATCACGTGCTGGACCACCATTCTTTGACAGGCCAAGAATCACAAACTTCGAATGGATAAGGCAGCAGCAGCCTTGGAAGCCAAAGCAGATGAGAAGAGGGTTCCCGGCAAGAGGCCTGTGGTACAGAAGAAAGGAAAGAAGGCTGTTGGTGTGAGGAAGCAGAAGAAATCTTTGGCAGGAAACAAGGCTGCAGCTACCGAGAAAACAGCCATGGAGAAGAAGCCTGCAGGGAAGAAACCCACCATGAAAGAAAAGAAGCCTGCTACATAAAACCTTAAATTTGTTTATTCCATAAATGTCAAATCATTTTGGGCAGCTAATTTTGAGTAAAGATCAGACAAAGGTGAAAAAACAAAAGATTAAAGCAGTCTTAAAATTTAAGTCTTTGCTTTTCACTTTAATACTAGGCATCATTTCCTGAAATATTGAATGTAACAATGAATTGCCTACTGGAAGTAATAAAATGAGTAATATTCATTCTAGAAATGGTTAATGATTATTTTTAATAACAGTTTTATGCCATCTGATTCAATAAGGGCTAATTGCATGGTCTTTTTTCCTAGGAAGTCAAATATTACTGCCTCGTGTTTTGGGGGTTTTGTTGTTATTGTTGTTTTGGGGTATTATTTTTTGAGAGAGAGCATGCGCGTGCAAGCAGGGGAGAGGGAGAGGGAGTGAGAGAATCTTAAGCAGGGTCCACACCCAGCACGGAACCCGAGACACAGGGCTCGATCTCAAAACTGTGAGATCATGACCTGAGCCAAAATCAGAAGTGGGACTCTTAACTGACTTAGTCACTCAGGCACCCCTGCATCATGTTTTTAATTGTATGTTTATAGATGGATACATTTTTGCATAATTTAGTAGTGTTTAATTGTCAAGTATAAAAATTGAGATGTTTTTTTCAGTAGAAACCTGTTACGTTCAAGTAAAGTAACTTTTTGTAATTAAAATCAATATATTGGTTAATTTTATGTTACATACTTCATCAGCATAGTTGTTTTCAATTATTTGAAGGTGCACCTCCTCTTTCTTCTTTGGAAAAAGATAAAGAAATTGATCTTGAACTACTTCAAGATCTAATGGAAGTCGACATTGATCCTTTAGATATTGATTTGGAAAAAGACCCTCTTGCAGCCAAAGTTTTTAAGGTATGATATGCTATTCTTTGCAATTTAAATATTTCATTTTATACTTTTGGCTTATTAATGACTTAAAACAGGAAAGTGTACCTGTTTATCACTAAATGTAATTCATTATTCATTGTTCTAAAAATTCATTAACTTAACAGTTTTTTTTATAATATCAGTGGAATAGTATAAGGAACATGTACTCTTTTATTAATATAGCCACTAGTACTTTCTCCTAGATTAGTTAAGAGCCACTCATAGGGTGGGGAAGTTTAGTTATGGATTACTAAATTTCAGGCAGTGTTTAAGCTCATCCAAGCCCAGTGTATTATTGCAAGTTCTACTTTTCTGTTAGCCTCAACTTTTTCTAAATGATGTGTATGCCCCTGATACTTTATATGGCTTCTTTTTGTGTGTAAGAAAATTGTTTCTTAAGTTTTAGTTATTTTGAGATGGAGTATGAGTCAAGAAGGAGCAGAGAGAGAATCCCAAGCAGGCTCTGCACTGTCACTGTGGAGCCTGATACGGGTCTAACTCATGAACCATGAGATCATGACCTGAGCCGAAGTTGGATGCTTAACTGACTGAGCCTCCTAGGTGCCCCGAGATTTTTTTTTAAGGATGCTAATTATCCCTCAGACTCTTATAGGCTTAAAAATTTTTTTAAGATTATGTATTTATTTTGTGAAAGAGAGAAAGCACGAGTGGAGTATAGGTAAAGAGAAAGGAGAGAGAATTCCAAACAGGCTCTGCACTGTCAGCACAGAGCCTGATGTGGGGCTTGATCTCACCAACAGTGTGATCCTCACATGAGCTGAGTTCAAGAGTCGGATGTTTAACTGAGTAAGCCACTCATACACCCACCCCTCTCTCAGATTCTAAAGAAATACGGTAGTTCTAGATTTTGGTATAAAATCAAGAGAAAATTACTGAACTATTCCTATAGATCATTAAGGGGAGAAGTATATTTTGGTGTTTTAAAGGGCACGGAACATGTTTATTTTGTAGTCCTGTTTGAATTTAGATAGTGTAAATAATGTCATTCTTAGTGAAGAGGTAAAAATAAACTACAATTTTTTTCCACTCTTTTAAGCCAATAAGCAGTACGTGGTATGACTATTGGGGTGCTGATTATGGTACCTACAATTACAACCCTTACATTGGAGGTCTTGGAATTCCTGTAGCAAAGCCACCTGCAAACACAGAGAAGAATGGATCACAGACAGTTAGTGTTTCAGTATCTCAGGGTAAGTGGGTATTATATTCTAAGTCATGTGCTAATCTTAAAACAAGTCCTCATTTTTGTGTATGCTTTGGCATATGAGAAGATGAGGCTGAGTGTGTGCTGTGAGGGTTTAGTTTCCCAGGTGTGGCATCGGAGTGGCCCAGATGTATGTTTCTGTGTCAGTCCGTTTGAAGGAGCTTCCGTTTATGGTGCATTTTGTTTTTCAGAATAACACCGAGCAAAATATATTCGTGCGTTGTGTGAGATTGCCAGGGACTTTAATTGATTGTGCTTTCTTTTATTATTTTTTTACTCTTAATAATAAACTCCTATTTCATTTGTAAACAGATGAACCACACTGAATATTATTTTTGCACTCTTCTAGTCACGTAGAATATATCAGAGGTTTTTTTTTTTCCCCGATAAAATCTTTATTTAAGTTTTGAAACAATCCTATGTTTACTGAATTGTTAAAGTTTGATCCAAAGAACATTTTCTATCCTGAACCATTTGGGAATAAGTTGCTAGTCTTATATATTTTTATTTACTTTGTTTTACAAATCAGGGCATTTTTCTACAAAAGTAACAAGGAAGCACATTTCATCAAAATTAGGAAACTAACATTAGTACTAACATTCATATCCCATTCCAGTTCAGCATTTGTGTTTAAATAACATCCTTTATGCAAAAGGATGCAAAGTAAAAAGATGCCTTGTATTTAGTTGTCATACCTCTTCAGTCTCATTCAGCCTGCCATAATTCTTTTTTTAAGTTTATTTATTTATTAATTTTGAGAGAAAGAGATACAGCAGTGGAGAGATAGAGAGAGGGGAAGAGAGAGATTCCTAACCAGGCTCCGCATTGTCAGCATGGAGCTAGATGTGGGTTTGATCTCACAAGATCAGACCTGAGCTGAAACCAAAGTCAGATGCTTATCTGACTGAGCCACCCAAGTGCCCCGCAGCCTGCCACAGTTCATCGGAGTTCACTTTCATGACATTAATGCTTTTGAAGATTAGAAGCCAGTTATTTTGTAAAATGTTCTTCACAACTTGGGTTTCTGTGCTATTTCCTCATGAATAGATTGTGGTCATGCATCGTTGCCAGAAGTATCACAGGTATAATGCTCAGGTTTTCTTATTGTATTCTGTTAGTTGACTTATGATTTTAATTTGTGCCATGACTGGTGATTTGAAGTTTAATTACTTGATTTAAGGAGGTATCTGTCAGTCTTCTCCATTATTAAGCATTCTATACCTCTTGCCAAATAAATTTTTGTGGGTGTGGGAGAGTGGTACTTTGAAACTGTTGTTTTAGTAAAATTAGTTTATTCATTTTTAAGTGGACTTATGGTTTTCTGTTTATTCAGTGGGTCATAATTTGTTACTATTTGTATATTGCTTAGTTCTTATTAAGGCAAAATATAAATAACATAAAATTTACCATTTTAACCATTAAAAAGTTTTCTTTTATTTATTTTTGAGAGAGAGAGAGAGAGCATGAGCAGGGGAGGGCACAGAGAGAGGGAGACACAAAATCCAAGGCAGTCTCCAGGCTCTGAGCTGTCAGCACAGAGCCCAACACAAGGCTTGAACCCATAAACCATGAGATCATGACCTGAGCTAAATTCAGACACTTAGCCAACTGAGCCTCCCAGGAGCCCCCCATTTTAACCATTTTTAAGTATATAGTTCTGTGGCAGTAAGTATATTCACAGTGTTTTCATGATTTATTTTGATGTTCAGATTATCCCAGATTTGACCAGTGGAATCTTTCTTCAGCTTATCTGTCTTTTTGATATATTGTCATCTTTCTTTGAGTGTTTCCGTGTTTTCTGGCGCAAGATGCCTCAAGTTTATCATTTCCTTTTCCTTCCCTAGATTGAGGATTAACTACTTCAGCAAGAAGGGTATTTCCAAACCTTTTAGTGGAAGAATGTGATTAGGAAACCAAGATTTGGGTGCTAGGTATACTTAACTACGATTTTGGCGACTGTTTGTGTCCTCTTGGTGGACAGGGGGAGTGTATGTGTTACACACATTTGTGTCTATATTTCTGTTATATACATCTGGCTGTAATACAACTCTATAGCCTTCATTTAATATTCTTTCATTTAAATTTTTTTTTTAAATTTCAGTTAACGTACAGTGTAATATTACATAGGCTTCATTTTAAGTTACTCCCTTCCATTTTTGTATCTCTTTTCTTGGAGAACCAGAGGAACCTGGTTCTCATTATCCTTTCCTTATTTGCTTCCATTATCATCACTTAATTTGTTTGATCCACCTCTCTCTATATACCCAATCTCCCATCTCTGGTCTCCTTTGCACAGATGTTACCTGCTGTGGCTGGTACCCCCGACAGGTTGTTCTTCCATGAGGACACATTCTTCACCCTGTTTTGCATTTGGGTGTCAACATTTTATGTAGGAAGTAGGACATGGGTAATAATTATCAAATGGCTTTTTTTTTCTTTTATTTCCCCTTCGTAGCCCTGGATGCTCGCCTAGAAGTTGGACTTGAACAACAAGCAGAACTTATGTTGAAAATGATGTCTACTCTGGAAGCAGATTCCATTTTACAGGCATTAACAAATACATCTCCTACATGTAAGTGAAAATCACCATTCTTAGAATATTGCAATGAATGATTTATCTCTTGGTTATTTTTAAGTGCATTCAGCAAGGACAAATTTTTAAATTCCATGTGTGGTGTGAATCTGAGAAGACTAAGTATATAGCACCTCTCCCTCACTAAGTAGTAGCAAATTGAGAAAAAAGACAAAGGATTAATAAATTGGGAAAGTGGAGGGGGAACAAAATGCCTCCATGTGGTAGTATGCTTATATTCAGTCTAAAAACCTGAGTGATATTTTGTTATTGTGGTGTTGTGAAGTTAAAGAAATTTAGAGTTGTTTGCCTAGCCAGCTACCTGGGAGTTCCTTGCATTATATCCACAATTCCTATAAAGTGGGTTTTTAAATACAGTAATCCCTCACTTTTCCAGGAGAAGTAATTTTCAAGACCCCCAGTGGATGCCTGAAACCACAGTAGTGAACCCTATATATACCATATTTTTTCTATACATACCTATGATAAAGTTTGATTTACAAATTAGGCAGAGTAAGAGATTACCAACAATAATAAAATAGAACAATTATAATCATATATTGTAATAAAGGTGTGACTGTAGTCTCTCTCTCAAAATATGTTACATATTCACCCTTCTAGTGGTGAATTTTGATGATAAAATGCCTGCATGATGTAATGAAGTAAGGTGAATGACATAGGTGTAGTGATGGAGTGTTAGGCTCCTATTGACCTTGTGACTGTACATCAGATTGAGGATCATCTGCTTTCCTGACTGCAGTTGACTGCTAGTAAAAGAAACTGGAAACCATGGATAACAAAACCATTGATAAGGGGGCACTACTGCAGTGGCATCTTTGTCACCCTTAGAGACTAGGATGGAAGAGATATATACGGGCCTAATTGATCTATTGAACTGAGGAATTACTACCTGATTATCTATATCAAAGGAGAGCAAACTTTTTATATAAAGGACCAGATGGTAAATATTTTAGGCTTTCTGAGCTGTACAGTGTGTGTTGTTACTACACAACTCTGACTTTGTAGTAATAAAGTAGCCATAGACAATATCCAAACAAATGGGCATGGCTGATAGATAAATTTCCACAGTCGGGTGCCTGCCAGTCTTGATAATCAGGCTGTGTAGTCTGCTGAAGTAGAGTGCTAGACTTGGGTGCATTGCCTCCTGTCAGGTGAGCACAGTTAAGATAGCAGCCTGTCTCTCAAAAAGAAAATATTGAGGAGATTTGCTGAGGAGATGGGGATGTTTTTATTTTCCTTTACCTTTTATAAATTACTTCACCTTCTCTGGAGCATGCTGAGTAAAGGGGTAGATGGACTAGTTAGAATCGAGGAAGAGCATCATGTTCTCCTATGAAGGAGAGTTCACAACGCATTAGAGAAATCTGGGTTTTTAAACATTTCTGTGTCAAATTTAATTCTTCCGCTTTGCTATTTTCATCTGTTTCTTACCTTAGGAAGCATAGAAAAAAGGTGAAAAACTGAAGAAATGGTCTAGTGTTTTATGATCTTAATATTGGTACACAAATATTATTGTCCCTTGTCTTTCATGTAATGAAGGGATCTCTTTTGTTGGGTCAGCTTCTCCATGACCACAGACAACTAGTACTGACCTAAGTAGCCCTTTTCTTTGTTAAATATTTCTTGTTTAAAACAATTTATTAGAAGATGCTTTTGTAATTTGTATCTGTTCCTCTTAGTATTGTGTCTTTTGATTTTTATCTTGTTCAGAACTTTGTCCCCCTTTTAATAACTTTCTAAATAAACTTTCTATGGAAAATCTCTCTTAGAGTTAATGTATGTCTCTATTCCCCATGAATATATACCTCTTTATTAGTTTGGTGTATGACCTGGGAATCAGAATTTTTTGATGCTTCCCAGGTAGTTTCAATGTGAAATCAAGGTTAAGAATCAATGAACTAGAGTCTAAATTATTCTAAAACTACTTTCTTAAGAATTAGTCAAGATTCTTCTTTTTCTTCCTTTTCCTCTTTTATTAATTAGGAAAAAATTGAAAATAGAAATTGCTAGAGAGTAAGGTTTTGTTCCTTTGATGGACAAGTGCTGTGAATTGGGGAGCTTCTCTCTTTGGTGATTGTCTTTTTGACCTTCAGGTAATGTTATAAAAACAAATTTTCAAATAATAGATGAACCATTCTTAGGAATGCAATTAAAATTTTTTTTAAAGATCTTCACTTACCTGTACATACTAATAGCTAGCGAACAGTTAGTTCTCCTGATACTTTGTGTATGAAATCATAATTGTGTTTAATTTTCAGTATCACAGTCTCCCACTGGAACAGATGATTCACTTCTAGGGGGTTTACAAGCTGCGAGCCAATCCAACCAGCTTATTATACAGTTATCATCTGTCCCAATGTTAAATGTTTGTTTCAACAAACTTTTTTCCATGCTTCAAGTCCATCATGTCCAGGTATGACTTCAGGAGAAATGGTGTATTTTTATAAGTATTGTCAGCCTAGTAAAAGATGAAAATAACTGGGGAGATCTTTCTCAACCTGAAAGGGTGTTTTATTCATTATCTCAGATGGAAAAGTATTGGAGATCCTTTGATAACCATAGCTCCTCAGTGATAGGTTATTTATAATTTTTATGATTTGTAAGCTTTATTACTTTAGTTCCAGTTATATGTTGTATATCCCCCTGTATTTAAAGACTTGAATCACCTATTTTAATTTAGAAAACTATATGTATTAGGTACATTATAAATTTTAATTTAGTTAAATTTTGTTTCATCAAGAATTGTGAGATGTGTTTGCTTGCCAACTGAATTGGAGTAGTCAGAGGAAATATTTAATAAAAAAATTAATTACTCATAAGGAATCATTCATAAGGTTTTTATTTAAACAGTATTTCATTATATAATAGGTATGTTTTCTTTCCTCCTGTCAATTTTCATTCTTTTTCAGTTGGAATCACTTCTCCAGTTGTGGCTCACATTGAGCCTGAATTCTAGTTCATCTGGAAACAAAGAAAACGGAGCAGACATTTTTTTATATAATGCTAATCGAATACCTGTCATTTCATTAAATCAAGGTAAGATTTATTAGAAGGAAAATTATTAACATACTATAAATAAACTAAAAAGGCAATGAGTAGGTTAATGCTTACCTAATCTTTATCATTAGGGTTGTAATGTTTTAGTGGAAAAAAGCTTTTTTTGAAATACACTGACAATAATTAGTGAAGAGAACAAAAACCTTATTCTCTGGTTTGTGTTATCTTATGCCCATGTGTAACTAAAACTTGCAGTGTTAATCTTTGTATTTCCTAAAATATTTGTTTTATTCTTAAACTGTTCTCTTGCCACTGGTATTTCTTTTTTTGTTTTGCTTCTTTTAGTGGTTGTTTAGTTTTGAGAGACACAGCGTGAGCAGGGGAGGGGCAGAGAGAGAGAGGGAGACACAGCATCCAAAGCAGGCTCCAGGCTCTGAGCTGTCAGCACAGAGCCTGATGCGGGGCTTGAACTCACAAACCCTGAGATCGTGACCTGAGCTGAAGTCAGACACTTAACCGACTGAGCCACCCAGGTGCCCCATGGTATTTCTTAAAAATGTGAATCAGCCCCATTGGACTTGATAGATTGGAGAGGGATGTCAGTTTCCTCTAGAAGTTGTGTTAGTTAGGGGTGCCTAGGTGGTTCAGTCGGTAAAGCATTCAACTTTGGCTCAGGTCATAATCTCAGGGTTCATGAGTTCAAACCCTGTGTTGGGCTGTGTGCTGACAGCCCAGAGCCTGGAGCTTGCTTCGGGTTCTGTTTCCCACTTTCTCTGCCCCTCACCCACTCACTGTTTGTCTCTCTCTCTAAAAAATAAACATTAAAAAAAATTTTTTTTAAGTTTTATTAGTTAGCTCTTGGGTTTTTCTTTTTTCTTTTCTGTTTTTAAATGCAAGAGTTTGGAAATAATGGGAATAAAATAATATTTTTCTGTAGAAATAGAATTAGCCTTTGGCTCTGGCTGCAGGAATCTATTTAGTTGTTTGTTTGTTTTTTGTTTTTGTTTTTGGAAAGAAAAGTGTTAAATTATCATCTATTTCTGGTGCTTTCTCCCTAGCGGGATACATTCTCTATTCACATGGCTCTTAGGCTGGTCTTTCAACCTTAGTTGACACTTTCACTGGCTCACATTCCTACTTATATCTGCGTTATCTTGACAAGAGCCAGCCCTGCTTTAATTAATAGGTTTTCATTTCTTCCCCTGTACTAATAATTATTATAAATTGTGCTATTTTTTTATTTTGAAAACCATTACACAAAAACAAGAGTTGATGAGTAAAAAAAAGTATAACTTTATCATTATCATCAGATATCTGATTAGTATTCAAATTTCTAGTAGTCTCAACTGTTACAAATTTTTAAAACTTCAAATAGAATCCATATAAGGTCCACACATTTTAACTATATTTCTTTAATCCTTCTTAAGCTGTATAGGTTCCCTCCAGATCTTTTCTCATCGCCTTAACAAAGTCATTTGTCAAACAAGTTTGGTCGTTTTTCAGGATTCTTGAGTTTTAGTGATTGTGTCTCCATGCTGTTCACTCAATTTCCTATAAATAGGTTAGTTAGACCTGGGGCTTAGTTTTTTTTAAAAGGTAATTTCATAGGTCGCCTCTATTTTTACATTATGTACATACTGATGCTGAATGCCTTTAGTAATTCATTAGAGGTTTCAAAATGAGGATAGTCTATTTCTGTCATTTTTTCATTTTAGTTGAAATACAAAAAGAGAAAATTCATAGGCTATTCTGTCACACTCTGAAGGTATAGTTTATATAATAGAGGCAGGGAAAATGCCAGAACTTCTTTAGTTTTTAAATTGAATTGGTTCACAGGCAGTCTACATGCATGACCATTTAGTTTCTTTAATAAATGTTGTATAAGTTCAGGGATTTAAAAATACTTTTCTGTTTCTATTAGAATTGTTATGCTTATTGGCGCTAATGGCGCTAAAATTTTGCCATTTGTGGCCAGGGAGGAGCTTCTTTCTCCCTTCCCTTCCCTTCCCTTCCCTTTCCTTTCCTTTCCTTTCCTTTCCTTTCCTTTCCTTTCCCCTTTCCTTTCCCCTTTCCTTTCCCCTTTCCTTTCCTTTTTCCTTTCCTTTTTCCTTTCCTTTCCTTCCTTCCTTATTTTCTTTTTCTTTCTTTCTTTCTTTCTTTCTTTCTTTCTTTCTCTCTCTCTCTCTCTCTCTCTCTCTCTCTCTCTTTCTTTCTTTCTTTCTTTTCTTTCCTCTCAATACACGACTGTGTTTTTATTAGCATTTAAAGTGTGATAAATGTTCCAATCTGTTTATATTTTAGCCTGAAATCTGGAATCAGCCAATTTTCAAGGGTGTTTTAAGAGTACAGTCTGGGCACTGTATTATGTTTGTGCACTTGAATAACTTCTTTGGCTTTTCCAGCTGCCATAAGTGCTTCCTGCTTGCGCCTTCAAGTGACCTGGTTTTTGTTCTAGTTGATGCTTTTGTGGTGAAGTTGTATTGGTTTTAAGAGGTTTTACCCCATCCCTGTTTTTCCAGGATTCCCTATTATTTTCAGCTTCAGGTCTTGCAGAATGTGAAGATTTTTAGTAAAACTGTGTTGTAGTAGTAGTGCCTGTAGTTTGAAAAGGATAGCATGTTTATAGTGATAACATGTTATTTTATGGATTGAGGGCTGAGCTTTAAACTTAGCCATAAAACATTTTTTTTCTTAATTCTTCAGTGCTGTTTAACAGGGAACTCTTTTCATTTGTAAGTTTTGAAGCCATGTTTTGATGTAAAGAAATAGTGTCATACTTTAAAATTTATCTGTTTCATTTTTAATTCTTAATAAACATTTGGTTATCATTAATGAAAAATTTCCCCCCTTTCTCTTTTCTGTGTAGCGTCAATAACTAGCTTTCTCACCGTGTTAGCTTGGTATCCCAACACTCTTCTCCGGACATGGTGCCTTGTGCTTCATAGTCTAACGCTCATGACAAATATGCAGCTTAATCGTAAGTTTAGAGATTTATTCCTTTAAATCTGTTCCTTTAAATATCTGACACATACTTTTTTATTCTTACTATCTGATTCTCAAGATCTTTCTAGAAAGTGATAGAGTTGTGAAGATTATGTTCTGTCCTTGACTATGCCTCTTCTGAATTTGTTCTTAAATAACTTAGGCTTTGTGCTTCTTTGACGGTTACTCTTATCTGCTGTCACAAGTTCAAATCATAGTTTTACTTTCTAAAACCTTACTATTTATTAAAACAAAACTGATTGCTTTTAAAGTACAAAGTTAAATGTTTTCTATTTGATGTTATTCTTTTTAAAGTATCTTTGCACTTAAAAGTGATTTATTATTAATAATCATGAACATATATGATTAGGTTCCTAGGTTTTTGTTTATACATCTACATCTAGATCCCTTCTATGTTATCTTCTATAGTGCACATTGGTTTTACTTTTCACATTTAAGTCTGGGTTTAATCTGACATACTTGAGATTGTTGTTGAGTTAGTGATGAACGTTCAGACTAGAAAACAAGGACTCGCCAGTTGTGAATTGAAATTCTCGTTCTGTCTATAGATTATGACAAGAGGTGGGTAAATTTCATCCCTGTTCTTTTTGGGGTTAATTTCACTAAATAGAAAACTTTGTCATGTTGATAAATATGTCAATTTAAATCATTTTTTAGCATCAAAGTGCTATTCCTTTTTTTCATTTGGAATATGCTTTTTAAATATGGTATCAAAAACATCACTGTCTCATATTGAAGATAGATTTAACTCAAAGGATATTTTATTCAGTTCAGAAAACTGGTATGTTGCCTGTGTATCTTTGAACAGCATACAACCTTTGTGGTACTGGCCTGCAAATCTAGTGTTTGCCGAGATCTATTTTAAAAAGCAGAGTTAAAATCTACCTGAAAAGTAGATCCCTATTTCTGAAAGAGGGAAATAATTACCAAGAATAGACTCACCAAAAGATCAGTAAGCATTTTCTTTTCCAATTTCTTTTCGCTTGACTATATACTAAATAAGATGCATTTTAAACCAGCTATTTTTTATAGTCAGATTAGGAGAGGGGGGCCATAGGAGATCTGTGATAGATGAAAATACAAAACGAGCCCAATACAGTCAATGCAGTAGAGATATATATCCTTTTAATAAACTAACTCCCAGCAATATGTGAGTGTTCCTTGAAACTAAAAGATATTTGAGATACTGCATTTCCATTCTTTCAGGGTCCATTTGTTAAGAGCATTTTTTAAAAAATGTTTTACAGCTGGTTCAAGCAGTGCCATTGGAACTCAGGAGAGTACTGCTCATCTGCTGGTTTCCGATCCTAACCTGATTCATGTGTTAGTGAAATTCCTTTCTGGCACCAGTCCACATGGAACAAATCAACACAGTCCACAGGTACGGTGACTTTTGAAAACTAGCGATAGGCCCAAACAGTTCAATAAACATATTATATTTATAAAGAAAAACTTAACGTAACTAATAAAATTTTCATTGCTAAGATATTAAATGATAGCGTTTTATATTTCAGTGTACTAAAATGTTTTGAATAATATATAGTAATAGTTATACTGAAAATGAAGCACAGCAGGTAGTTAATTTTCACTTAAATTTTTACTGGATATGTATGCAGATATGTATTCTTGGCATTAATTTTGGGACAATTTAAGAAACATTACAGAAAAATGCTTACCTGGAAGTCCAGGAAACATTTAAGAAACCTTGTAATTAAAAAAGTTTTGTTTTTGAGAGAGAGAGGGCACACTGAAGGTGGGGCGGAGAGAGAGAATCCCACGAGGGGCATAGAGAGAGAGAGAAGCTCAAACTCATGAACCGTGAGATCATTACCTGAGTCAAAGTCAGATGCTTGCTTAACTGACTGAGCCACCCAGGCACGCTAGGAATTTAAAAAGTTGTTTAAAAATAATGTACTATGTTTAATGACCTCTACTATTAAGATTGATAATCTACCTAACTTAATCATTTTATAATATTAAATATATTATTTAGGAAATAGAAAGTTATATTACTCAGAGCTTATGGACATTTTTAGTCTTACTATAAACTTTCCTTGTATCAACTTAATTTCTTGTTATATTGTAATGTATTGCTTTTAAAAATAATCCTACATCAATATACTTCCTTTTTTTTTTTTTTGAGAGCGAGCATGAGCAGGGGAGGGACTTAGAGAATCTCAAGCAGGCTTCATGCATAGTACAGAGCCTGGTGTGGGGCTCAATCTCAGTGACTGTGAGATCATGACCTGCGCTGAAACCAAGAATTGGACACTTAACTGAGACACCCAGTTGCCCCCGTTATGTTTCTTTTTATATAAAATATAAATTTAGTGTTCATAGCATCTTTTTAGTGGAGGCTATGCAACATTATCATCTTTTGAATTTATAAATTTTTCTCTGGATTTGCCATTAGACAAAATTTCATTTAGTTGTGTAATCTATAATGTCATCCTTTCTATTTCATTTATTCAGTATGTTTTTTTAAATGTTTGTTTATTTATTTTTGAGAGAGAGAGAGCGAACATGAGTGGGGTAGGCACAGAGAGAGGGAGAGAGAATCCTAGGCAGGCTCCGTACTGTCAGCACAGAGGCTGACATGGGGCTTGAACTCACGAACCGTGAGAAGATGACCTGAGCTGAAACAAGAGTGGGACTCAACCAACACAGCCAACCAGGCACCCCTATTCAATAAGTTTCTAAGAGGATTCTATGTGCTAGGTCCAGGTATTGTCTTGGTACTAGGGATATAAGTAGTTACCAAGACCACGTCTCTGCCTTCTTGGATTTTAATTTCTGTTGGATACATTTAGTTATTATTATCTTACTGCACATACTTTAATTTTGTAGATCACAATAAAACAAGTGAGACAAGGATGAAGATGAGGGATGAAAATGAAAAAACTATTATAGTTAAATTGGGCCAGAGTTTTGGTGGGAGCACAGGCATATTACAAGTGATTATTATTGTACATGGAGATTCATGAATTGGGAATGTGAAGATTCCTGGAATCATTGATTTTAACTTTATTATTTTATATATAAGACAAAATGCAGGGGCGCCTGGGTGGCTCAGTTGGTTGGGCGTCCAACTTTGGCTCAGGTCACAGTCTTGCAGTTAGTGGGTTTGAGCCCCACATCGGGCTCTGTGCTGATAGCTCAGAGCCTGGAGCCTGCTTTGGATTCTGTGTCTTCCTCTCTCTCTGACCCTCCCCTGCTTTTGTGCTCTGTCTCTCTTTGTCTCTCAAAAAAATAAATTAAAAGAAAAAAATGCAGTATCTGCATTGCTCACAGTTACACAACTTGTTAGTGGTAGCGCTAGGTATTGGAGAGCATGCCATTGTATTAAATAGGTTTTTTTCCCCCTGTTTTGTTTTTTTTAAAGGCGGAGTAAGTTATTGAAGATCAAGCTTTCCTCTAAGATCTTAGTTTTATTTAGGAAATTTGGTTAAGAATGCTGTGACTTAGGTGCTTAGTATTAGAAATTAAGTTTAACTAACTTTAAAACATTTTGAAGAATTATATTTCATTTCATTTTACCAAAACTCTTCAAAGTTTTTGTGATCATAGCAAATTAGGATAGAATAAGATCATATGGAGAAGTGTTACAAAACATTCCAAAACACACCTCAGGTTACTTAGTGCATTTTTCACTATCATTACTTTCATTGACAAGATACAAGTTTGGGAAAGCAGTTTTTTATTAATTAGTACAGGTTTGTACTTTTGGTGTCTTTGTGATTTTGTTTTTTTCATCCCCACTTACGTGTTTGCTAGTCATTGGAAGCATGACCATTTGTGGATCACTTAACCTCTTTGAGTGCTTCTGCTGTGAAATGGGTATTTAGTAAGGTGGTTGGTGAAAATTAGTGTAAAAGTTCTTTTTACTTTTGAGTCATTGTGAAGATATTTCTTGTGTAATTCAGGTGAATTTTTTTCTGTCTTGAGTTACATAAACCTGTAAGTTCTAAACCATAATGCTAAAATTATTGATACTAGAATTTATGATTTTAGGGGCACCTAGGTGGATCAGTCAGTTGAACATCCGACTTTGGTTTAGGTCATGATCTCATGGTTTGTGAATTCGAGCCCTGCATCAGACTTGCTGCCGTCTGCACAAATCCCACTTTGGATCCTCTGTCCCCCCTCTTCCCTGGCCATATAAGCACACTCTCTCTATCTCAAAAATAAAAGTTAAAAATTTTAAGTTTAAAATAGATCTATCAAAACCTAAGCAAATTGGTTTCCTGCTATCATCGTTAATATTTTGTTCTTCATATGAGAAATTAAGAGTATAGCGCTTGACACGAGAGACTCTTGAACGCTGAAAACAGAGGGCGGAAGGGGGAGGGAGGAAGGGAAAGGGGGGTGATGGTCATGGTGGAGGTCACTTGTGGGGAAGAGCACTGTGTGTTATATGGAAACCAACCTGACAATAAACTATAAAGTTAAATAAAAAATAAAAAATAATAAAAATAAAAATAAACATTATAAAAAAAGAGTATAGTGCTTGATTCAATGCTTGATGCTTTTTAAATGGATAATTCTATAAATAGTATCAGTACAAAGTTTTTAATGGAATTAATTTCTCTTCAGGTTGGTCCAACTGCTACACAAGCTATGCAAGAATTTCTTACCCGATTACAAGTGCATCTTTCTTCAACATGTCCTCAGATATTCAGTGAATTTTTGCTCAAGCTAATTCATATACTTTCTACAGAAAGGTAAATTTCAATGTATGCATATGTTCCTTATGTAGAAGTAATGCATAATCCTCCAAATAAACTTTGCCTTACCATTTGTTGGGGGTTAATGTGGGAACAGATAAGAAGTATAGTAGGGATTAGAGGGGAAGTATTTATCCAGTTCACTCCTGACTTTTCATTCCATTCTGGCTCTCTCAGATTACTGATCTCTATGGAAGGAATACAGTGTGTCAAATCTTTGCTTGCTTTTAACGTTTTCGTAGATTGGTGAAATTTATTTGAAGCTGTTTAAATTTTTGTAGAATACGGATAGAGTATTAAAGCTACCAAAGATTTTATTTGAAACCTGTATGTAAGAAAACCTAAGAAAGATAGCTTACAAAAAGAAAATTACACAGTCTCATAGAGAAATCCTAAATAAATTTGTTACCAAAATCAAGCAGTATATTAAAGGAATAAATTGTGGCCATGATGGGTTTATTCTTAAAAGGCATGAATGGTTAAATATCCTAATATATAATCATATTAATGAATCATTTTCTTCATACTGTAAGGCATTTCAAAAATCTGACATTACGTTCTGGAGTGCCTGGGTGACTTAGTTGGTTAAATGACTCTTAATCTCAGCTCAGGACGTAATCTCGCACTTCATGAGATCAAGTCCCATGTTGTGCCCTTCACTGGGTGTGGAGCCTGCTTGGTATTCTCTCTGTCCCTCTCTCTGCCCTTCTCCTGCTTGCGCGTGCGCCCTCTCGCTCGCTCACTCTCTCAAAAAAAAATAAACATTTAAAAAAATAATAAAATAAAAACTAGTAATAGGTGTAGTTTAACTTATTTGTTGTATATATACAGTGAAAGATAAAGGCAAGGAGTAGATTCACAAAACCAAGGACATGATGTTACGATAAGTGTGTACATGTACATGTACGCTATTTGGAAAACATGGACATGAGGGTTTTGTGTGATGTAAATAAAAGCAGTTGACAAGCAAATATCAGTCACCATATATTTGCTTTTCCTTTTAACTAGGCTTTTTTTTAAACTGTGTATGAGACCTCCAAACATACTCATTAGACGTATGCTTTAGTATACTCCTGTTCATGTAAAGTTGTACAGTTGTACAGTTTCCTATTTTGCTCCGACACTTCCTACAGAAATGTTAGTCTTGATTTTAGTTCAGTTACGTACTATTTTTTTGTTTTGAAGGTGGAGATATTTATAGGTTGACATGCCTCAAAAACTGATCAGGAATTTCTTTTTTTCAGCTTTTTTTTTAGCCAACCCCATCTGCCCTACACATACCCTATAAATTTTCTAGTGTAGGTTCTTTAATCCAGTGCATAAGGTTTGAGGCCAAGAATGTCTTGGTTTATGTTTTGTTTGTTTTCTATGTTTTTAAGAAAGTCTCTAGTATTCCAGTAAATTAGCTAGGAGCTCTTAGGTAAATTAATTTCATGACCAGAAAGAAATACCTAGTCTTAATATGAAGACCGCATTCAGTTTTATCAGGTAAGTGTTTTGCAGATACTTTTCCTTTTTTTTTTTTTTAATTAAATGTTTGTTTATTTTCAAGAGCGAAAGAGAGACAGCATAAGCGGGGGAGGGGCACAGAGAGAGAGAGAGAGAGAGACAGAGAGAGAGAGACAGAGAGAGAATGAACTAGGCTCCTAGCTGTCAGCACAGAGCCCAACACGGGGCTCGAACTCACAGACTGCATGATCATGACCTGAGCTGAAGTCAGACGCTCAGCCGACTGAGCGACCCAGGCGCTCCTGCAGATACTTTCTGTTGGCTTTTGTGGATTATATTTTCATTTTCTTAACAGTATCCTTCAGAAAACAAGTTTTCTATATTAATGAAGTCTTATTTGTCAAGTTTCCTTATATATTATGTTTGTGTCATTAAAAAAAAAAATGCCTAATCTAGGGTCCTACACATGATCTATGTTTTCTTGTAGAAATTTCAGTTTAATTTTTATATTTAAGTTTATGTTGCATTTGGGTCAAAGTTATTTTGTTTTTGTTTGTTTTGCCTGTGGATGTCTAGTTATTCCTATGCCATTTGTTGTAAAGACTATGCTTTTTTCATTGAATTTTCTTTGTATGCTTTTCAAAAATCACTTGACATACTTGTTTTGCGAGGTTTCTGGACTCTTCTGTAGAATTGATGTTTGCGTCTATACTCTATTCTTGAAATCTGGTAGTGGTGGTTTTCCAACTTTGTTCTTTTTTCAGAATTGTTTTGGCTATTCTAGTTCCTTTGCTTTTCCACATAAATTGTAAAATAAGTTTATTGATTCTCATCTGCACTGCTAGAAATAAAACAAAACAAAACCCTGCTGGATTTTGATTGGGAATGCATTGGTCTACAGGTCAATTTAGGAAGAGTAACATAGCCTCTTTGGATTTTTCTTTGTACCCAGTCATGTAGTCACTGAATGAAAACGGTCTTACTTCGTCCTTTCCAGTGTGTATGTCTTAACCCCCAATTCCTGCCCTTCCCCTTCTCCTTATGCCCTGGTTAGTACCTTCAACATGATCAGTTGAAATGATGAAATTTGCCGTCATTTTTTCTTACTCTTATTCACAAGTCGAAATGTTACTAGCTGTAGCTTCCTTTGTAGATGCCTGATAGCAGTTTGAGGTTTTTTGTGTTCTTAATTTGCTAAGACTTAAAAAAAAAAAAAATCATGTGTTAACCTTGGATTTTGTGGAGTGCTTTCTTTGCATCTTTTGAAATGATCATATGTTGTTTCTTGTGTAGTCTGTAAATATGGTGAGTGACATTGATTTTTTAAAAAGTGTTGATCAATATGTGGTCCTAGGATAGACTCACTGCTCACTTGGTCATGATATATTATCCTTTTCATATCTTGCTAAATTGAATTAGTTAACATTTTGTCGATTTTTGAATCTATCTTTATGAAGAATGTTTGCATTTTTCTTCTAATCTCTCATTTTTATGAAAAGTGCCTGTTTTTTATAAAAGTTAATTCTGGGCTCATAAAATGAGCGATCCCTTTTCTTTTCCCTGAAAGAAGTTGTGTAAAATTGGTAACTTAAATATTTGATAGTACTCACCACTGAGGCATGCTGAGTCTGGAGTTTTCTTACAGAAAACATTTTCAATTTATTTTATATAGTAAAGGACTATTCATGTGTTCTATTTCTTCATGAGTGAGATTTGGCAGTTTGCATCTTGACGGAATTTGGTCATTTCATCTATGTCGTTCAATTATTTGTACTATTTCCTTATTATCCTTTTAATATTGATGGGCTTTACTTCAATTCCTATTTTCATTACTGATATTGGTAATTCTTATTTATTTATTTATTTATGTCATTCTTGCCAGAAGTTTATCATTATTTTTGGTATTTTCAGAGAGCCAACATGAAGCTTTGTCCTACAACTCAATCCTGTTTTAGCACTATCCAAAATTAGTGTCAGACTCACAGGTTTAACTACTCAGTACTATAAGACTGCCCTCACTTTAGAGGGCACTGGTAAGTTGCAGGTTGCCACACTTATGTCAGATTTGGGTACAAATTCAGGGGTTCTCACAGCACCCTCCTCAGTTTTGGTAATTTGTAAAATTGACACATAGGACCCAGGAAAAACACTTACATTTACTGATTTATTATAAATTATATAACTCAGGAACAGCTAAGTGGAATAGATGCATGGGCAAAGTGTAAAGTTGGGTGTCTGTGAATGGGTTTGAACATCAAGGGTTCTGTGTTACCACCGTTGCATACACCAGGATTTAGCAGTTTGTTAAATATATTAGCTGAATTCTTACTCATTTGTATGTTGCCAGTGTCTCTTCTCAAATTCTGTCACAGGAAAGCCAAGCTTCTGTTCTGTTTCCTTGGAGGTGCCTATCTTTCATGGATTTCCGTCTCTGTAATGGGTTTATGTGACTTTATAGTTAGTTTCACTTTTTCTTGTTAACTTGGGGGCAGTATTTTCTCCAGCTTTTTTGTATTTTAGGCATAAGCAGAACTTGAGAACATTTAACTTTGATGCGTAAGAATTATTTGACTTAATTTTTAAAAATCATAATCAGTAGAAAATGTTTAAAATAGCACCATTTGAGGATATGAAAAACCAGAGCTTATTCCGTTAGGAGTACCATGTGATACTGAAATATTTAATCCGTAGCTTCAAAATCACCCGTTTGATTACTTGTCCTTTAGTTTTCTATTGGAAGAGAAGTCATTTTTGATTTTGTGTCAAGTGGAAGACAGTAAGAATATTCAAGAAGAGATGGAAACTATGCTGCAAAATGGAACATTGAAAACCAAGAGTTTAATTACTTTGTTAGCTCTCTTGTATTATGGTGGTTATTTTTTTAAAAATTTAAGATGGATTAATTTTTAATCCTCTCTCTTTTTCTGCAGGGGTGCTTTCCAGACAGGCCAAGGTCCTCTTGATGCCCAAGTAAAGCTCTTAGAATTTACCCTGGAGCAGAATTTTGAAGTTGTTTCAGTTAGTACTATTTCTGCTGTAATAGAGTCTGTCACCTTTTTAGTGCACCACTATATCACTTGCTCAGACAAAGTAATGTCTCGAAGTGGATCGGATAGCTCGGTGGGTGCTCGAGCATGCTTTGGGGGACTCTTTGCCAACCTTATTCGTCCAGGTGATGCAAAAGCAGTTTGTGGCGAAATGACAAGAGATCAACTCATGTTTGATTTGTTAAAACTGGTTAACATTTTAGTACAGCTGCCTCTTTCGGGCAATAGAGAATACAGTGCAAGAGTGTCTGTGACCACCAATACGACAGACAGTGTTTCAGATGAGGAAAAAGTCTCTGGAGGCAAAGATGGTAATGGAAGCAGTAGTAGTGTTCAAGGATCACCTGCATATGTTGCTGACTTAGTGTTAGCCAACCAACAGATTATGAGCCAGATTTTGTCTGCTCTGGGCCTGTGTAATAGCAGTGCCATGGCGATGATAATTGGTACGTATTGAGAATATTTAATCTTATACTTGTTTTTGGTATTGTATCTCTTTGTTTTAGCAACATACAGATTGATTTTTTTTATTACTTTATAGTGTAAATCTACTCTATTGCAAACTTCTTAGCATGATGTAAGTGAAACGTTTTATACAGCGCTTCTATCAATAAGTGAAATAGAAATTATGAATAATTTTAAGTGTGAACTTTTTAAATAGTATAATATACTACCCAAATAACTTGTAATTTTATATTAAGAAAAAATCAGTCTCCTTATAAAGTATCAGGCACCATCCTTTATAGTCACACATCTCTAATGTTTTAAAGATGAAGAATTTCACATTGAATTTATTAGGGAACCAGTAAGGTTTATTGATTCCCATTTTCTTAAAATGTGAAGTGTAAAATTTTATCCAAAGTGTAACCATTTCTGTGACACATACATCAGTGTAAAATTTCTGTATTGTTGCTTTTTTTACCTGTTTGGAAGCTAATATATTGTACTTCTGTAAATTGTGACAAAATTAATTCCATTAATTCCATTCTATTTTTACTTTCACTGTGTAAGGGAAACAACCATCTTTTTTTTTTTTTTTCAAATTCAGTGTCTTGAAGCATAGTTATGTAAAAATGCTACTTATTTTTCTCTCCATTTCCTTTGTTCTTGATATATAGCTTATATGTAAGATGATATTGCTCAGTCATATAACAGAGGTATCTCATGTAAGAAGATACCCCAAAGCATGCTTTACTGAATGCTATGATGAATATCTCAGTTTCTAGTATATGTGTACACGTATGTATATATTCACACACATACACATATATATAGCTGTTGTATACCCAGCCTTCAATGGTTTGAGGAAAAATGACTCTTCTATTTTAATTGTTACTGGTTTTAAGTAAGTAAGTTTTTAATTTGTTAAAAAAAAAATGTGTAATCTTTTTATTTAAACTAGGGGCAAGTGGATTGCATCTTACCAAACATGAGAACTTTCATGGTGGGTTAGATGCTATCTCAGTTGGGGATGGATTATTTACCATACTGACAACCCTCAGTAAGAAAGCTTCTACGGTCCACATGATGCTACAGCCGATTTTAACCTACATGGCCTGTGGATATATGGGCAGACAAGTAAGTTCAATCCGGCAACTATTTCAGTAATTTGAATAGTTTCTGGCAATGGAAACAGAAAAGTATTTATAGACAAAGACAGAGGATTCATATATTTGAAGAAGAACAGCATCATCAAGTAAGAACTAGAGAGTGTTAAATAAAATTTGAATGGAAAGTTTTTTTGAGTCCATGCTGTCAAAAATGAGCACAGTGATATAAGGATAAAAGATTAAACATAATCTTAAATTTTAGATTGTTTTCCTGTTCTCTCAAGAAGTACTTTTCTTTTTCTCTAGAAATAGCATAGTGGAATACTAAAATGTTCTCTGTAGATGCTACAATCAAAAATTTAATGCGACTATGTTTTCAAGCTATGTTGCATGTTTGTTTAATATCTTTTCGGCTAAAAGGGATTTGGGTAATTTTAAAAGAAAAATAGGTTAGAATACTACTGCTTTTTATTTTTCCTTCTTATAAAATGAAATTGTAGGAACCAGTGTGATGATTTTAACTTCTAGTCCATTTACCATTTTTCAAATGCAGGTTTTAAAATGTACTTTCTTAAGGAGTATTTTGTGTGTCAACGTAAATTACTAGTTTCTTAAAATGTCACCATATATATATATATGTATGTATATACACGTGCACACATTACTCCATTAATGGAAAGATATTTGAGAAGGACAGTTTTTAAAAGAAATTAGTGTCTAATGGAAAACGAAATCAGTGCACATTAATTTGAGGTAAAAAACGATAATAGTAGATAAAGACAGATTCTTAATTTAAAAAATACTCTGAATTAAAAAAAAGACTACACTTCCTTTTTGATTCAGGTAAGATTTCTTATGTCTTTTGGTAGATTTGTTGAATTTGTGATTTAGATTAAGGCTGTAATTTTAGAATACTTAACTATAAAAGAATATTACATTTAATAAGTTTAATAGGTCCTGATTACAGGAAACTAATTATCACTGTTATAAAGTCATAATATACATGTGGTTTTTTCTAGGGCTCTCTTGCTACTTGCCAGTTATCTGAACCATTACTGTGGTTTATTTTGAGAGTATTGGATACTAGTGACGCCTTGAAAGCATTCCATGACATGGGTAAGATAAATTCCAAAAATTATCACTTAAGTGTACTCATTTGACACTGTATGTTCTCATTTTTGTAGTCGTATGTGAAAGGTGACTCATTGTCAAACTATCTTATTTTCATTTGGTGTTCTTTGTAAATTAGGTGGAGTTCAGCTCATTTGCAACAATATGGTTACTAGTACAAGGGCTATTGTAAACACTGCAAGAAGTATGGTATCAACTATTATGAAATTTCTTGATTCTGGTCCCAATAAAGCTGTTGACAGCACTTTGAAAACAAGAATACTAGCTTCTGAGCCTGACAATGCAGAAGGGATCCATAACTTTGCACCCCTGGGTAAGAAAAGAATTACTAAATCTTTCTGGTATGAACTTATATATTTTATTAGCTGGTATGAAGCAAAAATAGTTCTTGAAGTAAGTTGATCATGTGATAATGTCACCAATTACGAACAAGTGATTTTAAAGGTAGTGATTTTTGAAACATTCTGTTGATTAGAAGGAAGTTTTTTAATAGCTCTTTCGCAATCTTATTTGTTTTTATTTCTGAATTAAATAGTAACACAATTTGTGAAAAGAAATAGCAGATTCAGTGTCAGTTTTCACTGTAAATGGTAATCAGTTTAAAGAACTTGTTCCATCTTATTTTGAGTGATATTTTTTAAGAAGCTTCAGTTTTAGATAGTTACTCCTTTTTCCAGTTTATATAGTTTCTTTTTATATATTTCTTTCTATATTTCTAATTCATGAAAATTGACAACTAAGATAAAGCTGATTATTTTCAAGTTGAAGAATGTCTTGAACAATTTTTTAATTAAATCACTGAAGAATTATTGTGCTAGATTTGTTATTTAGTTTTCTTTCGATGTGTGAGTATAAAGAAATTAGGCAACGATTAATAATGAACTTATCACCTTGCAAGTTGACTGGATGTCTTGATATTTTGTGAATACTGTGACAAATCATGCTAAACACACTAAAAAATAAGTTTGTAGCATCAAATGTTCATCACTTAGCTAATTTTTCTGATTGAGTGATTATTTAGATAGTTCGTGATAGTTTGTTTGGGTTCTTTTACAGAGTTTTTATTATATTAAAAATATCTTCTGTAGGTACAATTACATCTAGCAGTCCGACTGCCCAGCCGGCCGAGGTGCTGTTACAGGCCACGCCTCCCCACAGAAGGGCTCGCTCTGCTGCGTGGTCCTACATCTTCCTCCCAGAGGAGGCTTGGTGTGACCTCACCATTCACCTTCCTGCTGCAGTGCTACTTAAAGAGATACATATCCAACCTCACCTTGCATCTCTAGCGAGTGAGTAATATTTTTTGTAAAGAAGCATTATGAAAATAAACTCTAATGTAGGAACACTTAAAAATGAGAAAAATATTTAGTAAACGGTGATATACTAAGGTATGATTCCCAGATTGCTTAATTTTGAAGTTTTTTGTATAATATTCAACTTTACCACCATATCATTTCCCATGGAATGAATCGACATAGCTACTCCCCTTAAACAAATAGAATGTTTCCTGAAATCCAAACAAATATATTTCAGTTATATATAATTTTGCCTTGCCTTTCTCCCCAAATTTATTAAGCTATATAGCATTAAGTTGAAATGAGTGTTTTACACACCTGTGGATAGCAGTCGTTTTCTCTAGCCCCATCCTCAGTGCCAGTCCTGCGGTGGGAAATTAGCTTGGATTTATACGTTGTTTTCCCCTCTTCCCATTGTAAGGTTATTGCATGTACATAATTTTTTATTTTAATAATTTGAGTGTAATATTTTTAATATTTGAGTGATTTTTTAAATTTGTACTGTATTGAGTATCATTCATTTGGTGCTTTTCCATTGAATATATTTTGTTTTCACTTTGCAAGGTGTAAATAATTGAAAAGAGTTTTTAGGAAAAAAGTTTTACATTTAGCGGAAAAAGAACTCTTCAAGTATTCATGAAAGAATCTGAAATACTATATTGCATTTTGATCCCCAGATTCTTTTAGCATAAGCAGTGATTTGGGGGCACCTGGATGGCTCAGTTGGTTGAGTGACCAACTCTTGATTTTGGATCAGGTTTTGATCCCAGTGTCCTGGGATTGAGCCCCACGTCAGGCTCTGCTGGCTAGGCGTGGAGCCTGCTTGGGATTCTCTCCCTCTGCCCCTTTCTCCCCTCACATGCTCTCACTCTCTCTAAAAATAAAACTATAGTGATTTTTAAATGTTTGTTTATTTTGAGAGACAGAGACAGAGTGTGAGCAGGGGAGGGGCAGAGAGAGAGGGAGACACAGAATTGGAAGCAGACTCCAGGTTCTGAGCTGACAGCTGACAATCCTGCAGTGGGAAATTAGCTTGAATTTATGTATTGTTCCCCCCCCCTTTCTATTGTTTTATTCCCATTTGTTTATTTTTAGAGTGAGAGACTGAGTGTGAACAGGGAAGGGGCAGAGAGAGAGAGAGAGGGAGACACAGAATCTGAAGCAGGCTCCAGGCTCTGAGCTGACAGCTCGAACCCACGAACCATTAGATCATCACCTACGCCGAAGTTGGACGTCTGCTTAACCGACTGATCCACCCAGGCGCCCCCAAAACATAGTGATTTTTATAGAATTGTTGAAACCGTCACATTCATTTATGTTCATTGATTAATTCTCATTGTTTTCAAATGTCACTCAGTAATTGCATGAAGAACTGTGGGAATCTTTATACACCCCTGGCATGTGTGGAATAATACATTTTTCCACTTACTTGCAACACTAGACGATTATTTACCAATATCGTTGTGGAATTCAAACTTCTTAGATGAAAATAGATATAATGAGTACAATGGCAGAAGGAAAAATGCGTTAATCCATAGTGTTTTAACAGATCGAAAACAACTATATTATATGGTAACATATAAGTTAACATAAGATGTCAGGGAAAATCTCAGATGGGGAGGAATTTGCATTTATTTGGTAGGAAAAAGAGTGGTTCTTATAAATGGTGGCTTTGAAGTGAGGCTAGATTTTGCACTTGGGAATTGAGACAGAAGACTGTTATAAGGAAGTACTCTGTTCATTATTTAAAAAAAATATCACTAGGGTAGGTATTCCCTACTGTAATTGTGCTTAATAAAACATTTTGGTTTTATTATTGAATTGGAGCAGAAATTAAAGATATATTTTGTTCCAGTGGAAATTATACCGCATTTAGAATCAGATATGGGCTTTAATATAAAATGTGCCGTTTGTTCATGTGGGAGTTTGGATTATTTAATCTCTTTGACTCTGTTTGTATAAAGTATGGATAATACTTATCTCAAAAGTGAAGATTAAACTTCAAAATTGATATGACTTGTCTAGTTCTCACTGTGAACTTAACATGTAATTGGCATATGTTAAGATACTTCCTAATTTTGTAATTGAAGTTAAAATTAAAATCAAAGTTCAAAGGTCATTTTAGTTGCTAGATACATTTATGATACAGGCTTCCATGTTACATTAGAAATCATTTTCCCCTAGCAGCTGCCAGTTGTTACTTCATTGAGCCTTCTTAAATGTTAGTAGAAAATGATTTGAAATCTTCTGGGTTATTAGTTAAATTTTTAAAAGGAAATAAAATACCAGAGGCAAAAGCAGTTTTTAAACTCAGTTGTGTTAAAAAAAAAACATTGCAGTATGGTATTAGTGAAATAATGAGTTGGTAGAAAAGCACTTTTTTTTAAATTATTTTTTAAAGTTTATTTATTTATTTTGAGAAGGAGTGAGAGAAGAGAGAGAATCCCAAGCAGGCTCCAAACTGTCAGCAAGGAGCCAGCATGGGGCTCAGACTCCACAGACCATGAGACCATGACCTGACACGAAGTCATACACTTAACCAACTGAGCCACCCAGATGCCTCAAAGCACTTTGTTTTTATTTTGTTATTCTTTCTCCAGTTACTTACAGCAGTAAACCAGAGCATATTAATCAAATGTCCCACATTGTTGGTGATAATTCTGAGTAATAGAAATAACAGAGTAATTGCCAATTTGGCAACTTTTTTCATGCCGAGACTCAGCTATGTAAATGTGGGTTACGTATATTCAGATATTCTTTTTAATTAGGTAAGTGTTACAATTTTTAAAAGATTATTTTTGTTATATTGTAGATTGCCTATCTTATGTTAGAAAATAGCCCCTAAATCAGTCATGATGAAAGTCAGTGACCAAGTATAATGTGGCATATAAATTATCTTTTTGCAGGTTCACAATGAATATAACTAAAAGCTGCTCTTTTACTGGGATTTCCACTAAACCATGAAGTCCAGTTCACGTTTTCTTTAGTAATTTTTCAATATTCTCTTTCTGCAGCCTGCCCATCCTCAGTGTCTGTTGAAGTGAGTGCAGATGGGGTAAACATGCTACCTTTGTCCACTCCTGTTGTCACAAGTGGTCTCACCTACATAAAAATTCAGCTGGTAAAAGCTGAAGTGGCTTCTGCTGTATGCCTCAGACTTCATCGCCCACGAGACGCCAGCACATTAGGCCTTTCACAAATTAAATTACTGGGCCTCACTGCTTTTGGTACCACGTCTTCAGCAACAGTTAATAATCCCTTTCTTCCATCTGAAGATCAGGTTTCCAAAACAAGGTATGTTTTATTTTTCATTCTTTTTTTTTTAATGTTTTACTTATTTCTGAGAGAGAGAGGGTGAGCGCTCTTGAGCAGGGGAGGGGCAAAGAGAGATGGGGACAGAGGATCTGAAGCAGACTCTGCAGTAACGGCAGCGAGCCCATGTGGGGCTTGAGCCCATGAACCGTGAAATCATGACCTGAGCTAAAGTCAGATACTCAACCAGCTGAACCACCAGGGGCCCCTTATTTCTTCTCATTCTTAAAAAAAGCTTTCTGAGCTTTCTATGAAATTATTTATTCTGTGGTTTGTTTTAGGGCTTAGGAAATTCTTTGTTCTATAGGTAGTTTATATAATACCATAATTTTATTAGATGTAATAGAGATAATAATTCTTTAGAACCAGAACTTGGAGCCTGGTTAAAATGGAAGTTGATGTGTGTTTCACTCCTGAGATACATACAGTGTGTAGTGTATGAATTCCCACATCCTGTTAGCAGGATGCATCCGAGCCGTACAGAGTGGCCGTAGGGCAGAGACCTGGTCTTGTGTGATGACTGCTAAATGACAGTTAGCAGAAGGGTTAGGTTGGAACCATGCAAATTGACCAAATAAACAAGGACCTGAATGTATCCTTTAATTCACACTCATCTGATAAATTTTGATAGTTGAAAATGTTATAGACTGGTTCTATTGAAAGTTTTGCCTGATAAGAAAATTAGGGTTTTTTGTTTTATTCTCAAGCTGCCAAGACATTATAGTTTTGCAAGGCTATAATCCCTGTGCATTTTATATTTAAACATACACGTGTATATAAAAAAGCATTTTCTGACGGGGCACCTGGTTGGCTCAGTCAGTAGAGCATGTGACTCTTGATCTTAGGGTCATGAGTTCAAGCTCCACATCGCACATGGAACTTACTTTAAAAAAAAGAAAAAACCATTTTCTGACTGATTAAAAAAAAGACAAGCACGTAGTTCCTAAATGCTGTTAATGGTTAAGTATTTTTATTTGTTACATTATGGAGGAAACTTACTGAGCTTAATTCCTTACTGATGTTACAGGCTTTTTTAAATGCAGATTGGTGTTATTTATGAAACACAACATGCCGAGTTTTCAGTTTTATTTTACCCCAGAAATAATCTGAGCTACTTGAATTTACCATGTAAGCTGCTTTGTGCTGTCTATTTCAGCATTGGCTGGTTACGGTTATTACATCATTGCCTTACTCACATAAGTGATCTGGAAGGAATGATGGCAAGTGCAGCGGCACCTACTGCTAATCTGCTGCAGACTTGTGCTGCCTTACTGATGTCCCCGTACTGTGGGATGCACTCCCCCAACATTGAGGTCGTGCTTGTAAAGATAGGACTGCAGTCCACGAGAATTGGCCTGAAGCTCATAGACATTCTTCTGAGAAACTGTGCAGCATCAGGGAGTGATCCTACAGGTGACTTTTAACTTTGATATTTTATTTTTACCTATCTGCAAAACAGTGACAGTTAAATTAAGTAAGCTTTGTGATGAAATCTGTTTCTGAAATTAATTTTCATTATGGCTTCAATGTTCTTGGAGTTTTTTGTAATTGCTGTAATTTATGAAAGAGTTATTTTTAATTAACATTTTAAAATTAAATTGAGCAAATGTTGCTATACCATATGCTTATATAGCAAACTTCCTTTTGGTTTTTTATTGCAAGATCTAAACAGCCCTTTACTTTTTGGAAGACTGAATGGACTCTCTTCCGATTCTACGATAGATATTCTTTACCAGCTTGGAACAACTCAGGATCCTGGAACAAAAGACAGGTATACATTGATCTTGTTTTTAATTAACTAATTAATTAATTTATTTTTTAATGTTTATTTATTTTGAGAGAGAGAGTGAGAGAGAGTGAGCAGGAGAGAGACAGAGCGACAGGGAGACAGAGAATCCTGAGCAGGCTCTGCGCTCTCGGCACAGAGTCTGATGCGGGTTTTGAACCCATGGACAGTGAGATCATGACCTGAGCCGAAACCAGGAAGCAGACGCTCAACCGACTAAGCCACCCAGGCACCCAGATCATGTTTTTTATATAAGGACACACATACACACAGTTACATGATAGTGAACGTTGCTTAGAATACTTTCTCCTTAGGTCATTTCATAAAAATCAAGACTGTTGATTATATTGGACGTTTATCTATATGCTTTACATGATATAACTTCTAGAGGCTTTTGTGAATATTAAACATCAATTTTTATATATTCGGACATACCTTAAGCAAATTTGACCTGAAATAGAATTGTAATCAATATTACTTTTGACAAATGGAATGGAATAAAATACTACAATTTTTGAAATGTTTATTTACTTCAAGAGAGAGCCCAAGCGAGGAAGGGGCAGAGAGAGAGAGGGAGAGAGAGAATCCCAAGCAGCCTCGGCACTGTTAGTGCAGAGCCCACCACTGGGCTTCACCTCACGAACCATGAGATCATGACCTTAACTGAAATCAAGAGTCAGACGCTTAACTGACTGAGCCACCCAGGCTCCTCAAAATACTACATGTTTTTATGTGAACCATGCTGTTAGGAGATCTTTATAAATTGTGATGGCGTGAAATCATACTATCTTAGGTAGCATTTCCAGTGTGTGAATATTAGAATATTCTGTCCATATTAGGTACCTAGACTATTTTGACAAAGGTAATGTTTGTTTTGATTACTTATTATTTATAATATTCATTGACACCTTTTCATTGGACTCTCTACCTTCCTTCTCCTTCCTGTTGCAAGCTGAAACATTGTCTTACCAAGTAAATAATACCTGAACATCTCACCTAAATGTTAAGTGATGCTTTACGTATAGATAATTTTAGATAAGATTTACAAATGTAGCTCTTCTTTGATGTCTTCTACCTCCACATTGAGAAGAACTTCCAAGTATTGTTGAAACATGCTTTTGACAGATTTTTGAGTGATGGGGCATTCTCTTGTTTTATATATATCATTGATCTATATCAGAAAACATTTATAGAATGTGTGACTCTATAAACAGATAATTTTTATTGTTTTCTGAGTTATATTATCCTTTAATATTTTGATTACTATTTAAGAAAATTATTGGATATTTTGTTACTTTGTTTATAAATTATTAACAAAACATTAATTTTGTGGGTACTTACTCATTTTATTGGTATTTACTGAATAGCTGCTGTATGCCTGGCACTGTGCTAGATACTGGAGTGTCCAGGTTAATTGAATCCAGCTTTTTGCATTGGATTGGGGAGACAGAATGCTGTCACTCACAAGGGAAGATTTATATGAGTCAGACTTGGGAGTATGGGATAGTGTCCAGCATGACAGGTGCCTAGTAAATATTGATACTTTAACCACTGATAATGTAATAGCTTTTTACATATTTTAGGCTAGTTGCTTTCATATTCCCCAATGAAAAATGTTTAATTGGCATTTAAGCAAGTAAATTTATTTTCAGCATGGTAACTAATTATTTTAATTAATTATTTATTTCATTATTTCAGCATGGTCAATTATTTTAATTATTTTCACCATGGTAAATTAATTGATCAATTTTTATATTAAATGTCAAAATATTAAATAAGTTGACTTCTATTAAACTTTTTATGCTTAATTACGCTTCACATAATATTTGAAAATAGAATGGAATTTTTTTGGAATTAAAAAAATTTTTTTTTTTGTTTATTTATTTCTGAGACAGAGAGAGACAGAGCACAAGTGGGGGAGGGGTAGAGAGAGAGGGAGACACATAATTGGAAGCAGGCTCCAGGCTCTGAGCTGTCAGCACAGAGCCCAACGTGGGGCTCGAACCCACGAACTATGAGATCATGACCTGAACCAAAGTTAGACACTTAACTGACTGAGCCACCCAAGGCGCCCCTGGAATATTTTTTGATAGAAGAAATTTGTGCCAAATTTGAATCATAATGGTTAATAGAGTTAAAAAGAATGTAAAAAATTGGTTTTAAATATTTTTCTGAAACAGTCTTCTTAAAATTTCTTATAACTATTTAATTCCTTAATAGTTTATATTTTTTTATCATAGGAAAATTACCCTAAATAAAATTGTTCTCACTGCATAATACTTTTTAAAACATAAATGTTTTAGAACTGACATAATAACAACATACTGGCTTCTGTGGACTGAGAAAATCTTACTCTTCTCTAATTGCCTCATCTGCTTTCTCTTTTTCTGACTTATATTTATTTCCTATCATAGGAAATTTAAAGGGTCTAGTTCTGGGGTGCCTAGGTGTCTCAGTCAGTTAAGCGTCTCTTAGTTTTGTCTGAGGTCGTGATCTCACAGTTTGTGAGTTTGAGCTCTGCATCGGGGTTTGCGCTGACAGTGAGGGGCCTGCTTGGGATTCTCTCTTTCCCTCTCTTTCTCAGCTCCTCCCTCCCCCCCCCCAAATTAAATAACTTAAAAAACAGTAAAACAAAGGGCCTTGTCCTTCAGGGCAGAGAAGCGGATTAAGTACCATGATATGTCTTCCTACCCCCATTTCCTGTACCCTGGAGCAGTGAATCTTGTGATCGAAACTAGAAATTTGAAAATAAACAAAAAGAGAAACACGGTGTTTTAAGAACTCAGTATTGGAAAAATGAGGGCTTACCCCATTTTCTGTATTTTATATAAACTCCAACGCGATATTACTTTAAAAAATGTTCTTGGGGTGCCTGAGTGACTCAGTCGGTGAAGCGTCCAACTCTTGATCTCACAGTTCCCTGATTTTAAGCCCCTGCGCTGACTCTGACTCTGCAGAGCCTGCTTGGGATTCTCTCTCTCTCTCTCTCTCTCTCTCTCTCTCTCTCTCTCTCTCTGCTCCCCCCCTGCTCACTCTGTCTCTCAAAGTAAATAATACACTTAAAATTTTTTTTAAAAATATTCTCAGTTTGTATTCCCTCACCTCCAGGGTATTGGGTAGGATGACCCTTGAAAAAAAGTACTTATGTTGGCTCTATATTCTGTTGTCAGAGTGCAGAGTCTGCTAGTAGTATTTAATGTTTGGGGGCTGGGGGTGTAAGACATGCTATATTGCATGAGCTTCTGCACAATGAAGAATTAGCCCTCAATTCTAGGTTGTGTGGATTTGTTATAAGATGAAAGAAAATTTACAGGAGACAGTGAATTTGTTAAGCTTTGTATCCCATAAGTCCAGATTTTTATAGGGTTTTTTTGGTAAATGAGCTAAGAAATTAACCAATGTTTATATGCAGAATTATAGTTATGTTATTTTCAAACATTTTCATCAGTTAAGATTAGTAAGGTTATTGGAATACTATAACTACTATATCCTTTTTGCATTTCCTTCCCATTTTAGATTAAAATTACCAAGAATAATTAGTGTATTACTCTCATAAATACAGTCCTTACTTGTTATGGTGATATTTATCCATAATAAATGTCAGTTGTGGTATAATTGGTTTTTTGAATTCATTTTCTTTTAAGAATTCAGGCCTTGTTAAAATGGGTCAGTGATTCTGCAAGAGTGGCTGCTATGAGGCGAAGTGGCAGGATGAGCTACATGTGCCCTAACTCTTCGACAATAGAGTATGGTCTTCTCATGCCGTCTCCCTCTCATTTGCACTGTGTAGCAGCAATTCTGTGGCACAGCTATGAACTACTTGTAGAGTATGATTTACCAGCGCTGCTGGACCGAGACCTCTTTGAGTAAGTACAATTTTTGTCCTTGTCTTCTCTTAGTGTATTGTTCTAGGTGTTCACTTGATGAAATAGTATTTTATATGCCTATTTGGATAATACTTTGAAAGAGTAGTTAACTATAATCAGGTATAATTTTGAAATTAGATGCACACAGATTTAATGAAACTTATCTCCATGTTTTAAGAAGAAATATTAGTGTCATTATTAGCTTTTTACCATGTAAAATTGGAGTGTTTAATGTGTGTGTTCATTCAGGTCATAGTGTTTATTCCTTTTTGCAAATTTACCCACCAGAATTTTTTATTGTGCTTGTGCACACGCAAACAGGGGAGGGACAATGGAAGAGAGAAAATCTCAAGCAGATTCCATCCCAAGTGTGGAGCCCAACATGAGGCTCAATCCCACAACTGTGAGATCATGATCTGAACTGAAATCCAGAGTGGGACACTTAACCAACTGAGCCACTCAGGCACCCCCAGTTTTTTTTGTTTTGTTTTTTATCTTTAATGTACAACTAGTTAAGGAGTAAAAATGTAACTGGAAGTTTTGAAGGAGTTACTGCTTTAGAGAGTTTTTATGATTAGTTGTTTTTACTATTTTCTAGTCATCTGATAGGATTTTGTTCTTTTGGTAGTTTCCACTTAAACCACAATTCTTTATCATACTTAGCTAAGACTTGGCTGAACTTACCGCCTGCAATTGCTAAGTCTGTAACAGAATATTATATTTATTTCTGAGGAGTTACATAACCTAATGATAGATTGGCCTCTTGTCCTTTTTAGTCTGTCATTTTCATATTTGGTCTCCTCAGTTGGCATAACCCATGACTTTATTGAATTTCTAATAGTTTTTGATTTGCAAACGTGAATTTTAAGCCATCAGTCATGTCAAATTCAATCGGAACATTTCTATTGTGTAATTTTTCAGTGTTTCTTTTTTTATTTAAGTTTATTTATTTTGAGAGAGAGCACGAATGGGGGGAGAGAGAGAAAGAGAGAGAGAGAGAGAATATCCCAAACAGGTTCCACCCCATCAGTGCAGAGCCTGATGTGGGGCTTAAACTCAGGAACCATAAGATTATGACCTGAGCTGAAATCAAGAGTTGGACCCTTAACCAACTGAGCCACCCAAGCACCCCTTAGTGTTTCTTTATATGACTCTTTTGAGGTCACACAGAGAATGGTAGATCCATTTTATACAGATCTCTTGATTTTCTGTACAGATTTTACAAGTCTAATCTAACTTTGTCTACCTAAGTACTTAAATAATGTATATCAAAGCAGTCATCTTGAAGTCTTATGGTATTCTATGTCAAATAAAATGTATACTTTTATAGATGCTATGATTTTATACAGTGTATGTTGATTTTCAATAGAAGTATTGGAAAAATGAGGGCTTTCTAAATTTAAATACATAACATTAACCTGGTGTCTTTTATTCTCCTAGGTTACTTTTTAATTGGTCCATGTCTCTTCCCTGCAATATGGTTTTGAAGAAAGCTGTTGACAGTCTACTTTGCTCAATGTGTCATATACACCCAAATTATTTTTCTTTGCTCATGGGCTGGATGGGGATTACTCCTCCTCCAGTGCAGTGCCACCACAGACTGTCAATGACTGATGATAGCAAAAAGCAAGATCTTACTTCATCCTTAACAGATGACTCTAAAAACGCTCAAGCGCCTCTCGCACTAACTGAATCACATTTGGCAACCCTTGCGTCCTCTTCTCAATCTCCAGAAGCTATCAAACAATTACTAGACTCAGGTTTGCCTTCTCTTCTTGTGAGGAGTCTGGCTAGTTTCTGCTTCAGTCACATTTCTTACTCAGAAAGCATTGCTCAGTCAATAGATACTTCCCAGGACAAGCTCAGGCGGCATCATGTTGCCCAACAGTGTAATAAGATGCCTATTACAGCAGACCTGGTTGCTCCTATTCTTAGGTTTTTGACAGAAGTTGGCAGTAGCCATGTTATGAAAGACTGGCTCGGTGGGTCTGAAGTCAATCCACTATGGACAGCACTTCTGTTTTTATTGTGTCATTCTGGGTCCACTTCTGGAGGACATAATTTAGGTGCACAACAACAGACTAGTGCAAGATCGGCTTCTCTTTCTTCAGCTGCTCCAACAGGATTGACTACTCAACAGAGGACAGCAATTGAGAATGCCACTGTTGCATTCTTCCTGCAGTGCATTTCATGCCACCCTAATAATCAAAAATTGATGGCCCAGGTAAGATTAGAAATATTGGTGTAAGGTTTAGGCATCTTACTGTTTTAAAACACTGTTAAATAACACTAATGAAATTAGTTGAGAATGGGGTATGTATCGCAGGTGATGATGAAGATTGGGATTTGGTGCATTTGAAGATCTAAATTGAAACTGTAATTAAAAGTCTTGATATCTCTTCCCTCTTCCTCTCAACTGTTACATATTCCTTTTAATGAAATAATGGGCAAATACGTGGTGATTCTAGCTACAGATCATACATTCCTCCTTATAAACTCATCCCTTCCTACCCACTATAAAAAAAGCCAGATGAACAACACTTGGGTTGCTGAAAGAGGATTGACCATTTGAAGGTGGTCACTGAACACCTCATCTGCAGTGGGGTATTATATTTTGTTATAACTGGATTGCTACGACTTTTAGTTTGCTTCTAGTGAAGCAGACATTAGGGTAGATTTCAGATAAGAGACTCTTGGCAAATCTCATTAAAAATATGAAAGGTGATTTTATTGTTTTAAGTCCATGAGGCCAAAAATCTTGAAAACTGGAATTATTTCAAGGATAATTCTAGTTGATTTTTGCCAGATTCTCTTCCTTTCTAGCTGTTTTGACTTTAATGTAGAGGGGTAGTTAACATAATTTTCAAGAAATACTGAATGGTTTAAATTTATTGAGAATGATAGCAAGATACTTGTCTAAAGTATTTAATTATTGTCAAACTATATCTGCTCAATGTGCCTAATTAAAGGAAATGCTTAAATTACCAATTTTAACCAAGATCATGGATATGAGAATTTGAAAATTTGGTTTCTGCCTCTGGGTAGCATGAAACTTTGTTGCTTTCTGGCTTAATTATCGTCTCTCAGCTTCTTATTAAGGCTTTGTTTGATTTTTTTTAATACTCTTTTTTCATAATTTTTATTGCATTGTAACCACTCTGATACTGACTCAAGTTAAAAGTAAGTTGGTTACACCAGGTAGTTAATATGTGAAAACCCTGTAATAGTAATTTATCCACAGAAATTTTCTCTGGGGATAATATTTTTTATTATTGAAAGTACAAAGCTACACTTAACTTTTTACATCTCTTTATTTGCCAGGTTCTCTGTGAACTTTTTCAGACATCCCCTCAAAGAGGGAACCTTCCAACATCAGGGAACATTTCAGGGTTTATACGTAGATTATTTTTGCAGTTGATGCTAGAGGATGAGAAAGTGACAATGTTTCTTCAGTCTCCCTGTCCAGTGAGTATTTTAACAGTTAAATCTTAATATTAGCTGTGTATAAAGATATCTTATAATTTCATATCAGAACTTGCAGTTGTCTCTACATCCCAATTTCTTAAATAGCAAACAACACTCCAACAACCTTAGTACTTATTGATAGGACTTACAAATCTTTTTTGGTTAACCCTCCTTGTGATGAATAGCTTAATTATACACTACCATGAAAAATATAATTTGGTTGGGGGAAAAAGTGACAAGATTATTAGGTACAAAAGCTGACCAACACATCAGATGTCAAATGTACCACATTAAAAAAAAATTTAATGCTTATTTTTGAGAGAGAGCGAGAGAGAGAGAGAAAGCATGAGTGGGGGAGGGACGGAGAGAGAGGGAGATACAGAATTCAAAGCAGGCTCCAAGCTCTGAGCTGTCAGCACAGAGCCCGATGTGGGGCTCGAACCCACGAACCACAAGATCATGACCTGAGCCGAAGTCAGACTCTTAACTGACTGAGCCACCAGGCACCCTTCAAATGTACCACATTTTTAAGAATATATAAATAAACCTTTTATGTTTTGTGTGCATTTACAAATTTTTTATTCTTTTATATAAGCTTTTGACATTGTTTTGTAATGATACGTTTCAAAAAAAATCACTTCTTGATTTCTTTTGAATTTTCAGCTGTATAAAGGTAGAATTAATGCTACAAGCCATGTCATCCAACATCCAATGTATGGAGCAGGCCATAAGTTCCGTACACTTCATTTGCCGGTCTCAACAACATTATCAGAAGTTCTTGACAGAGTGTCAGGCAAGTCAGATTTAAGTATTAAAATTTTTCTTTAACTTTATGTTAAATTATATAAAATTTTATTATCTTTTGCAACTTTATTTTACTGCATCTGCTCACTTAGCAACCGTTTCATGAATAGAAAAGGTCAATATGTCTTTACATTTTCAAGCATGAGTAAGAAGCTGATAGAGGAGACAAAATGTATGATACCTTCTAGCACCCATAGTTCTTTTGGTGTTGTGTGTTGTGTGGAGAATTGACAGAATGGACAGTTGGAAATGTTGACAAGCCTTGGTTAGCCATTGATGGAATTTTCTCATGATAAAGCATCTGGCTTTTTTATAATAGATGATTTGAAGGCTATTAGGTTGGATGACAGGATTCTAAATAATAAACATTTACTAGATCTCAGGAAGAATGAATGGTCAAGAGATGAAAATGACTGGTGACCTTATTGTTTATAATAGTGAAGAAAGCAGAGAGAAAATTTCCCCTAGGCTGCCTGCCTGTATTCTAAAATGATGGCTTTAAACAGTATACAGGTTATTAAAACACAGGTTTGTATTATATTAAAATATAAGCAGATTTGATGGCAGAATGCAAATCAACTGTAGATAGTTTGATTTTATTGCCTCTCAGAAATCCTGAAAATGAAATCAGCAAGTGAATTGATTGAGCACCTTCTATGTGTAAGTCCTCAGGCTGTAAGAGTAAGCAAGACCCGTATTCCTCCCCTCAGTATTGGGATCTTACATGTGCTGTCAGATTAAAAAAGAAATGAAATTTAAGAATGTTTGCATTCTAATAAAAATGTAAGTATGATTCTATCTGTATCCATTAAAGAGGGGTACCTAAGTCCTATAACTGGGAACTTAAGGGTATCTCAGAAAAAAGCTGATCAGTCCATGTATCAGTGGGAAATACAAATCTAAGCTTAGAAAAAAAACTGGGTTGAAGACATTTGGGAGTTGTTACCATCCATAGATGTTAAGTTAAACCATGTGAATGGATGTGATCGCTATGAGAAAATAAGGTAGAAAGATTCTTTCTTGGTTTTAGTCACTGCAGCCAACCCAAGTATGTACATAATACTATATAATGCTTTCCTTCTTACAAATTACACAATAAAATCTTTGAATACTGTTATAATTGTATAATTAATATTTTTTCTTATTTGAAAATGTCTGCCATCGCCTGTTACAGGTAACCTTTTTTGAAAATTTGATTTTACAGACTCTTTTTCTATCATAGCCTTGAAATTGTTCCTTCTACATGATGAAGGAAAAAATGAATAATTAATTAATTAAATGAAAGAAGGAGAAGTGGAGAAGAGTACTGAAGTTCAGTTATTGAGATTTCATACATTTAACTTGATCATGAGAAAGTATAGACATATTACAAAATAACTGGAAATTTAATATTTTTATATCTTCACTATAAAGGAACGCTGTTTTCTAAAATGTCATATTAGGTCGTTAAGAATAATGACCTTTTTTACCTACAAATTTAAAAAATAAATTGATTGCTTTGTAAGAATACTACTCATAGTAAAAAGTCAGACAAAGCGTCTTCTGGGCAGACATCAAATATTTGCAAGTGCTAATTTAACCTCTATTTAGCAATGCTTTTTTCCTTTAAAATGTGTTTATGGTATTTAGCCGTAGTTGGTATATTTACATGTGTGTATGTATTTTATCAATATGTGTAAAAACAAGTAATCGAAAATTAATCAATGATTTTACCCATTTCCTGTAGCTTTTGACTACACTGCTTCCAAATAATATAATTATGTGTCAGTATTTTGCTTTTACAAATTTCTATCATTACCTTTAAGCAATTTGATATATGCCTTGTAGTTTTCTTGCTTCCTATGATATGAGTTTGTTGACTTTCTTGAATCTGGGATTATAGATTCCATCAAATTTGGAAGCTTTTTTTATAGATATTTTCTCATATTTTCTGTCTCCCTGTTTCTCTCTTCTCTTAGAGTACTTCCAGTTACACATTTATTAGGCCTCTTGAAGTTCTTCCATAGTTCACTGAAGCTCTGTTCATTCCCCCCAGCCGCCCTGCCTTTTTTCCCCCTCTGTTTAAAATTATTGGATTTTGCTCTGTCTTCAAATTCTGTTCCTCTCTAGTGCCTAATTTGTTAGTTCTTTTTTATATCTCCTTGTCCTTATTTAAAGTGTATAAGCTTTCCTTTAAATACACTGGTCTGTTTATGTTAATTATTTTTTCCTCATTATGGATTATATACTATTGCTTCTTTATTTGCATGGAGAATTTTATTGGATGCCAGGCAATGTGACTTGTACTTTTTTTACTTTTTGGGTGCTGGATATTTTTGTAGTTTAATAAATATTTTTTATTTTGTTCTGGGATAAAGTTGTATTACTTGGAAATGGGTTTGCTGCTTTTAGATCTAGCTTTTAAGTCTTATTAGGAGCAGAGCAGCTTTTAAACTAGGGCAGAACTTCTTGTGATGATGGACATTTTTAATAAACTTATACCATCTAGTACAGTAGCTGTTGAGCACGTAAAATGTATTTGGTGAGACTAAGGAACTAAATTTTGAATGGATTTAATTTTGAAAAGGTACTATATTGAAATAGAAGTAGGGTACCACATTTGAAAATGGAAGTTTAGGACTGCTTTGGCCTCACTACAGAGGTAATATCCATCTGAGACGTCTGTTAGGAATTCACTAGGCATTGGAAACACCAAATATTACAGCCTTTATTTTAGACTCTCAGGTTAGTCCCCTTTGAGAAGTACTTAACTTGGCTTTTGGTGGTTTCCTCGTAGAATGCTCATCTGTATGTGCTAAAGACCCAGAGGAGACTGTAGATGTCTAGAGTTCTTTTCTCTCTGCACATCTCTCCTCCCTGGCAACGTGACTTAAAAACTGCAGCCAGCCATCTTTGTCTTCCTGGTCTCCCAGTTCATATCCTCACCTTGGGTGACTTCTGATTCATGCCGATCTGTGGCTTGGGAAACTCTAGCAATGAGCTGGAGCAGTCCTAGGGCTCGCCTCCTTTGTTTCCACTCACCTAGTCATCACTCTGTGGCTTTCCCGATGGCGATGGTCTGAACACTATTTAATGTATTTTCCTAGTTTTTAGTTATTTCAGGTAGTAGAGTAAATCTGGTTTTGTTATTTCATCTTGATCAGAAGTGGTAATTTAAACTAGAACAATTTTTTTTTAGTTAAAAAAATTTTTTTTGAATGATTATTTATTTTTGAGAGAGACAGAGTGTGAGCAGGGGTAGGGCAGAGAGAGGGAGACATAGAATCTGAAGCAGGCTCCGGGCTCCGAGCTTTCAGCACAGAGCCTGATGTGGGGCTCAAACTCACAAATCATGAGATCATGACCTGAAGCCGAAGTTGGATGCCTAACCTTGACTGAGCCACCCAGGTGCCACCCCTATTTTTTAAACATTTTTCATGTTTATTTATCGAGAAAGAGAGAGAGAGAGAGAGAGAGAGAGAGAGAGAGAGAGAGAGAGAAAGTGAGCGCGTGCACACAAGCCGGAGAGGGGCAGAGAGAGAATCCTAAGCAGGCTCCATGCGGTCAGTACAGAGCCTGACATGGGGCTTGATCTCACCAACCATGAGATTGTGACCTGAGCTGAAATCAAGAGTTGGACCATTAACCAACCGAGTTAAACAATGTTGAGAAAAATGTTTTTTACTGATACCTTTTAGTATTTGACATTTATTGGGATAACACTGTAAATTCTTATCATCTAATGATCTTTAATGTTTTTCCTGATTATGCTTTGAATTAATTGTGTGATTTTTAAAGTATTTTAGTCGGACTTTGTAACTGTTTTTGCCATTTGGGGTTTCTTGGTTTTTCTAAGAAAGTAAGTGTATTGTTGCATTATATATTTTATGGTATTTATAGAATTTTAAAATTTTATACAGAAAACAGAAACTCTAAAGGCAGTCTGCGGTTAGCAAGGAACTCCAGAAATTGACATCACAGGGGTATTTTCAGATGTTCAAAGAAATCACAGCATAGGAGATAATATAAAACATGCTATTTTATAATTTTGATTGTTGCACCTTTTTAACATTATTAAAAAAACATTAAATCACAATTGTGTTAAGTTAGAAAAGTACAAAAAGAATCTGCATAACATATCCACACTGGTGAGGTCTCTCCTGAGTTCATCCAGGGTTTTGGATTTCTTAACGGCCAAGTCAAATCGTTTTATAATCACCCATTCATTTCATGATTTTTAATAGCTTGCCATATTCCAAAGTAATGAAAGAAAATATTAATTCAGAGAGTTTATCTTATTGAAGTCCTAGGTATTCGTTCTTAAAGTTTCCTCAGCACAAATAGCAAAGCAAATCTTCATTATTGAAGTTTGTTCCTTTCTACTCCCATTTGTAGAATAAGAAATCTACTGTAATGCTTTTGGGTGAGCCCTGAACTCGAATTCCATATTTGTCATTTACAAATTAGATCATTAGCCTTGTTTTTTTTTTTTTTTTTTTTTTTTTTTTTTTTTACATTTATTATTTATTTTTGAGAGACAGCGTGAACAGGGGAGGGGCAGAGAGAGAAAGAGACACAGAATCTGAAGCAGGCTCCAGGCTCTGAGCTAGTGGTCTACACAGAGCCCAACGTGGAGCTTGAACCCACAAACCATGAGATCCTGACCTGAGCCGAAGTTGGACACTCAACCGACTGAGCCACCCAGGCGCCCCTCATTAGCCTTGTTAAAGGCTGTTTCCTTATTTTGAAAATAATATTCTTTCTTGATATGCATGTTGTGAGGACCAAATTACATGTTTGTGGCAAGTACATTGAACTGTGCCTAAAATACAGGAAATTTAATGGTAATGGTTTTTTACTGCCTCAAGAGGTAATGTTATTGTAATTTGTAATATTTTCTAGAGATAATAATTTAAGTATCCTGGCTTATGAACAGTGGTGATTCTCTTTCATTGATAATCAGCAAGGATTGAATATCAGGCTTTACCTTATCAATTTTTCCTAAATCCATTTATATTGCCGTCATATTAATGATAATATCTTACATAGTCCTTGTCTGAAATGTTTATAGCTTCCTTCTTAATGATTTTGAAAAGCAGTGTATTTTAGGTAATATTTTCTTACAGATACACCCAGTATCACAGCTAAACTAATTAGTGAACAGAAGGATGACAAAGAAAAGAAAAACCATGAAGAGAAAGAAAAAGTTAAGGCAGAAAATGGATTTCAGGACAATTACAGTGTTGTTGTTGCCTCAGGTATGCTTTCTGTTTTTTATAATACTGATTTTGTTTGGGTTTTATGTAAAATATAACTATATATTATAGGAACTTCATGTAATAAAAAGTGTTAGTGCAGAAAGCTGACTTACAACGACGTCATAATACTGGATATACAAACATTACACCTGAAATCTATTACTTGTTGGCACTGTAATTATTAAACATACTTTATATCCAAAGCTTACTGTATTACATCAGATACTGCACATGTATGAATCATATAGGTACTCCATTTAACTTTGACGATATAAGAGTATTGTACTCGTACTACCAGGTACAGGAAGAAGACAAAATGACCAAGACAACTGATAATTTTGGAGGATGTTTTCTTTAATATAAGTGAGGTGATTTTAGTGCAAAAGATAAGGCTTAGTCTATATTACTTTACTCCTCAAATAGGAGATCTCTATATTGATGGATTTTATTTCTGTATCAGAGAAATAGAATAATAGAATTTAGCCTTATTTTTTTACTTTCTTGGAAAATAATTACAAATGTGACGCCAAAATTCATGGTGTGTCATGAAGGACAAATAGAATTGGGAGATCAGATATAATTATCAGAAGAAACATTTCTCTCTTTTGGCATTAGTTAGGAATGTGAGGCTTCTTAAAAATATTGTAGAAGAGTATTTATTTCTTTAGTGTGTTGGCTGATATAGAATCTTCCTGATTCTTTTAGGGCTGAAATCCCAATCTAAACGGGCTGTGTCAGCTACACCACCTCGTCCACCATCCAGGAGAGGGAGGACAATTCCTGATAAAATAGGAAGTGCTTCGTCAGGAGCGGAGGCTGCCAACAAAATAATTACTGTCCCAGTGTTTCACCTGTTCCACAAACTCTTGGCAGGTAATGTTCACAATATTTAAAAATATAAACAATTGTAAAGACATGTAATCACCAGATTCAGACTCCTGTTTAATCAAGTGCTTTTGATGAGATACATGAGTTAGTGAGACTTTGTCCATACAGCTCCTGCTAAGAAAAGTGAGAAGAAAAGAAGAGGTAACCTTTTACGTATTCTTTTTAACATGATAATGTTGCATATTTATACTTAAGAGCTTCTTAAATTTTGCTGTCAGTGTGCTATAATATCGGTAAAACTAATGTTTTAAAGAGGTCATAAAAAGTTATGTAGGAAGGAGCATGAGGCAGATTTTGAAGAACTAGTTATGGTCATGGAAGTCATTGATATACCACTGAGAGTTAAGCAATATTTTCTCCCTAGCTGAAACATAATCTTTGACCAATATACTTTATTGGTCAAGGTGATTCCCAGTTTTCTCCGTTTTTGTGCTTTATTCTTAAAAATTGCCAACTAACTTCAAACTTCTTAGCTTTGCTATTGATTTATTGCAGAGATCAACAAACTATGGCCAGTGGACTGGATATAAAAAAAAGTTTTATTGAAATAACAGCTGTGCCCATTTATTTGTGCATTGCCCATAGCTGTTTTCATGCCACAATGGTAGAGTTTGTAGTTGTAGCAGAGACTGTATGGTCTTCATAGATTAAAATATTTATTATCTGGCCTTTTAGGGAAAAGATTTTGCCAACCCCAGATGTCTAGGAGTGTCTGTTTCTTTGTTTCTTGCTATGGCTCAGAAGATCTTGGTGCGATTGATTTGTGACTAATACTTTCTACAAACATTATTATTGTTCACATGTGTCAGAAATAGATTTCTATAAACTTTTCATGTGCTGATTTTAAATTGTTTTTATATTGGTGTCAGAATCAGACGCTTTACATGTAGTTCAGTAGAAATACTAACTAATTTATTTAATCAAACCAAGTAAATATTTCCCCCTTGGCTTCCAGGTTTAACTTAGTTATGTCATTTTTAGGCCAGCCATTGCCAGCTGAAATGACACTTGCCCAACTTTTAACTCTCCTGTATGACCGAAAACTTCCTCAAGGTTACCGCTCAATAGATCTGACTGTTAAATTGGGATCTAGAGTTATCACAGACCCAAGTCTGTCAAAAACAGATTCTTTTAAAAGGTTACATCCCGAAAAAGGTATGTATATGGTGATCCTTTAAAATTAAAGTCTGTAATCTCAGGAAGTAGGGATTCCTGTAGCCGATGACTTAATTTACCTTTGTTTTTTTATTCTGTGAAGTTAATGAGGTCTTCTTTATGACTGAATTAATTTGTAAATATAAAAAATTGCTCTTGTTTTTTTTTCACTGGAAATCTTAATTTGTCTTATAGCATCACTTACTTTATGAGCACATATGCTTTGGTTTATTATTTGCCTCTTGCATTCTTTATTTTTTTTTAAGCATTTACTTTAAGTTTGCTTGTTTATTTGGAGACAGAGAGAAAGAGCACCAGTAGGGTGGGGAGTGGGCAGAGAGAGAGGGAGAGGAAGAATCCCAAGCAGGTTCTGCCCTAACAGCAGGACCATGAACCCATAAACCATGAGATCATGACCTGAGCCAAAATCAGGAGTCAGACGTAAAGCCTACTGAGCCACCCAGATGCCTCTAGCGTTTTGCATTCTTTAGTAAATCTTAGAATATTGCCTTTGGTCAGTTTTCAGCAGGATTATTTGGAGTTCTTTTTAGTGTTTATAGAATCTGGTCATTTGTAAACATACTAACCTTTTGGTTTTCCTTTGTGAGTGATTCGGAGTTAACCAATATTAATGTAATTTTTAGTTTTCAGTACAAGAAGGCTTTTTTAGTATTCAATTTTTCCTAGTTGGATACTTCAGAACATGATGTACATATATTAGTACTTGCTTTGAATCTGAAGACTGACTTCTTTTTACATAGAATATGTCTTACAGTATCCCCTAAAGGACAGTACTTCTCAAACTTCAATATGCTTGTAAGTTACCTACAGAACCTTGTTAAAATGCAGATTCTTACTCAGTAGGTACCGAGTGGGACCCAAGATTTTACATTTCAAACGTTCTAAGATGATGTCACTGCTCACATTCCAGTGACCCTGCTTTGAGTAGCAAGACTATAAGAGGCAGCTTCAGAAGTCATTTACAGATTACCGTAGCATCCAGCCTTAAAGCTTTTTCTGAATAACCTACTGATGCTCTTTTGTTGAGTAGAGAGGTGACAATAATATCTGCCTTGTATATGAAAGATTATTATAAAAACAGATCTTTTTTTAACCTATTAATTATAATATATCGTTCTAGATCATGGAGACTTACTTGGTAGCTGTCCAGAAGATGAGGCTCTCACTCCAAGTGATGAATGTATGGATGGAGTATTGGATGAATCTTTACTTGAAACCTGTCCCATCCAGTCACCATTACAAGTTTTTGCAGGAATGGGTGGACTGGCTCTTATTGCAGAAAGACTACCCATGCTGTATCCAGAAGTAATTCAACAAGTAAGATAAGATTCCTAATTGAATATACAATTCCATGGCAAAGCCCTTTGTTATTTTTTTGCTTTTTAAAAATACTTACTTGTATTAACTTTTGGGGAGTACTCTTTCCCTTACAGTCATCGAGCATCCTGGAAGTCTTTACAGGATTTGTACAGAGCTTTGTGAGAATTTGTTGGTACCAAAGAAATGCTGAAGACCTAGCACATTTGCCAGACTCATTACACTGCAGCATTTTCCTTGGTTTTATGGTCATCACACTGTAATTATTTCTGTGCTTCTTTAGGCATGATATTAACTATAGATATTACTGGACATGGGAGAGTAAGGTAGTAGTATATACTGCTACCCAAATACATCGTCTTTTTGCTTAACTTTTTTTTTCCTGTTTTAGGTACCATTTCCATTTCAGGTAGTTCTACAAACATAACTGCTTTAACCTCTTTACCGTTAATTAATGTTGCTGTTATTGATGAGCTATTGATGTGCTTTCAGTGCTGTTCTATTAATGAGGGGGAGTGTGGCACATAGAAAGTTGTAAATACAAAGCACTGCATGTTTATTGACTGAAGTAGGGGAATTATTCTCTGTAATTGCATGTACTTAGTATATTTATTAGTTTCCTAGAGCTGCTGTAACAAAGTACCACGAACTGGATGGTCTAAAACAACAGGAATTTACTCTTTTACATTGTAGGAAGCTACAAGTCTGAAACTAAGTTGTCCCCAGACCCATGGTCCCTGTGCTGGGTCTGGGGAGGAATCCATCCTTGTCTCTTCTCAGCCTCTGGTGCTGGCTGGCACTTGGCATTCGTTGGCTTGTAGCTGTATCACTCCCAGTTTCTGCCTACATTTTCACGTGGCCATCTTTCTTGTGTCCATCTCTGTGTCTCTGTGTCTCCCTCTCCTTATAAGGACAACTGTCATTGATTTAGGGTCCACTCTGATCCAGTATGATGTCGTCCTAACTTGATTACATCTGCAAAGACCCTAGTTCCATTCTGATGTAGATTAATAAATGAATGAATAAATAGGTGGAGACGGCAGTTACGCTTTTACTTAGAGTTCTGGCCAACTAATAAATGTAGAAGGAATGATAGAAAATCACCACTTGGCAACCACTGTAGTAATTATTGTTTCAGGCAAGAATTTTAAAAATGCTGATTGTTTGAAGTTTGGTGAGAAAGAAACAAAATATTTACATAGTCTCAAAGACTCTGTTTACATATTCCTAACTAATTACAAAAGATAAAATAGTAGCTTTACTTATAAATGTATGTATGTGTCTCACTTTAAAGTAAAGATATTTGGAAGATACCACTATACTCCTGATATCTTTTAATTCCTGATGTTTAGAAACTTTTTAAAAAACATGTCCCTTTATTGATCCTTTTACTCCTATATTTTATTTCTGTATTTTATAGAGATCATTTAAAGTCAAGTCTTTAATTTGAATCTGATGTTAAAACACACAAATAGCCCAAAAAAAATTCTTTTTCTTTAGGTAAGTGCTCCAGTTGTAACTTCTACGACTCAGGAAAAGCCAAAAGACAGTGATCAGTTTGAATGGGTGACCATTGAACAATCAGGGGAATTAGTTTATGAAGCACCAGAAACCATTGCAGCTGAGCCTCCACCTATCAAGTCAGCAGTGCAGACCATGTCTCCCATACCTGCCCATTCTTTGGCTGCTTTTGGATTGTTTCTTCGTCTTCCGGGCTATGCTGAAGTGCTGCTGAAAGAGAGAAAACATGCCCAGTGCCTTCTTCGACTAGTATTGGGAGTGACAGATGATGGAGAAGGAAGTAAGTGTTTAGAATTATTAATGAAATTTAACAAAGGTAGGTTGCATAAAAGGTTTTCAGATCAGTGCCTATTATTCATTATTTATTCATAGTAAAGCTCCTAGATGATTTGTTGTTGGTAGTTTCATTTGATGACACACATAAGTCCTAAAGAATCTTTATTTTCATTTCTTTGTTTATTCAAAATATATTCACTGTTTACAAACTGTTGGGCATCATTGGAGGCATTTAAAGATAAACCAGGTATTTAGACCCTGCCCTCACGTAGCTAACGTTCTCCTATTCTCTAGTAATAGCGACAAGCAGTGTATATAAGTGTAGACTTAACAAGTTATAAATGCTTTGCAAGAGGTCCTCTTGTGAAGGCTTACAGGTGTGAGACTGTTTCCTCACTACTCAGCTATGCGAAAAGGGGTATATTAGTTTTTTAGTAGGGCATTGTAGGATAGAGTCTATTTAGGCTGAAAAGAGCTTGAAAGATGATTTGAGCAGTGTTTGTGTTCAGGTTATATGAGAGAGGATAAGTTAGCTGATGAAAATTTGCATAAAAAGCAACACTGAGTGCTCATTTTAAAAGCTATTATTGATAACAGATCATGGAAAGTCTTATTAAGAACTTCAGATTTTGGGGCTCCTGGGTTGCTCAGGCAGTTAAGTATCTGACTTCAGCTCAGGTCATGATCTCGGGGTTCATGGATTCAAGCCTCACATCCCAGGCTCTGAGCTGTTAAACTTCAGATTTTATTCTGAATTAGTGATGAAGATTTATTAAAATATATGAACCAAAAATGATGATCTATTTTATGAAACTGAATCTGGAAGCAATATTTAGACTAAAGAGAACAGAATGTAGAAAATAACATTACATGATAATTATCTTGTAATATAATAATATTACAGAATAATAATAGAAAGCTGTGGTGCTTGTTTCCATTGGGCTGACAGTTTTATTTAATATAAGAAAACATTAAAGAAAAATCATAATTTAGGATAGCCTAACAAGTAGATTTTCTATCAGTTTACAACTGATTCTTCAGTTAATGACCATTCCATTTGAAAATTAATAATTGTTCTTTATTTAAAACCTTTTTTAATGTTTATTTTTTTGAGAGAGAGTGGAAAAAAAAAAAAAGAGCAAGTGGGAGAGGGGCAGAGAGCAGAGAGCAAGGGAGACAGAATCTGAAACAGGCTCCAGGCTCTGAGCCATCAGCACAGAGTCGGGCACAGGGCTTGAACTTGTGAACCATGAGATCATGACCTAAGCTGAAGTTGGACACTTAACCAACTGAGACACCCAGGTGTCCTTAATTGTTCTTTATTTTAAAATCACATGGTTTTTATTGGAGGTGAATTATGTTACATATCAGTTAGAATATTAAATCTTTACCACAAAGTATATTTAATCTAATAAAAACTATGAATTTGAAACTATTGAATATTCAGAGTACATACTTTACCAAATGAAGCACATGCTTTTCTATGTAATTTCTTATTTGATGGAATTCTTCAAAAATGGTGATATGATGGGGGCATCAGTTAAGTGTCCGACTCTTGATTTCTGCTCAGGTCACGATCCCACAGTCTGTGGGTTCGAGCTCTGTGTCAGGCTCTGCGCTGACAGGGCAGATCCTGCTTGGGATCCTCTTTCTCCCTCTCTCTCTGCCCTTCTACCCCTGCTCATTCTGTCTCTGTCAATCAGTCAATAAATCTATCTTTGAAAATGGTGATATTATTTTAAATATTCTTGTAATTTATTAAATTACAGCTTCTACATACTAAATAGTCCTACCTGTTTGGTTTCATATGTAAATAATATATACCTATTTCATTAGATCAGAAATTTCTAATTACTTGAACTGTTTTTTTTTTTTTTTAACGTTTATTTCTTAGAGAACACGCATATATGTGCACCCACAGACGAGTTGGAGAGGGCAGAGAGGGGACAGAGGATCCGAAGTGGGCTCTGTGCTGTCAGCGGCAAGCCTGATGGGGGTCTCACAAACACTGTGAGGTGGTGACCTGAGCTGAAGTTGGATGTTTAAGTGACTGAGCCACCCCCGTACCCCTATTGGGTCTGATTTTTTAATTTAAGTAGATAGAGAAGTAGGAACCACTATATTTTGGGAATCTATTACAAGATCATAGGAGTAACCCTAAGCAGAAAATTACCGTTATGCCATTTCAGATTTTTGTGTGTGTGTGTGAACATACAGTGAATGTTTTTTTTAAAAAGTGTAATTCTAGGGGTGCCTGGGTGGCTCAGTAGGTTAAGCGTCCGACTTCGGCTCAGGTCTTGATCTCACGGTTCGTGGGTTCAAGCTCTGCATCGGGCTCTGTGCTGACAGCGAGCTCAGAGCCTGGAGCCTGTCTTCAGATTCTGTGTCTCCCTCTCTCTCTGACCCTCCTCTGCTCACGCTTTTTCTCTCTCTCAAAAATAAATGAAACATTAAAAAAAAATTTTTAAGTGTAATTCTGATACCCATTTCTGAAGTGGTTCTCTTCCACCATTCATATAACAGTGGTTTTGTTTTCTTTTGGGGTGTTTGGTTGTTTTTTGTTTTTTGTTTGTTTTTTGCATTTAACATTCTAGCTAGACATATTAGAAGACTATATTACATATAAACCAGATAAAATAGTTGCACTCTTTCATGATTTGTCCTTGGTTGAAACTACTCCCAGGGCAATCAGGTTACTTTTATAATGTTGTAAGGAACTTCTAATGCTATTTTGGTTGTTAGGTTTTAGTTCTGGCTTAAAACAATCTTGACGTAGGCTATAATGATTAATTATTAATTATTCTTTGACTATATCTCAGCTTTTATTTGTCTACATACATGATGTCTTAAAGAGTTTTTCTAGACACTTATTAAATTTTAAGATATTCTATGGTCTTTGGATTGTTTTTTAATAAATTTAATGATACAATTTTTTGTTACATTGTCACTATTAATTTATGACCCTGAATATTGTTCCTTATTGTGTTCTTAAATATTTTTAATTTTGAGTTCTCTTTTTTTAATCTAGGTCATATTCTGCAATCTCCATCAGCCAATGTGCTTCCAACTCTTCCTTTCCATGTCCTTCGTAGCTTGTTCAGCACTACACCCTTGACCACTGATGATGGTGTGCTTCTAAGGCGGATGGCATTGGAAATTGGAGCACTACACCTCATCCTTGTCTGCCTCTCTGCCCTGAGCCACCATGCCCCGCGAGTTCCCAACTCTAGTCTCAATCAGGCAGAGGTAGGTTGAGTTTTACTTATTTAGGTTATGAGAACGTTAAGTTAAATTCATGGAGTTCAGAGTAGGGTTTTTTCTGAAATAATATTTCAGAGACTCATGTACATTGTTTTTTGGTTCTTAAACAAACAATACTTGAAAGAAAAACTGTGAACTAAGTGTTTTCTTCTTTATTGGGTACTTTAAGGAACTGTAGGTTAACCCATCTGCTTGAAAAACAAAGATTTAAAAGCTTCAGAGGAAGCTTTCCCATTTACCAGGATATGCTGAATTTATACTGTGATCTCTCTTCCTTTTCTTTCTCCAACTTTAGAATCATACTATTGAATTATTTCCTCTAGGTAGATAGTAAAACAAGGGATAAAGAGAAAGAAAAAAACCCTGATTATATCAAGATGATTTGATTATGTTTTGGGAAATTTTTAAAATAATTAATGGTATAAGTAAGTTTAACGAGGGTACAGTATCCAGGTTCAGTATTTAAAAATAAGATACTTTTCTGTATACCAACAAGAAGCATAAAATAAGCTTTTTCAAGCTATTTTTTTGGAATAGCATCAAAAAGAGAAGTTATCTGTGAATGAATCTGAAAAAATGTATGTAAGACATTAAATGTGATATTTTTTAAACACTAGACTTTAATAAACTGAGGTGTGCCCATGTTTATTTCCATGGACACAGAAAATACAATAGTTCAATAATATTTCCCCCCTTTTTTTTTAAAGTTTTATTGCTTATTTTGAGAGAGAGAGAGAGAGAGAGAGAGAGAGTGCAAGCAGGGGAAGGACAGAGAGGAGAGTCAGAATCCCAAGCAGGCTTACGCCATCAGTGCAGAGCCCGACATGGGGCTAGAGCTCATGAACTGTGAGATCATGACCTGAGTGAGATCCAGAGTTGGATGCTTAACCGACTGCGCCCCAATAATATATCTTATCAAATTCATCTTTATGTTTGATGGAATTCTGGATTTAATTTGGAGGAGACTGACAAGGTAATTCTAACATGTTTTTGGGAAAGACAGAGGCTCAAAAATAGCCAAGGCAGTTTCAGAGAACAACATATCTTATAGGCTTATGCTATCATGTATCAAAATTTGTTACTAGGCTGTGGTATTAGTACAAGGAGAGATAGAAGCCCAGCAAACCACAGACTTAAATCCTTGTATGTATGTTTACCTGGTATGACAGTAATAACTGCACGACATAGTGGGCAAGTAGGATCTTATCAGTACATGATGGTGGGGTCGGTTAACGATTCTTGGGGAACAGAAATGAAGCTTTAAACTGTAATGGACTCTATATGCAAAAATTAATTCTAACTGGATGATAGATCTAAATGTATGTAACACACAAATATAACAGTACCCTTTTACGGAAAAAATGTATGCATCCCTTTATGATCTTAGAATACACAAAGGTTTCTTGAAATGAATTTTTAAGAAGCACCAACCCATAAGGGGAAAAACTTTGAAAAAAAAAGCAACTATGTTAAAATTAAGAACTATTTTTCCTCAAAAACACTATTAAGATAGTGAAAAAGGAAGTCATAGAAGGAGAGACCATATTTGGGTGTATCTGATAAAGAACTTAATATTCAGCATATTTGGAGAGCTTCAAAAATTTCAAAAGGAAAAGGCAGAAAACCTCACAGGAAAATAGAGGAAAGACTAGAATGAGCACTTCATAAGAGGGGCTATCTGAATATCCAATAAATGGGAAAAGGTAATCTGTTTCTTTATCAGAAAAGTACAAATGAACACCTTTAATACACTAAGACTCCAAACCAATCAGAAAGTGTAAAATTTCAAAAACCACAATACCAAATACTGTCCCATCATCATTTGTCATAATATGACTAAAACGGATACAATAATGTGGAGACAGTAAAAGATCAGCAAATTGTAGTCTAGTATATGATGGGATACTATAAGGGAATGAAAGTAAACACAGCCAGCTACACGTAACAGCAATGATGAATTTCACAAACACAACTAAAATGCCACACAAGGTGGAATTTATATAGTATGATTCCATTTATAGGATGTTCATAAATTAGACAAAATGAAACTATAGGGGCTAGAGTTTCATGCTCGGGTGGTAAAATTATAAGGAAGAGTAAGAAAGCAATGAGTATAAAAATGGGATTATAATTAACTTTCTTGAGGAATTGAAGGTTGACAAATAGGAGATAGAATTGTGGCACTTTCTTATGTGTAGTCATGTAATTCTTGGCCTGCATGGTTAAATAAGTTTTTGCAGTTCATTAAACTTGACTTTTTTTTCTTCTGTGTATGTTATTCTTTATATTTACAAATTTAAAAAAATAACTTTTTATCAATAATGTTAGTTATTCTAAAGGTACTTTTTATATGGTAATGAAATTATGATTCATTTTAACAGTTTATCTTATAAAACCTTAAAAGTGATATTTGTAGTCATGGATCCATAAAACTGTTTTACAGATCAATTTATGGAAAGTAATGTTGTATATAATACTCCTCTTTAGAATATTCTCATTAAAGGAAATGAAAGGCGTTGGTATTACTTCTAAATTACCCTTGCAACTAATACTTAATTGCAAATGTTTTGAGGGTACGTAGTATGTTACATTTAATGAAAATTCTTTAAAAAGAGGATTCTTGTTATATAATTAATTTTACATTCCACAAAAATAATAATAAAGAATTGACCTTTACAGAGTTTGAGGTTATGTTAATAAAACCAATGGTTCTAAGTCATTTTTTGTCTCTATACCATTCACTTTTTTAATATGTCCCCTATTCCCAAGAGATTTTTTCTACACATCACCTTTTTAGTAAGGAAGAAATTGAAAGTTGTTCCTTCTAGAAGTAGAAGGAATCTTACTTTGTTACTAAAGACATTGACACTATTAAAGAATTGAAGATGTGCTTTAACTAGGTTCATCCTAAGGGATCTGGCTCATATTCTTGTTCCTTTCACTGTTAGCTCTATCTAATTTTGTGTCAATGACTACAAATCTTTACCCCATGTTTTACTGATAAATACTTTTAAATCTTTACGTATTTTTGTTTTAAAATCTTTTTTAATGTTTATTTTTTGAGAGAGAGACAGAGCACGAGCAGGGGAGGGACAGAAAGAGAGGGAGACACAGAATCCAAAGCAGGCTCCAAGCTGTCAGCACAGAGCCCAACACAGGGGTCGAACTTACAAACTGTGAGATTGTGACCTGAGCCAAAGTTGGACCCTTAACCAACTGAACCACCCAGTCGCCCCTTTATTTATATATTCTTAAGTATAAGCATTTGTTCTCCATTTTCCCCCTTCCCTTAACCCCTGGCAACTACCATGTGTTCCGTCTCTCTGTATTTACCTACTCTGGATATTTCATATAAATGGAATTGTACAGTATGCTACTTTTTGTGTCTGTCATCTTTGACTTAGCATGTTTTTGAGGTTCATCCACAAAGTAACATGTATCAGTACTTTATTACTTCTTATGGCTGAATAATTTTATTGTATGTATGTATCACAATTATTTATGCATTCATCCATTGGTGGTCATTTGTACTGTTTTGACTTGTTGGCTGTTATGAATAGTCTTGCTATGAAAACATACATAGACCTGTATTTGTTTGAGTGTCAGTTTTTATTTCTTTGGTTATATACCTAGGAATGGAATTGCTGGGTCACATAATAATCCTTTGTTTAATTTTTTGAAGAGACTCAACTGTTGTCGATAGCAGCTAAATTATTTATGTTTGTACAAAATATTTTTGAGGATAAATAAAATCACATAGTAAGAAATTTTCATTTTTTGTTACAAGCCACAGGTATCAAGCTCTCATAACCCTACATCAACAGAAGAACAACAGCTGTATTGGGCAAAGGGGACTGGCTTTGGAACAGGTTCTACAGCTTCTGGATGGGATGTGGAACAAGCCTTAACTAAACAGAGGCTGGAAGAGGAACATGTTACCTGTCTTCTGCAGGTATATTCACAAAGTTGATATTGTCAGTGATAATCATTAAATTATTTTTTATATTTGTATTGATTTTTAAGTATTGATGACTATCCAACTCATCCTCAGCTACTGTTTAAAAAATATTATGCTCCTTGATCTTAATACATTTAAATACCACTGACAAAGATGGTTCTTCCCTACTTGTAAGTCTAATTTTCTTCCCTCTCAATCAGCTTCTTTCACTGAGAGGAAAGTGACAAGGACGAAATTATCCAATAACTGGAAAGTATGCCATATCTACCTTCTTCTGGTCATCTTCTCATCTAAAATGCTGTATCTGGACGCTTTTTTAAAAATATATGTATATTATTTATTTATTTATATCTTTGTTTCTCACGTTGTTTTATGACTTTTCTTGAATCAGGCAAGTTAAGTAGTATGGAAAGTCCCACGGCACCAATGAGAAGGGCAGGTGCTTAAATAATAGCTTTAGTCCCTGCATCAACTAATTGACTAAAATAGGTCAAGTTTTTGAGCATTATTTTCTGTAATTCTAGAATGATAGGTTCATTTAAAGTTCTAAGATCACTCTCAAACTGTAAACTGAATCTATTCAATAATATAAATAATACCAGAATTGTTCTAAGTTTTTAAATTTGTGTTCTTAGGTGGATTTTTTTTTGTATGTCTAGCTATATACCATGTAACATCGTGTAAAACCCACCCTTCTCTTTTGAAAATCTGAGGGAAGCAAGTCTTGTTTTTGAAACACAGACATTGACTGACTTGAAACTTAGACTGAATATCTAACAAAATGTAGGCTTTTAAAGTATATGAAGCTAGGGGTGCCTGGGTGGCTCAGTTGGGTGTTCAGCTTTGGCTCAGGTCATGATCTCACAGTTTGTGAGATCGAACCCCACGTTGGGCTTTGCGCTGGCAGCTCGGAGTCCGGAGCCTGCTTCAGATTCTGTCTCCATTTCTCTGCCCCTCCCCTGCTTGCACTTTGTCTCTCTCTCAAATATAAAATAAAACAAAAAATTTAAAGAATGTGAAGCTAAAATCCAATTTAAACCCACTAATTTTTATTTTTAGGTTCTTGCAAGTTACATAAATCCTGTGAGTGGTGCGGTCAATGGGGAAGCTCCGTCATCTCATGAGAGTAGAGCACAGAACAGTAATGCCCTTCCTTCTGTGCTTCTGGAGCTTCTCAGTCAGTCTTGCCTCATCCCAGCTATGTCATCTTATCTGCGAAATGATTCAGGTAAATCACGTTGTCATTAGTCCTTTGTTTACTTTATTGTCTATTAAGATAATAAGGTTCTTTTGAAGTATTGGTGTTATCCTTTGCCAGTATCTGTAGGTATGAGATTAACGGATTTATTTCTTAAAAATTATTCTGGAAACAGTTAGTTGTTTTTAGGGGCTCCTAATTGGGTAACCTGTGTTGTCATCTGTCCTGAAACACAAAATGAAAGTTTTCATTATCCCTTTGTTTTAACCTGTGAATGTACTTTTTAAAAATAATGTATATCTGAAAATAATAGGGCAAAGGCTAGTAGCTTCATGACAGTATTCTGAGGTAAATACTGTTGATTGAACTTCTGTGCATTTTAATGATTTTAATGTTTTTCTCAAACTGTAAAATTTCAGATTATGGTAGTTTTAAGACATATAAATTATTTTAGCCCATAGGTACTTGATAATAAGACTACTGATTTTTGTAAATGTAATAATAAAAGTACTATGGGTACTTACTTTGCCAGTATGCAACTGATCATTGAAACTAGTTTATTTTTACCCTGGTTGTCAAAGTATCTTCCAAGAAATGTATTCTTTTCCTAAATAATAATGGAAGGTTATGTTTTGTTTACACATAGTGCCAAGAAAAACAAGTAATTAATATCACTTCCCTTTCTCGAGGAATTTTTAGGGTGTTTGTTTTCTACTATCTGTTCTTATTTATGCCTTTCTTTATTCATATTGTTATGGAAAGACATTTACGTATCTAGATTATTAGATAGAAGAATAGAGGAAAGTGATGGTAATAAATCTTTTTTTTGTGTGATGGTAATAAATCTTGAAGTCTGTTGGGTGCTTGATAGCAGTTTAATGCACGGTTGGAGATGGAAAAGCTGCTTGTATTTGAAAAGGGGGAACTGCCCCCATTTTCTACCATTATGAAGATTTTTGGGTTTCTAAACATACAGTTCTCTAATCTGCCTTAAACTTCATCAAAATATTGAGATGGTACATTATTGTAGATTGATCTTTCTTTTACATTGACAGGTTTGATATACCAAATTGGTCTTTTTTAAAAAGTAGATGTCAGATACACAGTGTATTTTTTTTGATTAAAATATTTAGAGGTAAAAACACTAAACTCTTAGATATTGGTGCCGAAATTTAACATTGGATTGTGTAGAGAAGTTGAGTAGAGTGGTATAAGGTTTTCTTTATCTTTTTCCACATTAAAGTATTATTTAATTAGTCCTTTCACTTTTAAAATGTACATCCTCTCAAAAAATTTAAAATTTCTCTTGTTCTATATAATTCAGTCTTCGTATAACACTGAACTTTTATATTTATGGATCAGAGTTAAAAAGGAAATCCAGTATTATCTACTTTTACTGTTTAAAGTGTGTATTCATGGAAGGTGTACTTTCTGGTAAGTATGTGTTAATAAGTAAACTGTGATTTTGTTAACCATATGGAATTACGGAGTCTTAGTTACTGTATCTTGGAACTATTTTAGAAATTTAATGTGAAAGATTAGAATTTGACCTTTTCTTTGTGACGGTTTCTCTATAAAAGGATTTTTTTTAGCCATAGGTGTAGAATTATGTGCTTGAACCTGGTACCTTATCCGGTGGTATAATTGGAATTGGTACATTTATATTTCAGTGTGGTAACAAAAATTATTTTGAAATAATACTTTAAGATAAATTAATTGATTAAGTGACTTAGTTAAGGAAATCAGATAATTTGGTAGCACTCCTCTTAAATGCTGTTTTAAATGAACAGAAAAAATTACTGTCGATTTTGGAATATATTCTGATCTTTAGATTGTGAGAAAAGTATGCTCATTTAGAATTTCTAAATCAGAATTGTTTTCAGGAAGAAAATACCTTTGTATTATATTAGTAAATATGTTACTTAGATCATCAATTTTGGTTAAATGTTCGTTTTTCAGTAGCATTTTAAAATCTGAACAGATTACCTAGTCCAATTTCCAGTTTTTTCATTTGTCAAAGAATATTATTTTTGGTGGGATGCCTGCGTGGCTCAGTCAATTAAGCATCAGACTCTTGATTTTGGCTTAGGTCATGATCTCACGGTTCAAGCCCCATGTTGGGCTCAGTGCTGACAGTGTGGACCCTGCTTAGGATTCTCTTTCTCTTCTCTCTGCTCCTGCTCACACGCTCTTCCTCTCTCTCTCAAAAATAAATAAACTAAAAAAAGGAAAAAGAATATTGGCAAGTTTGGGTGGTGGAATAGAATGAAAAACATCCAGTCTAGAATCATAATCTCTCTTCTCCTTTAATCCAAAACAGTTCCCAGCTTTTCTTTGTCTTTCATAATACTGACATTTTTTTACAGAGTACAGGCCATTTATTTCATAGACTATCTGGCAAGCTGATGTTTGTGGGAGAAGTGCTAATAATTTCATTTGTTACATTACGTTCAAGGGATGGTTTGCTCACATCGCTAGCAGATAATATACAAAAACACAAGCATAATGCAATAGGCTCTCTTGAGAACTATGGTAAAGTAGCACACATTTCCTTTTTGTTACAGGTTTTGAAATGATAGGCAAGCAAGACAAAATACAGAAACATCCAGCAGTTTATGTCCTACTTTTCATTGGCCTGTCATTAACTGTTGAATGTGGTTTCTTATCCCCTTTACAGCCTCCTTTTTGTCCTTCTTTTCTGGCTCCTAATATACAAGTTAGATACTTTGAAATCCCTGAACTTTTCTTCTTAATTACTGTTAAAGATTGATATGAATGCCAAAGTCTACTCTTTGTGTCTTTTAATAATGCCTTCAAGTTCTCCTGGTAGAAGGCTTGTTATGTAGCAGGTTAGCTCTAAGTCTGTTTTATTTTGTTGGAGGTTTAAAAATTGGCCAAAAATTTTAAATGATTAACAATATGCCAGCCATACTGATAGACAACGCTTGCACATAATTGATCTTCACTTTTAGCTGGGAGCATCTTTGCATCAGAGGTAAAAAGAGAACACTGTCAGCTGTAAAATTATTACCAGCCATAAAGAGTGCATACTGATTCCTTGGGGAAAAGGACAACCTTTTTTCCATTACTGACCTTCTAACAGTTCTATAACTGAGACCCGGATCCCATTCTCCAGAGATAGGTGCTGATTATATTTAGTCATTACATCTGTTATACTTACAATAAGTGGTTTCTCAAACAACCCTTTAACTTGTAGCATAATATGGCTTTGTATTATTTATCCAGTATGTTATTTTTATATTAATTTGTAAAATTTTTAAATTACTAGATGGACTTATGAATGTGTATGTTTAGTGTTTCATTTATTTTTGAGAGAGAGAAAGAGAACACGTGCACATGTGTGCATGCAAGCGGGGGTGGGGGAGAGAGAGAGAAAGAAGGAGAGGGAGACAGAAAATCCAGAGCAGGCTCTAGGCTCCCAGCTGTCAGTGCAGAGCCTGATGCAGGGCTCGAACTCACGAACCGTGTGATGATTACCTGAGTTGAAGTCGGACGCTTAACCGACTGAGCCACCCAGGCGCCCCTAGGAGGAATTTTTAATAACCTAAGAGTAGTTTCCTTACTATACACTTTTTATATATTGGCCTTTCTCTCTTGGCCTGAAAATGAGTGGGGAAGAAAATGTAGAAGCCTGTTTATAAGTGAAAGAATGGAAAATTTTTTTGAAGTGTTTGGCTTGGTGGCATCACAGCAGCAGTGTAAGTGTTCATATTTAGGCTAAATTAATCAGATCTGTCAAATGTTATGGGATGGTTCCAGTTACTTAAAATAGATATGTACATTTGAAACTTAATAATAGTTCTTTTTATGCTAACTAAAAGAAATCTGTTAGTGTTCTTACTTGCTTTTATACATTAGATTAATCCAGTAATATAACTCTGTTGGCCAACTATATGTATCAAACAGTATTGTGTATATATTTTAAAATTTTTCTTGAAAGAATTTAATTCAGTAAGTCTATAATTATTATAGATTATTATAATTATTATAGATTATTATTATATATTATAGATGATTATAATTGTTATAATTAAGAGAGTTGTTGGAAAAAATATAAAATTTCAAATATAAATTTGAAGCCAGAGCTTCAAGATGGGTAATTGAAACAAATAAGTGAATTACATGTTTTAACTCCAGTATCAGTTTTCAAAGGAATGGTAAAAGCCATTAGAGAAAGTAGGTAGATAGGAAAATCCTTGTATAAAGAATGTGTCCATTTTAACTTTTCTTTGTCAGCATTCTGACTTCTATTTGTTATAGCCATGTTACTTTGAAAGCTACCTTGTAAACAAGGATCATTTTTTTTCTCAAGCCACTGTTAATATTTATGCTATTCAGTAAGCATGCAGTTACCCTACTGGCCACTAGATGGAGATCCTGTTTCATTGCTAGCAATATTTGGTTTAAAAAAAAAAAGTATAAATTTAGAATGTTCCTTTAGGGTACCTCACCCTCACCTCATCTTGGTACCATTTTGGAAAATGACATTCTCCTATTTTCAGAAAACAACATCAGTGAGCGCATAAACTTACTTGCCATTAATGTAATGGAACATGTTAAAAGCCTTTATCAGGGGTGCCTGGGTGGCTCAGGTGGTATGCATCTGACTCTTAATTTTAGCTCGGGTCATGATCCCAGGGTCTTGGGGATCTCACCCTACAGCAGGCTCCACACTGAGCGTTGAGTCAGCTTAAGATTTTCTCTCTCTCTCTCTCTCTCTCTCTCCCTCCCTCCCACCTCCCCCACCCCTCTCCCCGACTCAAACTCTTTCTCTCTCTGTAAAAAAAAGAAAAGAAAAAGAAAAAATCTTTTATCAGTGTCATAAAATCTCTACCATTTTAGTGCTGGTTTCATAGCATGGGGGTAAATATAATTTCCGAAAGGGAAATTTGAGTTTTCCTTTCAGTCCCTGCCAATTTACAGATTAGGAAGGGACAAATGGGAAAATTGAAATCCAGAGACATTTATTCAGTTGCACAGGTTTAACTGTTTAGCAGTAATATGACCATTACTAAATTCACAAATTTTCAAATATGACGGAAAGCTATAAATGGATTTTTCAGAATGGAAAAGAGAAATGAATAAACATGATAGGTTAGAAGAAGGTAGAAGTGAGAGGTTTTGGGGTGCCTGGGTGGCTCAGTTGGTTAAGCAGCCGACTTCGTCTCAGGTCATGATCTCGCGGTTCATGAGTTCGAGCCCTGCGTCAGGTTCTGTGCTGACAGCTCAGAGCCTGGAACCTGCTTCAGATTCTGTGTCTCCCTCTCTCTCTCTCTCCCTCTCTCTCTCTCTTTCTGCCCTTCCCCTACTCTTTCTCTGTCTCTGTCTTTCAAAAATAAATAAATGTTAAAAAAAAATTTTTTTTTAAATGAGAGGTTTTGTTGGGAACATTATAAGGTGTCTACCAGTTGGACTGTTTGTCTTAGCTAAGTGATGGTGTATACTAATAAGAAAATTTTCTCATTTTAACAGTATTGGTTTGCTGGTTCCATAACTACCTACAGTAGGACAAAACCCATGAATGCAAGCTGTGTTACACCATCCGATTTTCCTCACACTGGATTTATGTGTTTAGAGTCTGTATTGTATCTTATCTTTTGGTATATATCTCAGAAAGTCAGGAGCTGTCAGCTCAGATCCCAGCACAGGGCTCAAACTCTCCAACTGCGAGATCATGACCTGAGCCAAAGTCAGACACTTAACTAAATGAGCCACACCAGCACCCTTCTACCATTTCATTCTTAGTTAAAGAGTGCAGAATGCCAAAATTTTGATCATATTAGTGTCCACTCAGGGTGTCTTGCAATAGGCGTTCAGCAACAAATGTTAGTTCCTTTTATCTGGAATCCTCATCTTTGTCAAAGGCATCCTATATGGAAATATCTTTGGTGTAGAACACATCACTCTGTTAAATAATTGTACTGGTAATTTTAAAGGGGGAGAAAGAGGTTGCTTTAATTAAAGTTTAAATGAGTTTCCAACTGATTTGATTTATACAGGTTTGTAAAGATAAAATATCTGCAACAGTACAGATACCTTACTTGATCATCCAAAGTGATACTTCCTTCCTATTAGTTGCCAGTGTCCCTATTGCTTAGATTTTCACTTCTCACGTTATAGTCCTATTATAGTATAAACTTTCTTAGTGAAAATCCACCTAACCAACTTGGCAAATTAAACCTAACTCTCTAGTTCTTCTATAAACAACTCGACTTGTATATGTATAATTAAATTGTAAACCTGTTAAAAGTTAGTTGTGTTTGTTTCCAAATTTATTTATACCTCTGTATTGCCATTACATAATTTAAATATAACATAAACTAGATGTTTATATGACAAATTTAGAATACTTTTTTTTAAAGACGCCGCAAAGAAGGAATTGGCTAAAACAATCAGTTAATTGGGTTTACATTGAGAAACTGTAAAATATATCATATACATACATATCTCCCCAGTAGAATGCCCTTCCAGTTGGGTAGAGCCCTTCCTGACTTTTGTAAGAAACATACATACTTTGATCTTCTGCCAAAAATCTTTGATACTGTGATGTGGGTTTCTCTGTATTTCATTCTTTTTGTCTACTGGCTGGCTTAACTGTCAACTTGAGCCAGCATTCAGCATATCTAGGGTTGACATGATTCCCCAAAATAATTTATTGGCTAAGGCTCGGTTGAGGAGTCTGAATTCAGTAAATTAAATAATTGGAAAATTGCAAGGGAGATGAAATATTGCATATGAATTATTATATGCAAAAGTTATTTTTTATCAAAGTAGTTGTATGAAACTCATTGGTGTTTCTGTTATAGCACTTATGTATGATAGTGCTAGTTATATCAAATTCATAGCTATGCAGTAAAACACCTTCTAATAGTTTGTTAATGGACAAATAGTCTTCGTGCTGTGTGCTCACTTAAGATATCCTTTTAGTAATTTCACTTGCAAGTAACTTTTTAAAATTGTTTTAAAAGTTTATTCATTTTGAGAGAGAGAGAGAATTCCAAGCAGGCTCCCATGCTGTCAGTACAGAGCCCATCAAGAGACTCAGTCTCTCAAATCTTGAGATCATGACCTGAGCTGAAGTCAAGAGTTGGACACTTAATCTACTGAGCCACCCAGGCGCCCCTCATTTGCAAGCCTCTTAATTGCAGAGGCATCTTTTGTTTTTAAATATGCAATAATATCAAAGAATGTTTTCAGTTTATTGAGTTACATTTTAGTGATAATTTAAGATTATTCTTAAAGATCTCATTACTTTCTTTCAATATGATATTTCCATGAAATATAGAATGATTTTATGTTTCAAGTTAGACAAAGTAAGTGGATAAATTCCTTAATTGAAAATTAAATATTTGAGGGACATCTAGGTGGCTCATTTAGTTGAGCATCAGACTTTGCCTCAGGTCATGATCTCATGGTTTGTGAGTTTGAGCCCCTCACTGGGCTGTCTGCTGTCAGCATAGAGACTGCTTCCGGTCCTCTGTCCGCTTCTCTCTCTTTGCCCCTCTCCAGCTTGCACTCTCAAAAATAAACATTTAAAATATTAAATGTTAAATAAAATTAAATATTTGAATAATGAATTTATTTAGTTTTCTTTGAGTTCACTTAAATTAACATTCTTTAAACAAATATTTGATTGAATTGAAGCTTTTGCACACTTTAGGTGAGCGTCTCCTATTTTGTTTTTGTTTTTACTGAAATTCATCAAGGAAGTAAAATCAACACGTGCTGATAATTCATCAGAAAAAAAACAGGATACTTTTTTTATGTAATGTTTATTCTCTATGTAATCTTACAGTTACTATTGCTTAACTACCAAAAAATCATTATAAAGCATGCATTTCTTTTGGGATATTGAATATGAATCCAAAGGCAGACTGATTTTGAAAATACTCAGTGTTTACTAATGTTGAGTAAATATTTATTTTTCTTTACATTTTGCTAGTCTTATTTTTCATACTGACTAAATGTCCCTTTCCTATATTACGTAGGTAGTTAGGAGCTTAAAGAAAACATATTTAAATGCAATTTTATTATAAACCATATGTTCAATATGTATGTTGAGAAAAAAGATATCTGTGGCATTTTTACTTTTGTGTCTTGTTTATATTACCAAATCATGTATGTTTTCTGGCAGTAAATCTTTGTTGTCCATATTCATTGCCACACTTAGAACAAGGCATTTACCCTGGAATGTGTGTCAAAATCCTCTGGAAATGGACTTTAAAAGGATATTCTTAGAAATCATTCTTGTTAGAGCTGGCTTTTGTCTTGAATGCATCCCCATGCAAATGATCATCAGGGTGTGGTACAGAAATAACACAAGAACAATTACCAAGAGATGAAGTGTTGTCCCTGGGCTCTCTCTTTCTTCTTTCTCTTCTTGCTTTTTAACGTATTCTGCTGTAATGGTGACAAAAGTACTCATTTTTCCAGAACGTCTCTTGGTCTAGAAAAAAAGAAAATTGTGAAACATAGGTCTAGAAAAGGTACCTTTGAATATGTGGAGAATTAGTAAATAAATTTACTACATTTGTTATCCTTGCATAATTTTTCAGGGTGCATTTCTATTTTATTCCATTAACATGATGGAAAATGATAGAAAATGAATATATTTTAATAGAATTTCAAATCTATTATCATTTTAACAGTTCGATAGAATAATAGAAAGTACAACGAAAAGGCAAACATTAGAAATGCCATTTATATATTGTTCTATATTTAATAGCTATAAATTTTATTTTCAAGTATTCTATGTATATCTAAGTTGACATACATGCAAATTGCAATGTTTGTTTGATATGTATGTATGATCACCACATATTTTAGCCTAAAATAATGAAGATATTAAACGTCAGATTTTTAAAATAACTAAAAGAGATGTGTTCCTTAACCCTACATTGCATCAGGAATACAGTGTTATCATATATCCTGCTTAGTCCACAATGGTGATGAATGGATCTTTTCTCTTCATGGAGATTTTCTGCTTGTACTCGGAGAGAAAGAAGTGGGCAGAGCCTGGACAGGCTTCATATTCAAGATGACAGATGTTTTCAGTGTATCCAGGGGGGTGGGTCTTCTCCAGTAGTAGTCCATGTAAATTTCGCTGTAACTATTTTGTATAAATTGATAGTCTCCAACAGTAGTAATCATATGGTAAATGTGTTCCACTTGTGTCTCAGAATTCTTGTAGCTTTTATAAGTGTGGAATGGTGCTTCAGGGAAACAATGCCAATATTTATGGTTACTTCTTATGAATTTTCTGTCTGATGAATCTTAAAAACTCTTCTGTTTTTTTTTTCAATTATTTGAATATTCTTTTTTGTAAAAATTTGAAATTTGTAATTTCAAATACAGAAAATGAGAATTCTGTTTTTCTATCTAGTACTAGTTACTACTTTCAAATTAGGAAATTTCTCTTACTGGAATAGTTACAGTAATGTCGCACACCTATGTCTGTGGTTGTTGATAACTCCAAGGTATTTTTCAAGCATTGCATAATTCAGTAACCACGGAACATCTGAGCATCAGAAGGATAGTGCCTTTGCTTGCTTGGTAATAAGCAGTAACACGGACCTGCACTTGGCACTTCGTGAATAAATAAGGAGCTGTAAGTCACCCTTGCAGACATGATGTTGCATAACAGTGTTGTGCCCCTGCTCTTTTTCTGTCAGCTGGTCACATTAAATCCTGTAATAACAGTGAAGTGTGCAGGTAAAAAGGAGCAAATGATAAAGATACCTAAGGGTTTTCTGATGAAGCTCCTCATGGCAGAAATGGGATTAAGAATTCAGGATGGAAACAGTTGCTTTGTTTTGTATTTTTTTAAAGCAATTTTTAAATTTTCTTATTTTTTCATTTTATTTTATTTTTTAATTTATTCATTTATTTTTGAGAGAGAGAAAGCACACAAGTGAGCAAAAGGCAGAGCGGTAGAGAGAGAGAATCCCATGAGGTTCAGAGAGAGAGGGAGAGAGGGTATGGAGCCTGGAGTGGGGCTCAGGCTCACCCGATGTGGCACTGAATTCACGAACCATGAGATCATGACCTGAGCCAAAATCTGATGCTTAGTCGACTGAGCCACCCAGGCACTCTGCTTTGTTTTGTATTTAACAAGAAGGTTTTCATTAAGAGTTTGTTACATTTATTGACTCCTTTTGTTCATTGACCACCAATCCGTGTTAATTTAAAAGTATATATCAAAAAAACAGGACCATAAATTAGCTTTTCCTTAGTTTTCTCCTCTCTGGCCATATTCAGAAATAAATCTTTTTAAAAAAACACAAGTAATACAAAATTAGGTATTAATAACAATGTTCTAGGTTCCAGGCATAAGCGTATATTGCCAGATACATTAATATCTATTAGAATTTGACATTAAAATTAACGCACTTGTTTATGTAACTAATTGTTACCAGGAAAAATGCAAACATACAGAAACGTGACATAGATATATATATGTATATACTTAATTTTTTAAAGCAGTTGTAGCTTTACATAATATTGAGCATAGTCCAGAGTTCCCATATACTCCCTCTCTCTTCTACTCCGTATCCTCTGTTACTTGTATCTTGCATTAGAGTGGTACATGTTATAGTTGATGGAATAATAATGATACATTATTTTTAACTAAAGTCAGTTTACATTGGTGTTCACTGTCTGTTGTACAGTTCTGTGAATTTTGACAAATGCATAGTGTCCTGCATTCCACCATTATAGTATCACACAAAACAGATTCCATTCATTTCTATAAGAAACTCCCTGTGTTCCCCCTATTCATTCCAGCCTCTCTCTCACCCCCCAAAACTTCTGGTAACCACTGATCTTTTTTATAGGCTCCAGTTTTTCCTTTTCCAAAATGTCATATAGTTGGAATTACACAGTATATAACCTTTTCAAATTGGCTTTCACTGAGCAATATGTTATTTGACTTTCCTCCATGTCATTTTGTGTCTTGAAAGCTTGGATATTCAACAGTTTAATATTTTCACCGTTTGAAAGACATCTTGGTTGTTTCCAGGTTTTGGCAGTTATGAATAAAGCTGCTATAAATCTTCATGTACAGATTTTTGTTAAAATTTTTGTTCCATTGATCTATTTGTTCTTTTGCCAATACTACATTATCTTTATTACTGTAACATTATAGTGAGTCTTAAAGTCTGGTTTTAGCAGCCAGCCCTTTGATTTCTTTTTAAGTATTGTTCTGCATATTTTGAGTATTTTGCCTTTCCGTATAAATTTTAGAATTGGTTGATATCCACAAAATAAGTTACTGGGGTTTTTATTGGAGGTAATTTGTACTCTTTTATTTCTCTGTGTATGTTATAAGGAAGCAGGTTGGGAAGAATAAAACACTGTGTGCACTACTTCATTATATGAATTAATAAAATAATACAAATGGAAATCATTGGATCACTGGCAACATTTATATCAGTATAAATTCTAATGTTTCAAATACTTAAATGTAGATATGGAAGATATTCAGAATTTTAGTGGAAGAGGGAAGATAAGCTTAAGCTTCGTTTCTTTTGCTGGCCCCACGATGAAAGAAGCTGTATAAGTTGCATTTATGTCTGTATTTTCATATATTTGAAAACTAAAATGACATATTAGGGAAAATGTTTATAAAACTTATTATTTCTTTTCCTCATATCCAAAGTAGTATTGTCAAGCACTTGAAAAAATAAATACCCCAGGGGGAAAAAGTGGAAATGGTATGTGAATAAGTACTTAACTAAAAAGTTTTTCATAACAGTTCTGTTGAGGGTAATTCACTTTTACTGTACAATTTACCCACTCAAAGTGTACTTTGGATGAGTTTTGGCATATTCACAGATAGGTGCAGCCATCACTACCTTTAGAGAGGGATTATTTCTAGAATTAGTTTGTGGTTTCAGTGAATTGTTGATAATGCAATCAGAGTCATTTCCTGTATTGTTTAGTTGTGTTCTAATTTTAGAAAGGAAGATAATTACACTGTTTATAATTGCTGTTTTCATAGGGAGATTAGCAATCAGTGTACTGTGATTTATTTCTTTATTCTTAAAAATTGGTCAGTGAGGAGCTAATGTTACACTGTTAGGAGATGTGCTTTTTCATTTTAAAATTTGCTCTGTCAAATTATTTCTTCATATTTTTTGTATCAAATAGTTTATATTTCAGGTCATTTTAGGTTTAATTCAGTAAGGTTATTGTCTTTTAATAAAAACACAATAGTGCTTCAATTATTTTATTGTTAAGAACAAAGTTGGTGTTTATTTTTCCTCCTGTTGATTATCCTGGCCAAGCGTCTTGTTATTAAACCTCTAAGACAGTTTTGTGTATATATAATAATTTCCTGTCACTTTAATGTTTGGAGGCACTTCAGTATAATGTAATTTGGTATATATTTTACTGCTTCTGTAATGTGAGATTATATGTTATTAATTACTTACAAAAAGCCATACTTTGTTCTGTTAGGCTTAATTTTTCCAGCAATAGAATGTTGTGTAGCAGTGGAGGATGGATTATCTGGACGTAATTTAATGTGGAGCATGAATTACATTCATAGAATTCTATTCAAAAGACTGTAAGGAAAAACACCAAATTCTGAGCAAAGTCTATAAGTATGCATTACTTAATAACATTGGAAAACAAAATTCTATCCCATAATGAACACACTGTCTAAAATAAGAAGTATTTTCTCTTTTATATAGAGATCAATTTATTTTTAAACTAGAAATAATATATAATATATTGTCTGTTGCTTAACTGTGACAAGGTCATAGCTGAAGTGTTTTTATTTCTTAAGTTCTCTAAATCATCTATATGTTACCAAGTTATTATGACCTAGTAATTACTAAATTCTCTCCTTTTGTCAATAAAATATTTACTGCATGACAGATACCCTGATAAACCATTATAAAGTAGTTCAAACTGGTATATGATGAAAAGTAATTCACCCTAATACTGCCCCCCCACCCTAGTTCTTTCTACGTGAACGTACCGTCACTAGTGGGATTAATATTATTGGTATTCTGTATCTAACTATATAAGTATATCTCATACCTGTATATATCACTGGTTTTTAAATAAACCTGAAACAAAGTATTCGTGCTGTTTTGAATGTAGTCTAGAGATTGTTTCTTTTATTCTGTATGGTATCTACAACTCCCGGAGAAAGACTCGTCTCTTTGGGTAGAGCCCGTGCTCACATATTTTTCTTGGCTTGTGTATGTAAGCATGATATAAGGAATTTGGCTTTTGAAGATGGTATTATCCAGGAGAATTTTTCACTGTGATGGAAACATTCTATATGTTGTCCCGTATGGATTCATGTGACTGTTGTTCACTTGAAATGTGGGTAGTACAATTAAGGAACAGAATTTTTAATTCTTTCCATTTTAATTAAAGTAAAAAGCCATGTATGGCCAGTGATTACCATATTGAACAACTCAGGAGGCATCACACTGTAATGAACAAACTCTAGAGTTAGGTGTGCCTCAGTGTCATTGTTGTTCTTGCCATCTTCTATTTAGCTGCTGTACATCTTATTAAATCTTAGCTTCTCATACACACAATGGGGGCTGTAATTCCTTCTCCTAAAAGTTATACACACACAGAAATATCTTCTAGAAAAGGGATTAGGTGTATGTATACCAAAGTAATATGCCTGGTGAAGGAGTGGAGGAGGAGAGAAATGGTCAAAATAGACTGTAGCCTTATCAGGAATGTTTTATGATTTGTTAGGATAATCAGTATGAGATGTTACTCATGTTTCTGTAACATTTATGTTTAGAAATTCATCTTTTGCCTCTTAACTATTCCTACTATGTAGTTTCCAGCTATAAAAAAACAAATATATTTGGGCTTCTCTTTATATAAATGTCATCTTTATTCTTTTACACCTTATTTCACTAAAGGATAGGTATAGGAGATCTATATTCTTTTTAAATGCTACATAGGATACAGTCATTTAGATATTTTTGTGTATTTAGTCCTTTATTGCTCTTAGGGTGCTTCCTACTTTCAGTATTAAAAATAGTATTATATTAATCACCCTTGTTTTATAGGTGTATACTAACAGGTGGTATTGCTAAGTCATAGAATATGGGCATTAAATAATGCCAGATTGGTTATCAGGTTGCGTATCTATCTGTTACGGAAGTCTGGCTTTCTCATATCCTCGCAGGAATTAATATTGTATTTTATGCCTGTCGATTAGTAACTTCGGGGTTTAACTTGGATTTCCTTGAAAACTGGAGTGTTCTGTGTTACATTGTAAAATTGTAGTAAGTCATAACATTAGGTCATGGGTTGGAAAAGAGGCTTTAAACCTAACCAAGTATGTGTGGAAATTTTATATGTGATTAAGATGGAGAGTAAAATTTCAAAGTATGTCAAGAATGAGCAGTCCTACTATCCTAGCCCTGCCCTTTGCATCACCACTGGAAGGTGTGCAACGAGGACCTGCTCCTCTGTCACTCTGAAGAGCCTCTCTGTTTGTCGTCAGATGATCACAACTAATTGTATTAAGTTTTAATCAGTTGCCACATAGAGTTCAGGATTCCTATGCCTCATCCCCCCACCCCCTTACTCTAATCTCCGTATAGGTCTGTGGGCAGTGAAGCAATTTCTGCCTCCAGTGGGTACTCCCCCAGTTCTCCTTCCCTGTTTCTGTCTTCTCTGTAGCAGTCAGAGTCCCTATTAGCATCTGAAAAAAATTTTTACTCCTTTGTCCGATATGTAGATTGTAAGCTGCATGAGAGCAGGAATTTTGTTTATTTTGTTCACTGCTATATTCTCAGCCTGCCACGCAACACGTTTTCAGTGATTATTTATGGGATAACTTTCTTCATGAGTGGTATGAGGAAAAAGTTGTTAGGGGTACCTGGCTGGTTTAGTTGGTAGAGTGCGCTACTCTTTATCTCAGGGCCCCACCCCACTGGGAGTAGAACTTACTTTGAAAGAAAAGTAAAAAGAGGGGTGCCTGGGTGGTCGGTTAAGTATCCAACTCTTGATATCAGCTCAGGTCATACGTAGTCTCTCTGTTGTGGGATTGAGCCCTAGTCAGGCTCCAGGCTGGGTGGAGCCTTCCTGGAGACGCTCTCTCACTCTCTCCAGGTGCGCATACTCTCTGGCTCGCTCTCTCGCTCTCGCTCTTGCTCTCAAAATAAATAAATACACTTAAAAAAATTGTTAGGGTCTGCCCTGTCAGTGCAGAGCCCCATATGTGGGGCTCAGTCTCACAAACCATGAGATCATGACCTGAGCTAAAACCAGAGTCAGCCGCTTAACCAGCTGAACCACCCAGGTGCCCCTGTTAGTTAAAGTCTGTATCTCACATGATCACAAAAGTAAATTCCAGTTGGAAGAAAACTACAAAACCTAACAAAACAATTTCTAAAACTGTACACATTGTATATGTTCTTAGAGTGGGGCATTTATTCTTAGATATATGTACTTTTAAGAAAACACTAGAGGGATGCTTAGGTGGCTAGGTTGGTTAAGCATCAGGCTTCACCGTGAGCATGGAACTTGCTTAAGAGTCCCCTCTCCCTCTACCCTGCCCCCCGCCCCTGCCCCCTCAAGCAATGCACACATGCGCTCTGTCTCTCAAAAAAAGAAAGAAAACATTTGAGCTAATGATTAAAAGTAGCATAGTTAACTTCTTTCCTAACAAGTTGATTTGTTGAATTATACTTTTGATACACTGTGGTCATATCCTTTTATTTTACCTAAGTTAGGGTGTCTATCTAAGGTTTTTTAATGTTTGTTTATTTTGAGAGAGAGAGAGAGCGCGTGCACGCACAAGCACGTGGGGGAGGGGCAGAGAGAAAGGGAGAGAGAATCCCAAACAGTATCTGCCGTGTCAGCACAGAGCCAGAGGTGGGGCAGAAACTCAGGAACCTCGAGATCATGACCTCAGCTGAAATCAAGAGGAGGGTGGTTAATTGACTGAGCCACCTAGGCACCCTTCAATTTAACTTTGTAAATAGATTTCCACTTCATTACTAATGTACTTACTGCCATAAGGTATTTATTATCTGGGCTATTTAGTCATTTTTATATGTGAAATACGTAGATACTTAGTTACACTTCTTCCTCTCTCCCCAGCCGTTTGCCTCACTCATTTTTTGTTCCCTAGAAGTGCCTATTGTACTTTGCACATGGTGCTTCATAAACATCGGCTTAGTTCATTTACCAAGTAACCAGTCAATCTTAAGATCTGAGTAGAAGCTACATGGCTGTGGACTTTTATAATGCATGTGTTCTTATTTTATGCTTTTCCCTTTCCTTTTTACAGTACTTGACATGGCAAGACACGTGCCGCTCTATCGAGCTCTGCTGGAATTGCTCCGGGCCATTGCTTCTTGTACGTCCATGGTACCCCTACTGTTGCCTCTTTCTACAGAGAATGGTGAAGAGGAAGAAGAACAGTCAGAGTGTCAAACTTCTGTTGGTACATTACTAGCCAAAATGAAGACCTGTGTTGATACCTACACCAACCGTTTAAGGTAGTATACTTGGTTCATTTACCTTGATTTTGCCCCTAACAGTCTTTTAAAAATAACTTTATAGGATTGTTTTTAAACGACGCGTGCTGATTAAACACACATGCACACAAGCAAGATATAAAACTACAAAGAAAAAGTATCCACCAAATCCTACACTCAGAAACATTTATTTATATTGGCTTATCAGACATCTTGTGCAATCTCAGGGCTTTAGGTATAGAGTTTTTCTTAAATTCTGTCATACTGTATTGATTATACAGATGGTTGCTAGTTTTAGTCCATATTGAGGACAAAGACACCTTTCAGTGTCAGTAAATATATTTTGGGTGACATTGTTCTTAATAATTCCAATTACGCTTTGTATATAGATGCTGTTTTACTCAACTGTCTATTTGTGGACATTTGGGTTATTTTCATTTTATAAACTCAGACATACATCTTTTGAGGCTTGTAGAAATCTCCACACAGTAGATTCATAGAAGTAGAATTGTTGGATTTATGGATTACTCCTGTTTCATCATGATACATGCTATAATTCATGCTATAATATATTTTAGAAGAGAGAAGATTAATATTTATTTGTTGACATTATAATAAAGTTAGTTATCTTCTTGGTAAATTTAATTATTTAATGAATATTTGGCTTAAGTTTATACCTCATTAGATTCAGATGATGAGTTCTGTTAACAAAAGCTCTTTTTAAGTAACCTAGCAAACTTTCTTTCTCTTAGCAGAATCTGTTCAGTGGTTGTCCATTTTACATAAAGATGGCCTAATTCTGATTTTTAAGGCATTTCTACTGCCAGTGGAAGTTTATTCTTTTGTCAGTGGGCTTTTGAGTCATTTAATGTTCTTTGCCATCTTTACAATAAATTTGTTCTACCTATTCTCACTTATTTTTGATACTAAAATTTGAGAAACAGAATATGCGTGAAACAATGGCAGAGAATTGGTCACTGGAAGAATAATTTTTTTCAGGGAAGAATCAGCTGCTGAGATAATCCTGACTGTTTATTTATTGTACTCTGACTATCACTTTTAAAGCTGGTGGTTCACTACCAGGCAATAAGAATCATAATTTGGACAAAAGTTTAAAAAAGAGCCAGTTGCTGGAAACAAAAAAGCTGTAGGTTCATACTGCTCTTTCACCAAGGAAGGACAATGTGAAGATATATTTTCTTTGATAGTGAGATTGTTTGTGTTGTAGAGAAGAGAACATTATGTTTGGTCCCATCCTTCATCTTGTCAGATCTAACAGTAATTTAGGCAGCTGGCATAATTACCTAAACATAGTGTCATGTCATAATTGAACTGAAGGTCTAATTTTCTAATTGAGCTAATGTCTCATAGAGAAAATTCTAACTGAACATCCCATCTCTACCCTCGCCATCTCTGTTCCTTGTTGTACAATAAACATATAGTTGTTGACAAGGCAATTAGTATAAAATATACAGAGTTTTGAGTATTTTTAGGGGGAATCTTGCCCTGTGTTTTTCAGGGGCATCTTGCTCTGTGCCTCTGTACCTCATATTTCTGTGTTTTGAGATGTATTGAAAATTTTTATGAAACCTTGAGAGTTTTTTCCCAGGAGTATTTTATTTCTTAGATGAAAAAATTGCATAAAGATTGGGAATGTAGTTACAGTTATCACTCTCATTAAAAATAATATCACAAATTTATGGTGATATAAATATGAAAATCAGACCATTAAATTATGAGCAACTCTATATTATGTATTTCCTTAAGCTGTAATTTCTGTTGGATTCTGCAAAAATGAAGTTACAGTGTATTGAGTACACTGTATCTTGAGTTCTGAGATAATTACAGACGATGCAGTGACTGGAATTTGTATGCCTAGTAAAGCTTTTTCGTTGCTTTTCCTAAGTTAATATGTTTCCTGTTTACATAACATACACAGTATAATTTTTTAAAAGTAAACTTGACTTCTGTATAAGCTGTGTACATGATTCACTGTAAAAATTTAATTTCAGATAGGTAATAAGTGTCATTTAACTAGAGCTTTTGTTTTCTACTTTTCCTACTGGAAAAAAAATATTTTTCGAATTCTTTCCTTCTTTCTTCAGTAAGAAAAAAATGACACTTCAGACTCTAAATTCTCTATCACCAAAACATACATGCAAAGATCATAATGACTGTTCAGAGCTCATTTTATTTATGTTTTATCTTTACGGTGATTCTGCAGTAACTATTTTTACTAGCTCTGCTTTAGTGGTGTCGAAACAATGCTAGTGAGTTTTACATTAGTATTTGAATATTCTTCTTAGTCAAGATTGTTCATGATATCTGTTATGTTTTACAGCCTCTGTTAGAAAAAGAAACCAGCAAAGATATGCATGTTATAACATCCCTATTTGCCTTTCGAGGTTTGGTACATTGAGAATTCATTTTCCACTTCACACAGAAAGAGGCTAAAATCCCTTCTCTTCCAGCCTATCAAGACTTAAGATGTATTTCTTTTTATATTTTTATCATAATAGAACTCTAATAAAGTGAGCAGCATCATCCAGTTTCCTTCAAGAGTTTATACCCACAGAGATTGGCTGAGTTCAATTTGACCACTGTGTGAAAGTACAAAACTTCCCCTCCCCCCACCTGCCTACCCCATCCCAACTGTATTTGTTTTTTAACCCAGGATACTCTTGAGAAAACAATGGTCAAGGCAGATATGTGCTGTTCATTGATCACTTTTAGGATATGTTTTGTTGCATTATCAGGGTTTGGAGGTGTGGCTTACATTCTTTTTGTCTCTGCTCTCAGTAAAAAAAATGTAAGGGTGAAAAAAGTACATCTTTTTAGTATAGTTTTTTTTTTTAAGTAAAAGCAAGTACTTATTTATTAATTATGTTTATGTACTTTATATACTTTATTTCCTCATTTTATTCCTTTGTTAACTTCTCAGTTGTTACTTTTTTAAAACTAAGCATACACAAAGGGCATGCACTTTTTCCCTCTTTGAGATTTGTATCATTTATATATAACCATTTGTTTATCTTAAATAAATAGATTTGCTATGTACTCTGTAGGTTCCTAGATGATGATTGTGAGTACATAAAATGATTCTCATTAAAATTAGTTCTTCTGTATATATTTATAATTTTTATCTCCCTTTTGTGGATGAGAGAAATGAGAATGTTTTGCCCTGGTACTGAAAGGAAGTTTACTCTCCTGCTGGGAATAAGCTGATTGAGATTATTCTGTCCCAACGCATTTTGATCTCTAAATTCAAAGAGTGAAGGAGTTTGTATAGGTGAACCAACTCTCCCCTACCCTCACTTTGAAACCTTCTGTGAGAGGAAACAGAAAGATACTGTTAAGAAACTGAAAAGGCAGATCATTTACCTGGCTGTTACCTAATTTGTGCATTAGAAATTTGTGATTATATTTAGGAGTAAGTAGAAATTAGCTAAATGAAGTGTGCATTGGGCTGCTATACCAAACTGGGAATAATGTTAGCAGTGAAAGAAAGTGTCACATATTCAGGGAAACCTAAAGAAATTTGGTATGACTAGGTATGCTCTATGGGAGGCTAGAGGTGAAACCAGGAGCTAGAAGGTGAAGAGGGGGTGTATTTACAGTTACTTGCTCTGAAATGTGGTGATGAGCTACTGAAAGGGTTTCAGAGATCTGATTGGATTTGCACTGCCCCACTTTTCTATATACCCAAAGGCTTGAGCAAGAGTGACTGCTTAGACAGGGAACTTGAGTTGTTGGCACAGTGGCACAACATCGTGACGATGCCTTTTACACCTAGTCGTTCTGTAATTGCTGAGTTGTTGAGATATAATGATATATGCATGTATATACCAATGTGCACGCACGCACGTACACACACACACACACACATATATATATCTGAAAAGAAGCTTCTGAATTTTAATTTTTGAAGTAATAGACTCTGAGGCATGTTTCAAATTTCTTTTGATTATAATTACACCTGAATAAAACAATGGTCTTCTGTAGGTGAGGATAGTTTGATGACTGGTGGGTGGGATTGATATTTAGTGTAAACCACAGCATTACTCAGGGAATGTGAATGTACTTCTAGCTTAACTACATTCCTCTTTCCTGGCTTGAAGTTGACCATTCCTTAGGCAGTTGTTAAATATTCACTGTACAGATTGCATTAAGAGCTTTTTAAAGATCATAATATTTTAATATTCTTTTATTCATGATTCTATATTTTTATTATTTACCTCCTTTCCTAACCTGGCTTTTCAAGATTCACAGTTTATAATTGTACAGAGTTAATTTGAGTCTAAAGGTTAACATAGACAAACTGATTAATATTGCTGTTGACTGATTATTAGTAAGCATTTAGATTAAGATAAATCAAGGATTACATTTCTTTTGGAAGCACAAAAGAATAGACAAAAGTATATCACTTCAAAATAGAGAATTTTACATTCACTGCTTTCCTACTTTTGTCTGAAACAGACAAGATTAAAGGTAATTAGTCATCAGGATTTTTTCAGGAATTGATTTTTTGACATACAGATGATCTAGGGGTATCTGGGTGGCTCATTCAGTTAAGCATCCAACTCTTGATTTTGGCTCAGATCATGGTCTCACGGTTCTTGAGATTTTTTGAGATGGAGCCCTGCGTGGGCTCTGTGCTAACGGCCTGCTTGGGATTCCCCCTCCCCCCGCCTTCCTTCCTCCCCTGCTCACACTTCTGCACGCACTCTCTTTCAAAATAAATAAACTTTAGAAAAAATAAATAAACTAGATGACATGTTTTGTATATTAGTTACGGAGCAATTTGAAAGCACACTTCACCTGTGCCTGTAAGGGTGTGTAATGCAATTTTCTACTTAGGTAATTTTCTTCCATTATCTGTTACTTAAAACCTAAACAATATTGGAGCATTAGGAAATTTTGTAGTTTTTTTCTTGTTCATTTGGACCTTTTTATAATAATTTCAGTGAAAATGGGGAAATGGTTAAACTATAAATATTGGTGCTATTTATCTTGGCCTCAATAATATAGTTTATTACCTTATTTGAGACCTTGTTCAAAAGCTACTTTATTCATCACCTTGAGGGAAAGAACAAAGGAGGGGCACCTGGGTGGCTCCGTCGGCTGTGCGTCAGACTTCAGCTCAGATCATGATCTCACGGCTCTTGAGTTCAAGCCCCGCATCGGGCTCTGTGCTTACAGCTCAGAGCCTGGAGCCTGCCTCAGATTCTGTGTCTCCCTCTCTGCCCCTCCACCACTTGTGCTTTGTCTATCTCTCAAAAGTAAATAAGCATTAAAAAATTAAAAAAAAAAAAAAGAAAGTACAAAGGACTTCCAAAGTGATAAAGGACTCCATTTCCTTTGCTTGTCTCCTGCTGTATACTAGGCACCTATGAGAACGAAAAGTTGAATATTTATCCACCCGAGACTTACACTCTAAGTGGAATTAACTCCCTTGGTGGTGGTGAAAATTTGTCATTACCATAAACATTCCATTTCTCAGATGCCCTTTTTCTACCAATATTAACCTTTTCCTTTTTGGCCTAATGCAGAAAAGTTTACTGGCTTCTCTTGTGTTTTCTATACAACATCTTAATTTCTGGCTTTTTTCTTCAGCTTAATGATTTAGTAATTTTTGTGCTTAATACTTTTAAGTTTTAGGCCTACAGGCAGTGGGAAGAAATAGTTCCCTAGGGACAGAGAGAGAGAGAGAGAGAGAGAGAGAGAGAGATGGAGAGAGAGATGGAGAGATGGGGAGGATGTGCATTGAGAATGACAGAGTGTATCAACAGTAGAGGGTGAAAGATATGTATCAGGTGTAAGCAGTGTTACTCAGGTGCCAAAGACAACCTGTGATTAGATATTCATTGATGTATTAAGTCCAGAATCACTACCACTTAATTTTATACCAATTATAAAAGATCAGAATCTGGTAAAAGTGAATTTTTGTAACTGTCAGATTGATTGCGTTCCTTTTGTTCTTCCAGTTGGAAGTAATTTTGCTTAGTATAGTGTTTGTGTTACAGCCTCTGTGCTTTCATTGATTTTCCTTCTTGTTTCTTGAGAATTATCCAAACTGTTTTAAATTGTGGGTTAAGTTTTAATAATATACAGTAGCATATAGTCATATAAAAATATAAAGAAGTAATACAACTTCTGTGTAGTGTATATAGTTTCAAAAGTTCTTGGATGTATATTTATTACTTTTTCCTGCTCTATTCAGTAGGCAAGAAAATATGTATTACCGTTGTTTGACAGGGAATGAAACTATTGCTTAAGAGTTTAACATTAAAAATTTACTAGTAGATTATAAATCTGTCCTATTGCTCCCCAGTCTCCTGATGCCTATAATATTCACTATTAAAAACAAAAATTTTTAGGGACGCCTGGGTGGCTCAGTCAGTTAACATTGGACTTCAGCTCAGGTCATGATTTCACAGTTCATGAGTTCGAGCCTCACATCAGGCTCTGTGCTGACAGCTCAGAGCCTGGAGCCTACTTTAGATTCTGTGTCTTCCTCTCTACCCCTCCCCTGCTTATGCTCTGTCTCTCTCTCAAAAGTCAATAAACATTAAAAAAAATTTTAATAAAAATAAAATAAAACAAACATTTTTATGAAGAAAGGCAAGTCGATTGACCCTTACTCCAGATAGACCACTGCTACCGTATCTTACCAGAATAGTTCGTTGATCACTTAGGCTGCATGCTTGTATAATGGCTCTACTTGAGGATTATCTGGTTCTTGAGAAGCACGTTGATCAAATGCCGAAATACAACTTATTCTGTTATTTAAGTGATTAACAGGGTGCCTCACTGGCTCAGTCATTGAAGCATATGCCACATTGGGCGTGGAGCCAACTTAAAATAAAAATTTTATTAAATTACTTTTTTACTTAAGGGGTACCTGGGTGGTTCATTTGGTTAAGTGTCTGACTCTTGATCACAGCTCAGGTCTTTACCTCACGGTTGTGTATTACACTCTGTGCTAGGTGTGAAGTGTGCTTAAAAAAATAATTTCTTTTTAATTTTTTTAATGTTTATTTATCATTGATAGAGACAGAGCCTGATTATGGGAGAAGCAGAGAGAGGGGGAGACACAGAATCTGAAGCAGGTTCCAGGCTCTGAGCTGTCAGCCCAGAGCCTGACGCGGAGGTTGAACTCACAAACCATGAGATCATGACCTGAGCTGGTCAAACGCTTAACCGACTGGGCCACCCAGGTGCCCCACAAAAATATTTTTTTAAATGATTAACAAAAAAACTCATAAAAATTATAGATTGACTTAATATTTCGACCTCAGTAGTATAACATAATATAAAATGGTTATTCCTTATCAAATTATATTAAATGAGCTTTATGTTTCAGGATAGTTTCCATTGTCTTGATTTCAGATGATATTTCATGTGCTCTAAATTGCTGAATTTGAAGTGTCTTACTGATAGTCAAGATTTAGTTTATAACAAATCCTTGTGGGCACATCCCAATAAGTAACCTGTTCCATATTATCTATAGGTTTTAGAGCTATAAGGGAACTTTGTAGAGTTCAGGTAGTTCAGATATTTCTTTTTATAAACGAGGAAAATAAGGTCTATAAATATTTTGGTTTGTTCCAGGTTCTCTGATGCTTAGTGGCAAAACTGTGATAACTTAGATCTCCTGTGTCCCAACCAAATCTATTATCCACTAAGTTAAACTTAACTTCCAAAAAACAATTCAGTTTGTTTATCAGTGAATAATTAGAAACTGGAGTGGTGGATTTTTTTCTGAGCTGGTTTTAGACATTTAGGATATATAATTTTTTTAATGTTGGTAGTGAAGTAAAATTATTTTTCTAATTGAGAATTTTGCTTTTAATAATTATAAAAGTACATACAATAATGCAAATTCTACAGTTTTTCTGATAATTTCCTTTTACCGATCGTTTTTCATTACCCTGAAGAATTTTCAAGCCATGATAGGCTATTAAAAGACAGCGTATTGTATTAGATATGCATAGCATTTGAGTTGTGCCTAAGTAGTAATTTCTGCATTGCTGAAATAAATCTAAGCCTCACTGTATTTTGGTCTCTCCAGTACATGAGCAAGGGGCTAATTATAATTATATAATTAGCACTTAAATGACGAGTGAGTCAGGTTTACCCATTTGATATTTTTCTTGCTCAAATGAAGTAATTAAAAGCAGGGGTGGCTGGGTGGCTCAGTCCATTGAGCGTGCCAACTCTTGATTTTGACTCAGGTCATGATCCCAGGGTCATGGGATCGAGCCCAGCCTTTTAAACAGCCCATGGAGCCTGTTTAAGATTCTCTTTCTCCTTCTGCCCCTCTCCCCCAATTGTGCTCTCTCTTAAAAAAATAATAATAAAGAATTTATGAAAAGCATTCCTCTGAAATTTTCTTAGTTACCAGTGTATGTGCTCTTCCTCTACTGTCTTTCCAAGCTGGTTTAGTATCTCCTCGCATACATTGGGGCAGTGCATAGGTGATAAAATTGTTTTCTCTTTGTGATTAAAAAAAAAAGCCTCTCCCCACCCCCCACATACTATTATTTTCCATCTCCTGAATTTTATTGCTATCTTTGTATACCTTATATTTCTGATACCTTTAACTCTCTTATCAAGAGATAATTAAAGAATTTATATAGCAATACTTGATACTTGAAGAATAAGCAAAAACACTCCCCCTCCCATTTATGACCAGTTATTGATCAACATTTTATTTTAGACTTAAAAATGAAAGAACTTGAAAGCAACCCATCTTGTTAATAAAGGGATTTGTGGCGTGGGTAACATAACATAATATTTTAAGCTTTTGTAAATATCTATGTACACACACATACATATATAGTCATTTCCATTTGAAATGACCACACTAGTGGTCTAGTGTGAAAATTCATTCCTTTGCCCACAAAACAGTCACACTGTGAAGATGTGACCCCTTTGGCTTTTACTGATCAGTCCTGGTGAAATTCAATTTCTACTGACTATTCCAACCTGTTACCTCAAAACGAAGTCAGAGTAAGCCATAGTAGTTTGATTTCACTTTTGAATAAGTGTGACACTTCATAGCTTCCTTGAAGGAGGGGTGAAGACAGTTTATTTTATCTTTGATCTTCTCTGCAGACTTTTCCTACTGGACTCTAGTAGGCAAATAACATATTTAAATAATCATATTTAATATATTTAGCATTTGACAGTTTCACCAAAAATTTGAAAGAGGGACTTGTTGTCAAATAATCTGAATTGCCGATAAGGATGCATCACAAATGTCTGTGTTGAGTATGAGGTATTCTGGACATTGAACTTCTCTTTAACAGCATTAAAGCAAACATCTTTTGTTGCCATTTCCCTTAGCTATTTCGAAGCATCTTCCTGGTGTAAGAAAGTTCATATTTTAGAAATAACTGAATTCTGAGGCACCTGGGTGGCTTAGTAGGTTAAGCATCTGACTCTTGATTGCAGCTCAGGTCATAATCTCACAGTTCATGAGCCCTACATCAGGCTCTGCACTGACAGCGTGGAAGCTACTTAGGATTTTCTCTCTCTCTCTCTCTTTTTCTCTCTCTCCCCCTCGCCCCCCCCCACTTTGTCTCTCCCCCTGCTCGCACCCCCCCCAAAGTAAAGTAAATAAACTTTTTAAAATAAATAAATAGGACACTTTCGGCTCAGGTTATGATCTTGCAATCTTTGAGTTCGAGCCCCACGTCAGGCTCTGTGCTGACAGCTCAGAGCCTGGAGCCTGCTTCGGATTTCGTGTCTCCCTCTCTCTCTGCCCCTCCCCTGCTCACTCTCTTCTCTCTCTCTTTCAAAAACAAACATTAAAATTTTTTAATAAAATAAATAAAGGAAAATAACTTAATTTTCCTGTAGACAAATACCCAATTCCTTTTTATCTAACTAAGCAAAAAGATTAGTTGACCTCCTTCTTCAAAGACATATTTTCTATCAGACTCTAATTTTAACAGCCTTAAGCTAGTTCCTCTAGAGCTTCGGTTAACAGAGAATTTCAGGTCCAGCCCTCCAACTTTCGTTTCTGTTGGAAAATCATTTCCTAGTTTCTCCTGTTTTTCCTCTATTTCTCATACCCACAAAATGAAAGAGGCCTGGTTTCATAACCAAGAAGCATTTGTTATAACCATACATACATTTTTTTAAGTTTCTTTTTTTGGTGACGACCAAGTTTAATAGTTCATCAGCCTTTTACTCGGTGGTGGAGATAATGATGCCAACGTTTATTTTACTATTTTTTATTTGCCTCAGTTGGCAAATAAAATCCCTTGGTGAAGCATCTTATCTGTGGCAACTCCATTCTACGACGGCACACAGTACCTTCATTTTGTCTCGTGATGTTTAATCTGACCTAAAAATTATATTTTTATCTAATCTAGAAATCAAGGGTTTATTTTTAAAAGGCTTATTATCATACCCTCTGTTTTGAATATTCCTTCTACTTATACTGTTCATTTATGCTTCCCAAGACAATGGAGATTATGTTTTCAATTTTAAATCCTATTGAAAACTAAAATTGGCACTTAAATAAAAACAAAAGGGAATCAGAGTTAAAAATTAAGCTTTAAACTATTAATGAAAAGTATTCATCTTACAGAGGTCTTTGCTCCATTTACTGGTGCATTTCAAGAATTTTCATGTTCTCTGGAGATAATTAGAAGCAAACAGTTCTCCACAGTAATACAGTTTTCTAAATCTTTCTACTTATTTTTAATCTTAATTCATTTTAGACTTTATCCCTGAAAAAAAGGGTTTTAGAACTGTGGAATATTATATGATGCATTGGTTTACAGAGAAATGGTGAAGTTTCATTTGCTTACAGTTTTAGAATCTTTCTCTAAGATGCTAGCTCTTAATAGTTCGGGAATCTGGACATTTCAGCATGTTGTCGCCAGATTACTTCTTCAACATGGCCGTACTTTTTAAATGCTTATTTCAACTGTGTGATAGTTTTGACTTTAGACTTAGGAGTGCAAGGAATGGAGGTTGTCTTTCTTAATGTTCTACCAAGAAAATAGCTATATTAAGCTGTTTTCAGTTTATAGATTGTAAAATAACATAATTCTGATATTTTGCATTTAGTCTTAAAAAATCCACCTTATTTTGGGTGACAGTGTTAGCAGAGGTAGGGCACTGTAACTGAGTGTTGAGTTGTGGGGATTTTTTTTTCTTTTGTTTTTACAAGAAGGATTTACCCATTTTGCTCACATCCTAGTTCAGATTATATGTCACAGAGCCAAAATTTGCTTAATTTGTTAGCCATTTAGTTGGAATTCACAGCATAGTGGAAAATGTTTGCAGATAATTCTGTGCAATAGTAGAAACTTCAGTTGATTCCTCGTATTTCTTCAGGGCAGTGATCACAACCAGATTCAACGTCTGCACAAAGCAGCGGATACCATGGTAGCGGCCGTCGCTGATTGCTTTTACCATGTTGGATCCATTGTCAGTCTCAAAGACCTACTTCCAGCTAGGTGCCTTGAACTCAAATAGCTTTTCCCACAGACTTCAGGATGTGAGCTAAGGTATGGCCTTTTTTCATGAGCTGGGCCTACATATGGGTTGTCAGTAACCTGCAACTTTGATAGAAAAGAGACTACTGGCTGTAGTTTAATATCAGACAATGACCAGTCATAGTCATCATTAGGCAGGGAGTGTGTGTTCTTCGTATATTTGAAGTACTCTCACCTTTTGGACATTATCCCTTTTTCTCCTGTATGTTTTTGTCAAGGTTATTCACGTAAAAATTTCTCATTTGAACCTGGTGTAAAGCTCTAAAATATAACTGCCGTGTGAGTTCACCATTATCTTCAATAGGAGATACATAAAATCGTTTCTTTCACACGTTTAGTATAAAAACATTTTTTTTGTATTTTTCCCCTTTTTTAGCATTTTTTTAAATTTTGTTGGTCAAAAAAAAAAACCTATAAAATTTACCATCCTGACTATTTAAGCTATTTTAATAATAGGAATTTCTCCTACTAATCATCTTTGAAAAACTGGATTTAGGAAATTGGTATCCATGAATAGGGCTTGAAATTGAGAATGAGTACTTTTTCCAAGGGTGACTTGCTCTCAACTGTATTGATACACTTTACTCTCCATGCCAGATATTCTTATTTCTTCAAGGAGAATATACCCCAGTTCTGGAAGAACAAACTTCACTTCATATCTTTCTTCTCTGCTTCGCAAGATGTGTTTCTTAAGTGAAATCTTTATTGAGCGTACAGTGGATCAACTGTTTGATAACAGATTTTAGGAAACCATCTTTATTTTATTATAGCTATAACCATAGCTCTTCTGTTTTTTCAAACTACTTACTGTTGTTTTCCTATTATGGTGAGTGGCCCTATTATTTAAGCTTTTTTAAGCCCTGCTATTAGAGGGAGAATCATTTACAGCTGGTGGGAAGAGTCCTTCTAGATTCAGAAAGGACTGTCAAACATACAGCTTATGCACTTTTCTTGACTCTCAGTGTTTGACACTGATTGTGAATAGCTGTTGGTAAATGCAGAAGTTGAGAATCTGTCTGAGCTTGTCCAGAATTATATGTTTATTAAGAAAAGTATCAGATACTCTTAAGCAATAGTCTCAACTTTATTTTGTAGCTATAAAAGACAGTATCTTATTTGATTCTAGCACATAAAATGCCTGATATTTCAGTCTTAAAACATTCACTATACTCTCCATACATATACATGCAAACATATATGTTTATATACATGTACGCATGCAGAAGTTAATGACTGAAATGAAGAAAAGTATAACATCCACCAAGTCAGCCATGTGTTCTCTGTGACTTCTTATAACTCTGTAGTAATCCCAGACGGTAACCCAGTGACACGCTGAATTGAGCCATCTTGCCAAGAGAGGCAACTATATACCTTATAGTTAAAACTACCTGTGGATACTAGTTTTTTCACACACTTAGGAATCAGTTCAGAACACAGGCAGAATACTCTATATGTGTACCGTTGCTAGCCACCTGAGTGGCGCGGCTTCATTTACCTCTTACTATCTCCCTGAAGTGTAAGCACTGAATTGCTTCTGAGCAGATTTTTGTCTTTGTGATAAAGAACAGTTCATTTATACATAGCTAACAGTATTATTTTGTTAAGGACTCTTCTACCTTCTGGTAGTCTTTTTATAGTTCATCTAAGGCTCCATGCCCACTTTGTGAAAAACTATTGTAATACAGTTGCCAGTTCCTTTTGTTGGTAGGTATACAACTAGAAAAACAAGTGATGCCGTAGCATGAATATTTTAAACACCTTTATTTATATGTGGTTTCAGTTCATGTTATCTATTTAATGAATTAACAAAAGCATAAGTTTTTAGTATCTAAGCAATAGTATGATGAGTATTATGTGAATAATATGTGCTGAGAGTTGAAATACAAAAAAGGATATTCATATTCACTTGTTATTTTCAGTGACTCTTAAACAGTAAAATTCTGTATTCATCTAAAAATTTTAAAGAAACATTTTGATGCCCTACCCACTGAGACATTGTGTTGGTACATCCTCTTAGGATACAGAATTTGATACAAGGTTGGTTACATTTTAGACCCTGAACAGAGAATGCCTCTAAAATGATTATGCCCTAAAACTTAGTGTTTAAATAAAGTTCTGATGTATAAAAATGCATTATATTAAAATACCTAGTAATAAACCTGCATTTTTACTCCAGAATATGTCTTTTAATTTTTCCCCTTGGGAATTAATATACTCACTCTTGAGTGAAATACAAATAGTATTAAAGTGAAAAAGTACATACAGTTCTTTGATTCCCAAATCTTAGAAGACAGAGGATAGACCTCTGTCACTTTTACATAATGGAAGTGATTTCTCTACTTCTAGGTATTTGTAATTTTACTATAAGTATGTTTGTAAAGGTGTGGATCCAAGGACGTATCAGGTATCTGGGTCTTTTTACAACATGGTGTTTCTACAGTGTTTATTTTTTATTTAGATTGATTGATTGATTGATTGATTGCCTTTGAAGGGAAAACCTATCCAAAGCTTTATTTTTTATGCTAGGCATTATTCTGTGGCTTCAAAAGCATCAGTGACTCTAATTTAAACTACTTCTCTGCTATATATCGTATGTACTTCAAATGAAATATACACTATCATTTAGATTTTTAACCACTGTTTGTGACTTAACAGAGGTACCTATTTCTCAATCCTAAAATCTTAATTTTCCTTGCATTTCTTTCCATATTAAAAAAACATTCAGATCTAAAAGAGAAAATGTTAAAACAGGAGTAAAACCTGATGCATCTGACCAAGAGCCAGAAGGACTTACACTGTTGGTTCCGGACATCCAGAAGACTGCTGAGATCGTGTATGCAGCCACGACCAGTTTGCGGCAGGCAAATCAAGGTACAGTACTGTCCTCTACTGCTTTTCTTTTGATCCAGAGATGTTTTGTTTACTTCTGAAAACTACCTCTCTCTTTCCTCTGTTATGGTTTTCACGCAAGTTCACTTACCTAAAAATTTTGTCACCTTTCCAGGAAGTTAATCATGAGTAGTCTCTAATTTTTAAATACTTGTCTCTACTATGTATGATCACTCAGACTAGATTGAGCAGGCTGACAGCATGCATCATGAACTTCTCTTCTTCCTATTGGTAGTTGTGAAATTGAAAAATGCCATCGTATTGGATAGGAAAGAGTACATGTAGACCGCATGTGAGAAATTAGTTTAAATGAGTATTTTCATGTCTTAGCAGTGTGTTATCTATTGATTTATTTCTGTTTTGCCTGATTGGCTAAAACTAATTTTACAGATTTTAAGAACATAAACTTTAAAGTTCATAAGGGTTTTAGCCCTATTAGTTTTGTTTATGAGATAAAAATGTCTTATTCTTAAACTGATACAATAGGAACATAATTGTGAAGAGTTTGGTAATTTTCTAGAATTCAAACTTTGAACTGTAAAAATTAATGGTTTTTTGTTTTAATCTTTTAAAATGTATGCTTATGTTATTTATCTTGAAATATTAAAATAACAGAAAAAAAACTAGGTGAATGTTCAAAGAAGGTGGCTGTGAAACCCAAACCTTTATCAGTATTGAAATCACTTGAAGAAAAATATGTGGCTGTTATGAAGAAATTACAGTTTGGTAAGTTGAAATTCTAACCTTCATTTCTTAAGATCTCGTTTCACATTGTGTAATAGTATTATTGAAATGTGTTCTAGTAAATTAAAGATTTTAAAAGTTGTTTGTACCATGAATTATTCATATTCTGTGTATATATGTTTGTGTGTGTGTGTGTGTGTGTGCGTGCTGTATGTATACATACAACAATTTGATCTTTTCATCTCAGAATTTATATCTGTATTTATAGTTGTGTTTGGAAATCATGATTCAGTAGAAACCTAGAAAAAAACAAATTCAGATGTATTTTTTAAAAAAAGGCAGAAAGTGGTTTTCTTTCTTTAAGACCTCTCCATTTCTGTATATTCTGGCCAGAAGAAAGCTAAGACCTGGGACTTTGAACTAAGTCTGTTACTCTTGCCATTTTAGAATTCCATAAGATTTGCCTTTGGAAAATACAGTTATGTAAAGTTCACTTGTAGCCTTTTCTATTCTAAAACGCTTAACAAGTAAAGACTGATTAAAAGATCCTACCAGTCTCCCTTATAAGATGTTAGTCTATAAATAAACACCAGAATTCCAAATTTTGGTGACGATTAGTAACTGTTATTGTCTGTGCCTCTTTTCCACCCTTGAGGACTAGCCAAAAGATTTTGACGATATGAAAAAGAACACGATTGGGGTACCTGGGTGGCTCAGTCGGTTGAGCATCCCACTTCAGCTCAGGTCATGATCTCACGGTTCATGGGTTTGAGCCCTGCATCGGGCTCTGTGCTCACAGCTCAGAGCTTGGAGCCTGCTTTGGATTCTATGTCTCCCTCTCTCTCTGTCCCTCCCTTGCTCTCTCTGTGTCTCAAAAATAAATAAACTTTGAAAAAAAAAAAGAAAAGGAACACTAAAGCAAACATAAAAATATGTAAATTTTTGTCATACGGTCTTAGAAACGTCAGTAGAAATCATTTAGCTTTTGCTCTACCTTAGTTCCCAGGTTTGCAGTAAAAATCACATACAGTAGTAATATATATGAAAATGATTTGAAAGTAATAAAGCATTCAGGCAGCTTTTGTTTCATTGTCTTAAGATTGGAAGAATTGAGGTGAAGTGTATATACTGTTCAGAAAAAAATGCGACAATTTTGCCAAGGGATCCATGTTTTTGGATAATTGTGCCAGCCACTGATAGGTTGTAATCATTTTGTTTAATACACACTTGAACTCAGGAAAATGTAATAAATGCCAGGTTCCTTCGACACTATATTAGTAACTATAAATGATTACCAAAATAACAAAAATATTGTCTGTGGTAATCTTAAAGTTACATGACACCAAGAACAAAACTATTATACAAATATAACATGAATTGTAGACATCCTCAGAGGGGTGTCATATAAAGGAATGGTCAGAATTATCAGGGAAAGCCACATACCAGTATGATCCTTGTAGCCACATTCACTATCACAATTAAGAAAAGTCCTCTCAGATTTTAAATAGACTTCATTTTTTAAATCTCTCAAATGAAAGCCTTTATAGTTATAATTTGATTAATGTATGTTGTTGCAAATCTCTTTTGAAACTGAATTCACTGTATTGTGTAGAATAAAACAACTGAAGTAGGCTGGAGATAGGTGAGGAGTTGTCAGTAGCTTTGCATTAAGGTGAAATACGTGATACAGGTCTCTACTCTGTCTGCATACAAGTGAAGGTAACTATTGGTAGCCTTGAGGCAAAATTCCGACACTAAATGGGTTTATCTTTAGCTTCACATTTCTGTGTACTTTTTTCACTTTGTGACCACCTGTTTTCCACAAAGCATTCTCCTGTTTTCCCTTCCCCCTCTCAGATTCAAAAGCCTAAAGAAAGTTTTTCAGCTTCTTTATTGGCTATTTAATTGTACTTTGATTCTGAATGAAATTTAGTCCATGAGTTTCCCCAACTAGGTAACAATGCATATCTACTGAAACCTTTAATGTCTGTTTCTGGAATGGAATTTCAGAATGGAGTGGAATGGAATTCCAGAATGGAGTGGAATGGAATTCCAGAATGGAACAAAATTTTGAACCTCATGTCAGTGGATGGTATCTTTGTTGGGGAGCCACTGAAAGCATGCATAAGTCCAAAATAAATCCTGAAAAAATGAAGACCTTTTTAGTATGACTCTGGTGAATGTGACAGAAGGGCATCATTCGGTTGCTTCCCACACACGCCATTAGACATAGCACTGATACTTGCTGGAACTATACGAAAAGGAAGAAAAAGTGGTCTGTGATCATGGTATTTTCAGATTTTAAATCTCTTTTTTTAAGACTTTTTTAAATGTTTATTTATTTATTTTTGAGAGAGAGTGCAAGCAGGGGAGGGGCAGAGAAAGGGAGAGTCGCAGGCAGGCTCCATGCTGTCAGCGCAGAGCCCAGCCTGGGGCTCTATCCCATGAACCTCGAGATCATGACCTGAGCCAAAATCAAGAGTCAGATGCTTAATGGACTAAGTCACCCAGGCGCCCCTTAAGATTTTAAATAGCATTTTATTTTATTTTATTTTTTTAATTTTTTTTGCATTTGAGAGTTTTTAAACCAGTTTTTTAATGTTTATTTATTTTGAGAGGAGAGCACTTGCCACTTGAGAGGAGAGCAGGGGAGGGCAGAGCGAGAAGGAGAGAGAGAGAGAGAGAGAATCTTTTTTTTGTCAACGTTTATTTATTTTTGAGAGACAGCATGAGCGGGGAGGGACAGAGAAAGAGGGACACAGAATCTGAAGCAGGCTGCAGACTCTGAACTGTCAGCACAGAGTCCGACGCAGGGCTCAAACTCATGGACCACCAGATCATGACCTGAGCCGAAGTCAGACGCTTAACCGACTGAGCCACCCAGGTGTCCCTTAAATAGCATTTTATAAACCACATATGATTTGCTGTTATTACTGAACTTTGGATTTAGTCATCTTTAGTAATTCACAGAGGCTTTGACTATAACTAGATTTAATCTGATTTTTTAGGTTCTTAATTTTACTTTGAATTTTTATTGAATATTCTTGGCCTTTTTTGGGGCATATAATTTGCAAACTTTAATTTCCTGTTCAATGTTTATAGTGTTAGCCTGGAGTGGGAGGTGTCAAGAATAGGGTTGGGGAGAGAGAAGAGGTGATTCTTCTAACCGAGAATTGGTTTCCTTCTACTTGGAAAAAATTCTTCCTGGTGGGTGAAAATTTATATAGATTAATTTTTTATGTAACTTTAGTTAATATTAAGCTGGTTTGGGCTTTTTAGAAATCTTTTAAAAGTGATTGTTCTTTCTCTTCCATTGTTACTTATTAGTTTATTAATCCTGAAAAGATTCCGTGGAATATAACTATCATTTGTGTTCTGATATTGTACAATTATCATTTTTATTTCTCTTAGAAATTTTTCCATAATCTTTGCCAAGCAGATTTCTTCTTTGTATACTTTAATTTGGGGTCTGGTTAGTTTCTAATGATACTGCAGCCTTTTGCCTTACTCATTTTGGCAATCTAATCTGTTCCTTCATTCTGTTAACATGTTTGTTTGAATATTTATTTTGAGGGAGAGAAAGAGAGGACACACATGTAGGGGAGAAGGGCAGAGAGTGAGGGAGAGAGAATCCCAAGCAGGCTCTACACTGTCAGCACAGAGCCCGATAACTGGGATTGAACTCAAGAATTGGTAGATCAAAACCAAGAGTCAGACACTTAACTGACGGAGTCACCCAGGTGCCCCTTTGTTTGCTTTTAAACAGTACTTCGGAGAAAGCTTTTTTTAAAGTTTATTTATTTATTTTGAGAGAGAGAGGGAGAGGGAGAGAATGAGCAGGAGTCATGACCGTGAGATCATAACCTGAGTTGAAATCAAGAGTCAGACTTTAGAACCATCTGACACATCCAGGCCCCCCGAAGCATTTTGTTGGAAATTCCTTTCTTTGGTTATTTAAAGCAAATACTTGAACTTGGTTTATATGAATTTGATTGTGCATTACTAAGATAAGTTCTATCTTTTTGGACTCTGATTAGTTTCTATAGTATTTTATCAAATTATTCCATATTTATTGTTGCTTTAAAGGTTACTCCCGAAACTTAGATGCTTAAAACCTTTATTATTCCACAGTCTCTATGGGTCAGGAATTCAGGAATGGTTCAGCTCACTGTTTCTGGCTTAGGGTCTCTTATAAGGTTGCCATCAAGATGCTGGCTGGAGCTTCAGTCATATGAGATCTTGACTGGCTCTGGGGGCTGTGCTTTCGAGCTCATTCACGTGGCTGTTGACAGAGGCCTTAGCTCCTTGCCATGTGGGACTCTCCATAGGACTTTTTGAGTGTCTTCACACACTGTGTCTGGCTTCTCATAGAGAGCAGACAGGAAGCCACACTGAGTTGTATGACTTAGTCGTAAAAGTTGCATACCATTGCTTCTGCTTTATCATTAGAAGGAAATCACTAAGTCTAGCCCATACTCAAGGAAAGGGGAATTAATTTCTACCTTGTGAAGAGGTGTCAAAGAATTTTAAACCATCAAGCTTCTATTAGGAAAATAACAAATCTGTTCTAGGATTCTAAGAAGAAAGTTTCCTGAAATGTGTTTGTGTATGTGTGGGAGTTAAATATGTTATTGAACTTTAGGTTTGAATTCATTTACTGGGTCAGACCCTAGTATTTATTAATGGCTTTTGAAAACATACTGTAATGTTCATGTAGTTGAAAGTATTTAGTCACATTCCATCTCACATTCTTTAGTTCTTTCCTTTCAAAAAGTTTCATTTTATCAATATAAATGTCTTATGCTTCTGTATGTATAGGAAATTCTGATTTAAATTATTACCTCTAATCAAGAAGTTCAGAGTCCTCATGTCAGAGCCAGGAGACTTCTCTCATACCACATAAAATGATAAACTCTCCAAGTTGGATGCGATTTTAAACATGATTAAGTTTTACTACCCATTGACTTTGAGAATCATTCACCAGAAAAAATGCTATTTTCTGTCTTTTATATCAAGTACTTCCAGTATCATGATTCTTCTACAATTTGATATTTATTGACTGCCTAATATTCCCTCATATAACATACTGTCATGTAACCAATAACTGGATCTTCATGTTGTTTCCAGGTTTTCTTTTTTATATATAAAAATTTTTAAGTTTATTTATTTATTTTGAGAGAGAGAGAGAGAGAGAGAGAGAGCGCACATACATGCATGCGTGAGTGGGGGAGGGGTAGAGAGAGAAGGAGAAAAAGAGAGAATCCCAGCTGGGCTCTGTGCTGTCGGCGGGGCTCAAACTCACAAACCATGAGATCATGACCTGAGTCAAAACCAAGAGTCAGATGCTCAACAGACTGAGCCACCCAGGTGCCCCTCCAGTTTTTCAATAACATTTGCAACATCTTAGTGGCCATATCAATATTTATGATGATTTCCTTAGGATAAATTAACAGAGGAGGAATTGTTTAGTCAAACAGTATGTACATTTTTAGCAAGTAGTCATTATCTTTGAATATTTTAACAAAATTTTGTTATTAGTAGATCCTGTTCTCTCAAGGTATAGGACAGAAAAGTTTTCCTCCAGTCATAGGAATGGGCTCATGTTTGTTCCTGGTGGATTGCTGTTTATGAAATTCAAATTTATATAGAAGTTTATCTCTGTAGTATATGAAAGGCAGAATTGGGCAGATGAAATAACTCCAGTTTACACCTTTACTGACAGGAAGTAGTTAGCAGTCTTGCTGATATGCAGTACATTTGATCAGTAACAGCTATATATGTACTGTGTGATAAAGTCAGTTTTCAACATTTCTTCTTAGATTCAACTCATATAGAATTGGTGATAGTTTCTACAAGAAATGCACCAGAAGTTTATTTTTCTCTGTGTAAGATTTATTAAAGATTGTGGCACTCCTCTTTTAAACATATGGAGTACACAGACCTGTGACACTTCATAAGTCTTCTCCTTTTTCTAGATTATAAGCTACTTAAAGGTTTGAAGATTTCATTTCCGATTTATCATTTAATCCATATAAACTAGCCTAAAACCTTGCACTTAGTAAGTTCTTGGTGAAATTTTGTGCATTAGTGCTAATTATAATATAGCATTAGTTTTTCCATATGTTTAGAATTATATGAACATAAGATAAGTTATTGTTGCTTCTAATTGATAGTATTTTCCCTAGTACATGGTTTTGATATAGTGTTAAAATTTATATAAATATCTTTGTTGTAACCCATTGGGTAGGGTGGAATAATCTGAACTAGAGATAAAATTCAGATCCATTTTTTTTCTTTTCTGTTGTGTACAGAGTTTATAAGTAAAGAATAACTATAAGTCTTTTCTAAATCTGCCTGAATAAATGGTTAAGAATTAGCCCATTAGTTGTATTTTCTCAGAGTACTTAGAAGATTGCCCTAATAATCTTCCTTTATTCCATTAACTTAAATCCCAAAAGTAACGGAAGAGTAAACTTCAGCCTGGGACTTCTGTTTTCTGAGTCCAAAATCAGTGCAAATATAAAAAGTCTATTTGGGTTTTTAAAAATGAAATACAGTAATACTTTTTGGCCTTTAACATTTTGAATTATTTTGGCAAAAATATTATATACCACACATTTTAAGAATAAATTGTCTTCTGCTTTACATTGTCATAGCAACTTGATACAATCTATCAGTGTGTCCACATTATATAGATTATAAAATCATTTCCTGGGGTTCCTGGCTGGCTCACTTGGTAGAGCATATGTGACTCTTGATCTCAGGGTTGTAAATTCAAGCCCCATGTTGACTGTAGAGATTACTTAAAAATAAAATCTTTAAAAAAAAATCATTTCTTGATTTTGCTCCCTTACATAATCCATCCATTGAACAGTAGTTGTGACATAAACCTGTATAGCTTGCTAATTTTTCATGGTCCTCTCCATTTTGTGGGGCTTAAAAAAATTGTTTTAGTATGTTGACACACACTGTTACATTAGTTTCAGGTGTACAACATAGCAGTTCATGATTCCTGTGCATTATGCTGTGCTCACCACAAGTGTCGCTACCATGTCACCATACATCACTGTTACAGTGCCATTGACTGTGTGCCCTTTGCTGTGCCTCTGGTCCTCTCTATTTTGGATGGAAGAAGGGCTAGTGATTTATTTGTGACCTTTTTCGTGATCACACTACTCCATTCTAGTTCTTTTTCTTTTTTTCAGTGTTTTTTTTTCTTCTTTTTCTTTTAGATACATTTGAGATGGTTTCTGAGGATGAAGATGGGAAATTGGGTTTTAAAGTAAATTACCACTACATGTCTCAGGTGAAGAATGCAAATGACGCAAACAGTGCAGCCAGAGCCCGCCGCCTGGCCCAGGAGGCTGTGACACTGTCAACCTCACTGCCCCTTTCGTCCTCTTCGAGTGTGTTTGTGCGCTGTGACGAGGAGCGACTTGACATCATGAAGGTGGAAAAACAACTGTTTTCTTTATCTCTCTGGCTAATGTCATTATTCAGATGTTGTCTATATTATTCAGATAGTGTCTATACAGAGCACAAAAAATAGCATGAATTTTAATAAATTCAATAAAAATTCTGTTGACCATTTTGGATATCACTGAAAGGAGTCCTTTTTTTAATGTTAGAGGATGTATATGGGACAAAATAATAGTTTAGAAGGAAGTACCAAAATGCCTGCCTCGAGTAAAGGCCATATGCAGCCTGTAGTTTTAAGGGCTGAATATCAAAGGATTTAATGTTGGTAGAAATGGTAGAAAAATGGTAGAAAAAAATCATAGGACTTATTCCTTGTCAATCTACGATATTTCCCTCATGTTTTATACTATCAGTCTTCAGAAATTCTTTTTTTTTTCTTTTTTAGGAAATTTATCCACTTACTTACTTAAGACTTACTTAATTACTGAAGATCTGTGAATTAAGTAACGATAGTATAATAATAAATAACTGCACCTTTATGTTTTACCACTGTGGTTATCTGGCTTTAAATTCTAAGCAATTGCTGCAGCAAGAAAATTATAAAGATTTGACACCTGCCGGGGAGGGGCATGATGGGGAACCTTTCTTTACAGTTGCTATTTAATTCTGGATTACATAGTTTGGCTTCCTTAGATACACAGCTGTAACTATCAACACATTGATTTGAGGACCTTTTTTGGTTTTTTGCTTCCTTGTTACTTTTTTATTTTGCTCTTTTGGATAATTTTTCAGTAAAAATCTCATTGGCTTTGCCTATTTGAGCACACTCTTACCTGTCCCTTTTTACAAACAGTAGCCAATTATGGAAGGGTTGCCTCAGGAAGTATTTTATCACTAAATAGACCACATAAGTTGAGACTTGTGACTTTGTCTCTGGTACACGCTATTCTGTACCTAAATAAAAAATCCCATCATGGAGCTCCAAACCTTAAATCAGAGTTGTCATAGATTGAGACTCTCTGTCACTTTCCTCCACACACAGCTTTTCAGGATCAGAGGCTTTGCCCCACAGGCCTTGCACAGTTAGTATCTGTTGATGGAATTAAACAAAATTCATTAAATAATTCTGACAGTCGATGTTGGGTTCTCTGCTGTTTTTCTGACTACCAGTAACCCTACAGGGAACACCTGTTGTTGTCTCAAAACCTTTTTATCATAAGTTATTACATGAGCACTTTGCGCGTTACCTATTTGTTTTATTATCCCAGAGAAAATTATTTAAAACTAAGTTATTTCTTAAGACATTATCTTATCTGAAGATATATTGCAGAAAATTACCCCCATACCTTTTGGATGTGATAATGAATATACATGAAATCTCAAATCGTTAAAAACCTAGAAAATATCACGAAGGAAGGCTCTCAGGAAAATAGTAACTTAATATTAAAAGGTATTTGATGTTAAGGTAAGCTTTCCTGCTGCCAATAAGGCATCTGTTAATAGCCTGTTTTCACCAAAACTAAAAAACCTTAATCCTGATCTAAAGCCATTTCCACTCATGGTGTTATTTTTAACTTTAACCTCATTTTTAACACATTCTGGTAGAGATGTATATAGGATGTAAGAAGGTCTTATTTCATGTTGGATTGCGTTTTTCTAAATAGCAAACAATGTTTGGGAGTAGTAACAGAGACCTCTGTATTTCTGTATGCTTATCAGGTTCTGATAACTGGTCCAGCGGACACCCCTTATGCAAATGGCTGCTTTGAATTTGATGTATATTTTCCTCAAGATTATCCCAGTTCACCCCCTCTTGTGAATCTAGAGACAACTGGTGGTCATAGCGTGCGATTCAATCCAAACCTTTATAATGATGGCAAGGTAATGTAATTTCAGCCTTTTGTTTCTAATGCCAAAGTATTGTAACCAAAGGTTCTTTGTAATTTAAGCAAAAATTTTCTTTTGGATATCTTCTTTCCAAGAATAAAGTGGCTTTCTTCATGCTTCTCTTTCCTATATGCAAAGATTATCCTGGGGAATGAGAGAAGGAACCAGAAAAGGCAGAAACACAACAGTGTTGGGAAGCACTTACAGTCTTAAGAAGTTACTGAGGAACTAACTCATTCAACACATTCCTTGGCCAGTTGAGAGCTTTCTACTCTCAGGATGTAGTAGAGCCATATGTTTGTCTTTGCCTCTCACCTTTCTTTACTTTCCATATCTCCAGTTCCATTTCTCTTTTCACAAGTGCCTCAAGATAGTTGAATGGCAAGAGCATGGTCCTGCCAACTCTGTATTCCCTTTTTTGCGTGTCTTCAGGAGTTTTTTTTTTTTTTTGCTTTCAGAGCTATCCATGTTTTCCATGATACATATAATTTTGATTTTATTTTTGATGCTTAAATTTATGCTACAATGTTTCCTATTTTTTTTTTATAAAGAGGAAGATGTGTTCTATCTCAAAAAAAGTTGGGGCACCTAGGGGCAACTAGTTGATTAGTTAACTCTTCCAGGGTTGTGGGATCAAGCCCTGTGTCGGTCTCCACACTCACATGGAGCCTGCTTGGGATATTCTCTCTGTTTCTGTCTCTGTCTCTCTCCCTCCCTCCCTCCCTCCATCTCTCCCTCCTCCCCCTTTCCCTCTCTACCCCCTTCACACTCTCTGTCTCTCTCTTAAAAAAAAAATTAAAAAGTTGAGTAGGAGGTATAATAAAAAGCATTTCATTTGATAATAAACCTTTTAAAAATAGTTTTAAAAGAACAGTCATAGGGGCACTTGGGCGGCTCAGTTAAGTGTCCAACGTTGGCTCAGGTTGTGATCTCATGGCTCGTGAGTTCGAGCCACGCGTCAGGGTCTGTCATGCATCGGGGTCTGTGCTGATAGCTCAAAGCCTGAATCCTGCTTCAGATTCTGTGTCTCCTTCTCTTTCTGCCCTTCCCCCGCTCATGCTGCATGTCTGTCTCTCTGTCTCTCTCAAAATAAACATTAAAACAAAATTTTTTTTAAAGAACATTTATCACTTTACTAAATAATTTTGATGGCTTGATGGAATTTCATGCTGGAAGTATTAAATGTTTAAAAATCAATAGATGGTCAGAAGAAATTCATAGACTTCACAAGCAGATACTTCTGTGATGATCTGAGAGGAACAAGGATTTGAAGTTGATCTGGCTTATTACAGATGGACTACATTTTCCCTTGGTTTCAGGAGAACCCTGCCTCAGATTTGTGCTCCTAGGCTATTGTTTTCTGAGTTGATTGCAGGAGATTTAACCAGAGAAAGATCTTACTTTCTTTGGGAGAGCAAAGAACAGGTCTTTTATAACTGAGCCGAGAAGAGGAAATAGCAATGTTGACTTTACCCAAGAGAGAGACTAGAATCTGAATAGAGTTTAAGTGTAAAATGTTAAAACTTATTTAAGAAATTACTTCATTGGGGTGCCTGGTTGGCTGTCAGTTAAGCGTTAGACTCTTGATCTCAGATCAGGTCTGATTGATTGATTGAGACAGAGCATGAGCAGGGGAGGGGCAGAAAGAGAAAATCCCAAGAGAATCCTGTCAGTGCTGAGCTTGATGCAGGGTTTGATCTCACGAACTGTGAGATCATGACCTGAGCCGAAATCCAGATTCAGATGAACCAACTGAGCCACCCAGGCGCCCCTCAAGCTCAGGTCTTGATCTAAGGATCTAAGTTGAAGCTCTGTGTTAGGCGGGCTCCACACTGGCTATGAAACCTAACTTAAAAAGAAAGAAAGAGAGAGAGAGAGAGGGAGGGAGGGAGAGAGGGAGGAATTATTTCCTTAAGACTTAATGGTATACCGAAGCAGGTGAGGGCCTGAGAGTTCAATATGCTGAATTGTAGTCTTTGTTATTAACACACCGGCCACCTTTAACCCTGGGGTCCAGATCTGTAGATAGGGGTAAGAATACCTGGCATTCATTTGCAGCAGCGTGGATGGAACTGGAGGCTGTTAACGCTAAGTGAAATAAGTCAGTCAGAGAAAGACAGATACTCTACGTTTTCACTCATGTGGAATTTGAGAAACTTAACAGAAGACCATGGGAAAAGGGAGGGGGGAAATAGTTACAGGGAGGGAGGGAGGGAGGGAGGCAAACCATAAGAGACTCTTAAATACAGAGAACAAACTGAGGGTTGATGAGGGGAGAGCGGGAGAGGAGAAAATGGGTGATGGGCATTGAAGAGGGCACTTGTTGGGATGAGCAGTGGGTGTTGTATGTAAGCAATAAATTATGGGAATCTACCCCAAAAACCAAGAGTGCACTGTATATACTGTATGTTAGCCAACTTGACAATAAATTATATTTAAAAAAAAATACCTGGCATTGATAGTCATAGGATGTTCTAAAAAAATCAAATATCTGACAGTACCTTAAATAATAATGTACAAAGCCATTCAGATACAGTTCTTTAAAAATTGTTAATGAAATTGTGTTCTAAATGAATTAATGTATGTTGCCTTATTACTGTCATAGAACAATTGCAAAAATAGCAAGTCGATGGACTTCTCTGCTTTGTTAAGGACCACTTGTTTTCCAAATCTGTTGCCCATTATATGAAATTGTCAGTTTACAAGTCCACATAAAATGTCCCCAATTTTGTTTTTCCCTGAATGACCTCTTGACCTTTGTTTGGCAGACAGTTTAAGTTCATTCTTGCTGTGTGAGTGACCAAGTATCTGAGTAGTAAAGTTTGTTCCGAGGAGCCCAGTGGACACTCAAGCCCCTCTCAGGGGGTCTGTGAGGTCTCTTCCTTCCAACTTCAGGTTTATGCAAAGCTAGATGATATCATATTCAACCAGAGCAATATATAGTAACACATTGAATGTAGAAGCAGATATGAAACCAAGATCTCTTCTTTTAAACCATATCCATTTTTTAAATTTACAGAATTTTGAGAGAAAATTTTTTAATATGAATGGTACCACTTTTTTTCACTGAAACTTATTTTTGGTTTGGGAAAGAGTTATTTTTTATTAAAAATGTTATTTGTATTAACATGTAATAGATGCTGATTCATTTTTCATTATGAAATGAAATGCCATACAGATTTGGATCACATCAGAAGATGCCAATTTGTTTTAACAAGCTGACCCATGAGGTTTTGTTGGGGACATAAAACTGAGATACTGTGACATGATAGCATTTCATTTTTGCTTCTAGTTGCAACACTTTGCTTTTAAAAAGCACTCTATTCAGTTTTGTGTATGTTTTCTTCTCTTTTTCCTCAGGTTTGTTTAAGCATCTTAAATACGTGGCATGGAAGACCAGAAGAGAAGTGGAATCCTCAAACCTCAAGCTTTTTGCAAGTAAACACATTTCTCTGAATTTCACTTATAAAAATAAGAACTATCAGTGTTTTAAAAAATGTGTTTTATGGGTGCCTGGATGGCTCAGTCGATTTAAGTGTCCGACTTTGGCTTGGGTCACGATCTCATGGTTCATGAGTTCGAGCCCCACATCAGGCTCCGTGCTGACAGTTCAGAACCTGGAGCCTGTTTATGAGTCTGTGTCTCCCTCTCGCTCTCTCTCTGCCCCTCCCCCGCTCACGCTCTGTCTCTCTCAAAAATGAATAAACTTAAAAAAATTTTTTTAAATGTGTTTTAGTGACCAAGAAAAAACATAATAAACCAAAAAAAAAAAAAAAGCCACACTAAATAACTTACAGGTTAGCAGTTCATACAGTGGAGTCTCATCTTATCTGGAGTTTAGAATCTTAAGTTAGGGCATAAGACAAAAGTTGCATTTTGTCAAATTTACCTTTAAGAAAACTCTTAAGTTACCCCTGAAGTACTCTACAGTGCAAAATGATAACCTAAGACAGGTCAGTCTCTCCTGTCTCCATAGGGGCTTAAACTCATGGGAGTAGAATTTCATAAACTACTAGTATTACATTTTCTTCCACATATAATACGGTTTTTCTGTAATCTCCTAAATAATGGGACTCATCTGAGACTCAGAAGCACTGTGGTGGAATTCATAAACTTGGGACTTGTAGTTCTTATTTTGCAGAACATTTGACACACACATTTCATAGTCTTGAATTTTGGAAATTAATTTCCACAAACCACTTGAGCACATAATATGTTATATAATAACCTATCAGATGTTTTTTTGCTGATGCTTTATCTTAATAGTTCAGAATTTCAGCAAAGAGATGGACAGGTGTGCATGTTAACAGCATGAATTAAGTTTTTTGCTTGTTCATTAAGGCAGCAGAAACAAATCATTACTGCTCATGAGAGTTTAAACTCACATTTAAAGTTTAGTATTTAAACGCATCTGGGTGACTCAGTCAATTAAGCGTCTGGTTTCAGCTCAGGTCATGATCTCATGGTTCATGGGTTCTAGCCCCGCATCGGGCTCTGTGCTGACCGCGCGAAGCGTGAAGCCTGCTTCAGATTCTGTGTCTCCCTCTCTCTCTGCCCCTCCCCTCCACTCACGCTCGGTCTCTCTCTCTCTCTCTCTCTCTCTCTCTCAAAAATAAACATTAAAAATATTTTTTAAAAAACGTTTAGTGTTTAAGAGAAATCACCATAAATTATCCCTTGGTAAGCCTACTAAAGTTTGACCTGCCCCTGAAAAGATTCTTTTTCTACATTCTTAATTTGAATTAGGTGAAAGAAGATACAAAAAATAATTCTTTAGGATGTCACTTTTTTGATTCTCTGAAAAGACTTTGTAGCATCCTCATGAATTAAGAAATAATACCGTAGTATAATTTTTCCCTTTTTGTTGATGTTGAGATTAGGAGGAAAGAAGTTTATGTGATTCATGAAGGAGAACTATAAGGAAGTTATTAGAATATTCCTCCCAAGTAACTACTACTTCATTTTAGAAATGGCTTATTTCAGTTCTAGTCCAAAAACTTTAAAATATTTTTTCTACATGTATGTTACTCTTGTCAACACAAACTAAGCTTATGATGAGTTTTACTAAGAAAGGAAACTCAAAAGATATCCTCTTTCTCATGAAGTAAATTAGATTTAGCTGAGAATTGATTTTTTTTGTCGAATTTAGAAAATTTTTTAAATAAATTTACAACTAATTATTTATTTATTTATTTATTTATGTTTATTTATTTTTGAGAGAGAGATAGAGTGCAAGTAGGTGAGGGGCAGAGAGAGAGGGAAACACAGAATCCAAAGCAGGCCCTGGGCTCTGAGCTGTCAGCACAGAGCCCGATGTGGGGCTCAAACTCACTAACTGTGAGATCATGACCTGAGCCGAAGTCGGATGCTTAACCGACTGAGTCACCCAGGCATCCCTTACAACTAATTAGTTTAAATTTTGATTTGCTTTTAACTTTTATATGGCTTGTATATCTAATATATAACAAAAATCTCGTAAAGAAACTTCTACTCAGGGGTTTAAATTTTCAAGTTTGGAAGCTTAACTCCTCATGCATAAAAAATTATCTTTGTTCTGTATTCCCTTTAGGATTTGAGTTTATTTTGGTTTTTGGGGTTTTTTTTGGTCATATACATAATTCACAGAATGAGAATTAACATAGTAGATAAATCATCTGTACACTGTTCTGTTCACTTAACATTAGAGCATATCCATTTTTCCAGGTTACAGTTTTATAATTTCTAATTGCTCTTACTAATCTTTTGAATTCATATACTGTAGTTGAACTAGTTCTCTATTATTGACTAAATGTTTTGCTCCTAAGTTTTTTAGTTTTATAAATAATACAGTTATTATATGACTTTCTTTATATTTAGATGGTTTCCTGAATCTAGGTTTTCAGATCTGTGGCAAATTGACTTGGGCAGGAGCAGGAGGAAGCTCTCTCTTTTCTGTGGCAAGAGTGAATAGCCGTAACTTCTTCCAGATCTTAGGGGGGAAACTTTCTTTCCCCATCTCTTCATGGTGAAGACATTGCTCTTTACTCCTGGTTTGTTGACTCTTTTTATTATGAATGGATGTTGAATTTTGTCAGGTGCTTTGTCTGCATCTGTTGAAATGATTCTCTATTTTTGGTTTTTTATTTTATTAATATGTGTATTAATTTTTGGATGCTAAACCAACCTTGCATTCCTGGGATAAATCCCATTTGGTCTCTTGGTATATAATTCTTTTTAGAGATTATTGGATTCAATTTGCTAGTATTTTGTTTGAGGATTTTTGCATCTCTTATTCCTAAGAAATACTGGTCTGATCTCTTTGTGAGCTGGTTTTATTAACATTATACAAGAAATAAATACATGTAGGCAGGACCACATTGCTCATTGTTGTCTTTTAGAAACTTTCTTTAGAGGCAGACTAGAAAGGCTCAGGGAAAATTACTTAATTTCTTCTTGGTGAGATTTTAGACACTAACGTTGTTTTACCCTTTTATTTATCACATGTGCACAAAGCATAAAAGTACTTTTGCCAGACTGAAAATCTTAAGTCATGGGGCACCTAGGTGGCTTAGTCAGCTGAGGTCATGATCTCGTGGTTTGGGAGTTTGAGCCCCACATTAGGCTCACAGCTGCTGTCAGCCTGTCAGTGCAGAGCCCACTTTGGATCCTCTGTTCCTCTCTCTCTGTGCTCTTTCAAAAATAAATATTTTAAGAAATAATAAATAAATAAAGTCAAAGTCAGGGGCACCTGGGTGGCTCAGTCTGTTAAGCGTCCAACTTCAGCTCAGGTCATGACCCCTTCAGGCTCTCTGCTGTCAGCACAGAGCCCACTTCAGATGCTCTGTCCCTCTCTCTCTCTCTGACCCTACCCTGCTGGTGCACTCTCTCTCTCAAAAATAAATGAACATTTTTAAAAAATCAAATCAGGGGCGCCTGGGTGGCTCAGTCGGTTAAGCGTCCGACTTTGGCTCAGGTCATGATCTCACAGTTCGTGGGTTTGAGCCCCGCATTGTCGGGCTCTGTGCTGACATCTCAGAGCCCGGAGTCTGTCTTCCGATTCTGTGTCTCCCTCTCTCTCTCTCTGACCCTTCCCTGCTCACACTGTCTCTCTCTCTCAAAAATAAATAAAACATTAAAAAAAATTTTTTTAATCAAATCAGTCATATTATTCTTTAGAACTATCATCAGCATTACTATATAGTAGCACCAAATCTTAGCATTGCTTTTATAACTGGTTTTTAATATTGCTATAATATACTTAAAAAACCTATTATAATACCTTGTGAATAGTTTGCTCCACTTGGATGTTAATAAAGATATCATATGCAAGAGGAATTGAACATATTTTATGCTTCATGTAATCAACCATTTATAAATGTCAACAAAATATTACCATTTCTCTTAAAATGGAAAATTCTGGAAGTCAGCCACTTATTCACAGTCCTAGTCAACAGCAGCATAATTTTCCAGAGACAGGTACTTAACTATTTTAAAAGACTAAAAGGATTTTACTAATTAAGAGTGTTTCCCAGGTTGCCTAGCTGGCTCAGTTGGTTAAGTGTCTGACTTCGGCTCAGCTCATGATCTCACAGTCTTTGAGTTCAAGCCCCACATCTGGCTCCCTGATCTCAAGCACAGAGCCCGCTTCAGATTCTCTGTCCCCTTCTCTCTCTGTCCCTCCCCTTCTCGTGCTCTCTCTTCTGAAAAATAAACATTAAAAAAAAAAGAATGTTTCCCTCACACCAAGGATGTTACTATTTCCTATAATACAGTTTCTTGTTGCAAATTAGTATGTTTAATTATATACCCTGTACTCTCCTATGTTTTAAATACCTGTGATAAAATTTTTTGATGTACCAGATCAAGTCAGAGAATTAAATCCTCTGATAAAATACAACATGAGAATACAGAAAATCAAAAGTTAATAATTTCTAAGGGATGTGAGGTAGGTGGAGGAATATGGCAAATTAGATTCTAAAGAATAAGTTGCAGGAATGGATAGTGATAGGAATATAGTGACCAAATTAATATATAAAATTGTAGAAGACAAGATTACTGACGACTTGAGTGTCCTGGTAGAAGACCATATGACAGGGTTAAAATTTTTGTTTTGACACAGATAGTGAAAAGAAGGTGTTATATGGTTCTTGATTTAGTCAGTTCCTGAACAAATTATAGTGAAAACTTCTTGCAGTTTTGTGGATGCTAATGTAAAACTAAAGAGGAGAGGGCCTGTAAACTTAGCCTATAAATAAAAGTCTATAACTCTTGACTTTCTTAAAGTATCAAAGGATCGACTAGGAATCAGTGAACATATGTCACAGAATGAAAATCTATTGGGGCGCCTGGGTGGCTCAGTCGGTTATGCGTCTGGCTTCAGCTCAGGTCATGATCTCATGGTTCATGAGTTCGAGCCCCACATCCGGCTCTGTGCTGACAGCTCAGAGCCTGGAGCCTGCTTTGGATTCTGTGTCTCCCTGTCTCTCTGCCCCTCCCCCACTCACACTGTCTCTGTCTTTCTCAAAAATAAATAAATGTTTAAAAAAATTAAAAAAAAAAGAAAATCTGTTGTGTTTATTAGGAACTTAAATATAACTACGTAGGTATGCTGTGGTATGGAGTAGATTTTTTCTGTTAATTACCAATTCATTGTCAGGTCATATTCTAAGAAAACGCTTTAGGCAGATGTAGCTGTGATACATATTAGCTTTTTATTTGATCCAGGTATCTCTTTTAAGTTTTGTTGATCAAAATGGAACTCATGCTGACTGCTTTTTTGCAGGACTCTATATTACATAGGTATTTTTTTTTTAACATTTATTTTGAAACAGACAGCAAGTATGAGCAGAGAGAGAGAGAGAGAGAGAGAGAGAGAGAGAGAGAAAATCCCAAGCAGGTTCCGCACTGTTACTCCGAGCCCAACTTATGGTTTGATCTCAAAACCGTGAGATCATGACCTGAGCCCAGATCAAAAGTCAGACTCTCAACCCACTGAGCCACTCAGGCGCCCCCAAGTGAGTTGTGTTAAGAGTGCATGGTTAACTTTGTCCTCTTCGAGAGTAAGGACAATGTGAGCTTAATAATGTCTAAATTGGTATGGGGTATTTATAAACAAATTTTTTTAGCAGGTTCAGGAAATACCTTCATTTCTTTTTGTTTTTCAAGAATTCAAGAATATAAAAAGTAAGATATATGAATATTTTACAAGAACCTACTGTATCTATTTTAATACTGCTTTTTAATAATATAGCATTTCAGTGCCCTCATGATTAACATCAATTTTATGGTGATAAAAATATGTGAAAGCACATATTAAAAGGTACCAATTTACTGGTAATAAAAATGTCTCATTATAATGGCTTGTCTTTTATTTCTTTGTTCCACAGGTGTTGGTGTCTGTTCAGTCCCTTATTTTAGTAGCTGAGCCTTATTTTAATGAACCAGGATATGAACGGTCTAGAGGCACTCCCAGTGGCACACAGAGTTCTCGAGAATATGATGGAAACATTAGGCAAGCAACGGTTAAGTGGGCAATGCTAGAACAAATCAGAAACCCTTCACCATGCTTTAAAGAGGTATGTTCAATAAAATTAATGAAATATTTTATTAAAGACCTTATAAAATACAGTTAGTATTGTACTTGCCTTTATATTTAGACAATCTGTGATCTACTCAATATAGTTTTTGATGATAAAAGATGAATAATAATGTAATACAGATGAATTTTAAAACCACCTACTTCCTAAAAGACATCTGACTATATTTTGGGACAGTTTTTTAATTTCTTATTTTTAACAGTTACCATTCTACTAGCATACTATTAAAATAGACCTCATAAAAATATTCTTTTTTATTCGTGGTCAAGGTACTTTCTAAAGTTGTCTTGCAAGTGAAAACTTTGCCCTTATGCTAATAGCTATCTGTGAATATTGAAGAGAATAGATTTTCTTTCCTTTAGGTAAAAGTTGGACTTAGTAAGTTTCTGAAACCTGTCTTGATATTCTCAAGTGCTTTTATTCCACCACATCCTGAAATGTGACTCTTCCTCTGGTTAGTTGTCTCTCCATAATCTGCCTAAAATAGGATTGTGTTCTTCACCTGTGATATCAAACTACTTTATCACATCATACTTGAACTACGTTGTGAAACATGGTTCTTTTTAAAAATCGCTTCTCTTGATCATCAGTTTCTTAAATTGTGCTAGAAACTCAACATTTTAGAGGAAAGAGTGGCATATTTACCTGACAGGAAATTGCCCTTTAGCCTAACTAAGCAGTGATGTGTGGCTGCTATGTACCATCATACCTGAAGCTCTCCTTTTCACCAGATCGCAATGAAGAATATATTTTGAAGAAATGTAACAAGAACATTTCTTCTTTTGTTTTTGTGTTTACTAAATGAATTCACACTTTGAATGATAAAGTTGGGTATTTTATTTTTGCAAAGGCTTGAAAGGTGATGGGAAATCACTTTTCCTAATATTACAGGAAATACAAACACTTTTTCTTTGTGCTCTTAAGCATATTCTGTCTCTTTTCAAGCGTGGGTTACTGCTATTAAGTTAATTCCTTTGTATCCATATCAAATGTCAACTGTTACTAGGCACTCCGCTGAGGTGCTCAGAACTCAAGAATAAATGAAACTGAGCTCCTGCCCTTGAAAAACTTCCATTCCTTCTGTTGTTTCATTAATGAATTTCTTTAGCGCCCTTAGGACTCAAATATTGAATCCAGATACATAAACTACTTGACAAGTCCACTAGATGGTACCAAGAGTCCCCTTAACATTATAAAACTGAACTCTAGATTCTTCGTCTGCACCCTCTCTCAGTACAAGCCCCATTGTGTAAGCCCCAAATCTTTACCCTCTGTGACTCGATTCGTTTTCTTTTTCTTTTCTTTTCTTTTCTTTTTTTTTTTAACATTTATTTATTTTTGAGAGATAGAGACAGTGAATGAGCAGGGGAGGGGCAGAGAGAGAGGGAGACACAGAATTGGAAGCAGGCTCCAGGCTCTGAGCTGTCAGCACAGAGCCTGACATGGGGCTTGAACTGTGAGATCATGACCTGAGCTGAAGTCAGATGCTTAACCAACTGAGCCACTTAGGCGCCCCTTGATTCTTTTTCTCACATACCACATTCAATGTAATGATAAATCCTCTTGGCTCTACCCTTCAAAACATAATCAAAATCTGGTGGTTAAAACCATCTTTGCCATGACCAGCCTCTTTCAAGCCATCGTTAATCACCTCTTGCTTGGACGGTTAAAGTGGTTTCCTCACCGGTTTTCCTGCTTCCACTCTTGTCCCTCTGCAGTGGTTTTCTACACATAATCTCTGTATCTCACTCCAGTCCTTACCATGGCCTGCAAAGCCCTACATTGCCTGGCCCCTCTCCTCTCATTCTTCAGCATCTCTAGGAATTTAAAGGCTTTTCATACTTAGGATGTGCAGCAACTGGAACCCTTATGTACTCTGATGGGAATATAAATCAGTAAAGCCTCTTTGGAAACCTCTTTGGCAGGACCTAATCAGCTGAGTATGTGCTGAAAGACCAGCAGTTCCACTCCTTGGTATGTGCTTCATAGAAATTGGGTACATACTGGTATAGAGAATATTCATTATGTAATTTATAACTGCCAAAAATTACAAACAGTTCATTTGTCTATCAACAGAGCAGATGGACAAATTAGGGAATGTTCATAAGATGGAATACAGCACTGTGAATGAATGAACTGCTGTGCAGGTTAACATGGACAAATATCATGAATACAATATAGGGCATAAGAAGCCAGACACAGATAGTACATTCCATATGTTTCTTTTTATAAAAAGTTCAGAAATGAGTAAGACTAACTTAGGCTTAAAGAAGTCCGGATAGCATATACCCCTGCATGAGGATTAGTGGCGAGAGGTAGCACAAAGGGGCTTGCAGCATGCTTGCTAATGTCCTGCTTCTCGCCCGGGTAGAGATTACGTTGGTGTGCACTGTGGGAAAATGCATCCAATGCTATGCTAAACTTCACTTTTAAAATGTATTGAAATAAGTGTGTAAGTATTTATATTCAGTTGATGTATAATTTGTTGGTTTATGCATAAAAATTTTTTTCTGGAAGAAAAACTCTTAACACAAGGAACTCCGAGTTGGGGGATGACTTTTGCAAAAAGCAGATAAGTATAATTTGAAACGGTAATCTTCCTCATCCTTTAGAATCTAGCTCACATTAAAGGGGGCACCCTTCATCCATGAATGCTTTCCTGATTTTCCCGTCAGATGTGCCTCTTTGACTTCCCTGGGGGTTTTCTGTTTACTTTTTCTTCAATTTATTTTATTTCATTTTATTTCAGTTCCATTATTGATAACATACAGTGTTCTATTAGTTTCAGGTGTACAATATAGTGATTCAATAATTCCACACATTTTTGTTTTTTAAGTACCTTTTTCTGGTGCACTTACCTCCTGTCTGGTTCTGTGGTTGTCTTGGTTCGTTATGTCAGGCAGTGTCTTACTTCTGTGTCCCTGTAGGCGTCAAGAGCAATAACTGTCAAACGTAACAGGATCTGATTGGTGTTTTACATCCATTCTCAAGTTCCCCTAATAAAAACCTCGTAGCTATTATTGCTTTTTCTTTAGGGGGGGATAAGCTCATGGGAATATAGTGGCTCACCCAGCATACAGAATAGTATTTTTTAATTGATTTAATATTTCCAATTTGATCTATTTTCTAACTTACATTTATCACAAGTAGACTCCTGCTTATACAGGAAGAAATTTTATTTAATTTTTCAGATAATTTTTTAAATTCCAAATACAAACTACAAATATTATAAGGAAAGTTAACTTTAATCGTACAATTTTATCTAAAAATTAACCAGAAGATAAAATTAAGAAAGTAGTAATAGTGCTATTTTTTAGGACTCTGATTTCTCTGTGAATGTCTTTGACATTTGAACATTTCTAGTTATTTAGATTATTTGTAGAGTTCTCTTTTAAAGGTAGAAAATTTGACAGTTTTTCTATCGTCAATACTTTCCTAATTATTTTCTCCTGGTTATTTATGTATTTACACTTCTTACCTTGTGAATATACTGCATTATACACATCTTTATTTTCTCTGATAGGACTATTTGGGCATAATTTTTTGTGTGGAGCTGGGCATCTCAGCACATGGCCTCTGATGTCATAAGCATGATTCTTCCCTGTTAATACAGAATTCACAAAATTGAGCTGTATGGGGACAAAAACATTGTAATTGTCCTTTAAATTTCATTTCCTTGTGGGGCACCAGGGTGACTCAGTCGGTTGAGTATCTGACTTCAGTTCAGGTCTTGATCTCGCAGTTCGTGAGTTGGAGCCCCGCATCAGGCTCTGTGCTGAAAGCACGGAGCCTGGAGCCTGCTTCTGATTCTGTGTGTGTGTCTCTCTCTCTGCCCCTCCCCTGCTCACACTCTCTCTCTCTCTCTCTCTCTCTGTCTCTCACAAATAAAAATTTAAAAAAATTTTTTAAATTTTATTTCTTTGTCATGCCACTTATTCTGTCTTTTAAATTCTGACCTCAAAGAATTTTGTTCCCTTGGTTGTTTTACTCTTAAGGTTATACACAAACATTTTTACTTGAAAAGAGTCGAGATCATGGCCCAGTGTGAGGAGTGGATTGCGGACATCCAGCAGTACAGCAGTGATAAGCGGGTAGGCAGAACTATGTCTCACCATGCGGCAGCTCTCAAGGTAAGTCGGCCTTCTTAACGGGAGCCCTGTTGTATGTTCACCGACAGAGCCATGGCCTCCAGATGGTAAAGGAATCAGAAGGATTCAAAGATTAAAATCGTCGAATTTTTTCTTCTCCTTCCCTAATTGTTTTCTCCTGTTGTCCACAGTGGAAGGAAAATTGGGGTAGAGAACTTGTGAGTTACCAGCATGTTAATACATTTTAAAACCTTACAAATGGCTGCAAGTGTGTAGTTGTCTTACCTTGTTTATGTATCTTAGACCTCTGACCAAAATTTAGTCTCTCTGAGGTCAGAGATCATATCTTCCTTATTCTGCTCCTTCTTTTACATTGTCAGTGCTGAACACAGTGCCTCCTACATAAAAATTGTTCTGTAAATGTTGGTTTGTTAGTTTTCGAAGTCAGCTATTGACAACAACACAACTTCAAACCCTGGTGTGATATTTGAGGTCATTTCTCTCCCACTAGAAAATTATAATCCACAACTTAATATTCATAGACAACTGATCACTCTCTGTTAACAAGTCTGCATCTTTCCTTAAATGGCAGTGTGGTACCATTACAAAATTATATACTCTCTCTAGATCTTCTTTTTCATTTGCTTAAACTGGAAAAAAAAATTAGGATGATAAAATTGTTTCTAAGATTTTTTCTAGCCTTAAGTGAGATAATTAGCGTGAAACATTTTGCAAATGTTCTACATCAACCTGGTGTGCCTGATGAATACTTGTTTTCATTAAGTAAAATAATGGTGGGTTTATTTTCATTTATAGACTTTTTCTCAAAAATATTTAGCCAGCGGCAAGATGTATGATAAGTCAAGAGGTTACTTTCTTTAATTTAAAAGAGTATGTTTTGCAAATGAATGGTGTCCTATAAATCATACGTAATGCCATTTCTGCCGCAGGGATGGAGGCCTGGGTAGGGTCTGTGGGCACGCTACTCAGGGCTTTGTAGCAACATCAGTTGTTTTGAGGTTTGAGATTTTTGCCGGTTTTGTTCACTGCCTCTTACAATAACTAGCATTAGGAAGGTGTTCAGTAAGTATTTGTAGGCCTAATGCTTTGGGTTTTGTTTTAAACTCCTTTCCTCTCTCAACTGATGTTATGTTAGAATCCCAGGGTTTACAATTCCAATATCATTCATTTCCCCCCGTGTAGCGTCACACTGCTCAGCTCCGGGAAGAGCTGCTAAAACTTCCCTGTCCCGAAGGCCTGGACCCTGATGCTGATGATGCCTCGGAGATGTGCGGTGCCACAGCGGGTGCTGAGGGGACTCTAATGCATGATCAGGTCAAACCCAGCAGCAGTAAGGAACTCCCCAGTGACTTCAAATTATGAGCTGCGTCAACATGGACTTCGTAGACACAAAGGCTTTGAAGCACAAGCCAAATATGTCAATATTTGTATGTAAGAAACTAATTATGTAATAGTTATTGAAACTGAAACTATACTATGCCCTTAAGGAGATCCAGTTTAATTCAAGGTGATCTTTTATTTACCTGTACAAGAGTGTAAACTTTTTTGTGCTTTTATTTTTCAATTGTGAGAACCACTGATTGGTATGTTCAACAAATTTGTGTATACAAAGAAATGGATAAATCACTGATATATAAGGGAAACTACCTTAGGAAAGAATGTTTACTGAATGTTTATTTTATTTTTTTTTTTTTTTACTGTAGAGTGAGGGGTTGTTAACAAAGAATATATATTGGTCATTCTTACAACTACTATTTAAAGTCAGCAACTTTTCACTGAATTTGATAGATTTTATGTTTGGCCATATCTTCATGCTCATATTTGATTTCTGAAGACCTCCTACATACACTTAAATAAAAGTTAAATGGACATACTCCCTCTTTTTTGATTTACTGGTACATTTTTTAAATGATAAATATGCCATAAAATGCATTATAGCTGGAGACTTGCACTTGTATGGATGAATTTATTACATTCAACGTATTTAATTTTATGCCTTCTAATTCTACAATGCAGAAAAAATAAATGAACATGATTTTATTCTATGCCAACATTTGGGCCTGTGAATGTATCCGTTATTTGAATTTAAGTATATGAAAAGGAATGGTCAATTTGAAAAGTCACTCTAAACTGATTTTTTTCCTAAAGGGCTCCTTTTTTCTTGGACTCTGGTTTTATTACTAAAGTCACATGTATGTATGAAACATCGAGGCTCTGTAGAGCGGAGAGGATACCTCTCTGGTGCTGTTACAGTCCGTTCTGTACCTGCCATATAGGCTCATTTTCATGCAAATTCTTCCTAGAGCCAAATAAATAAAGACTTAGGTGTATTAGTATGTCTTCTTTCTAAACCAGTTTGCCATGGTGTGAAATGCTATTTCTACAAAGAATTGAACACTTCCAGGACCTAAGCCTGGAAAGGAAAGGATATTTTTCAAAGACCAGTTATCACAAAGGAAAAGCTAAGTGTATAAAATGACATGGCCTGCAGGAACCTTGAATCTGGAGCTGACCGAGAGAACCTGTATTCTGAACAGTGAGCTGCTCTCTGAAGCAACAGGGGAACTGGGGAGCGTATACTCTCTGAGCTACAAGGGATAGTGCTCCTTAAGCATGTGGACAAAAGGGATAGACGGTATGTGACCGGAAAACGAAAAGTTCTAAAACACACACTGTTCGATCTGGTGGGTGGTGAGTTACACCAAGAATGACAAAATAAAGTCCATTTATGAGGAAGAAGAGTCATTAAATGTCATCCACACACATGCTAGCTAAAATCTAGGTATAAAATGGTAAGTAGTAAGAAGTAAAAGGACAGTCCTCAGTCCTCTAGGCTGTTTGTTTTTTAGTCTGTCAGGGTTCTGTCTGGGATAGATGATAAAAGCTACGCTATCAAGTGTACTCTTTGCCCCCAACTTGGGATTTTATTTTTAATCATTAAAATAAGGCTGGGTCATTTTCTCCAATTCACACCACTAGTCTTCAGAAAGCTTTATAAAAGAGAAGTAGCAATACCACTACAATAAGGTCCGATTCATGTTTTCACAAAACTGAAACCTTAAAAGTCTGAATTTGAGATTAATAACTTTCAAATGGTTCTATCTGGGGTCCTGAGTTTATGCCAGCAAACATTTGAGCACTCACTCTGGTACTAGGTACGGTTCCTGGACCTCAGGGTTGTATGACAGGCATGGAAACTTAATGCCAGTATAACTACGTTCTCTGCTGGAGTGTTTTACAGGGTACTGTTGGGAACACAGAGGAGGAACACTTAGCTCAGGCAAAATGTTAATGGGCATTGAGGTGATCTGGTCAGGAAAGGCTTCCTTAAGGAAGATATCCTCAGTCTTGAAGGATGAGGATAAGGACTTTCAGCAGAAGGAAGTTATTACAGACACAGGACAAGAGGAGAGCTTGAGTTAATAGCACATTGTAAGAGACGGGGATAGTCGAATGAAATATAGGCTGTAGTATTAGAAAGATGGGAGGGCTTAGATCATGGAAGACGTTTCTTCTTAAGGCTCTGTAACATCCTGTGGGTGATGGAGAGCTCCCAAGGAGCTTTAATTAGGGGAGCGACATGGTCGTACTGTGTTTCAGGAAGATGATTCTACCGACTATGGGAAGGTAAAGAGATGAGTTAAGAGCCCACTAGAGGTCAAGTGGATAGGGCATAAACTAGGACAGAAGGGTAGAAAGGAAGGGGGGAAAATACATATATTTTTTGGTATAGGAATAACCAGCATGTTTACAGGCTAAGGAGCCTGAGGGAAAGGGGGGAGGTAAGCATGAAATCCTTGGAAAAGGATGGAACAAAGACCAACAGGTGTAGGATGGCCTAGATCCAAAAGAGCACACACAGAAAATGTGAAGAAATTTGGAAACCAGTAAAGACCATTTTTCTATTCTTAAAACTATCAGCTATGAAGACATTCTTAAACTGGTAAAGAGTCAAGGTTTTTGGTTCCTTTTCTGTTAGAGACCCACGCCATACTTTATATGATGCCGTAAAAAGGTTGCATCTTGTCACATTGTTTCCTCTCACTGTACTTAGCCCATTGTGGACTGGAAGCAGTCTTGACCATGACTTGAGCAACACTGCTCAACAACTCAAATGAGACTTGGCCCCTAGCCAGGCAGTAGTTCCTGGCCATTTATTCCTTAAACCAAAGCTCATTATTTAAGTAGATGAATTTCTACAGTTGACATCTTTTTTAACAATATATAGACTTGAAGTTGTATTCTGGTAGGACCTTGTGTAGGTACTAGAATAGTATTTTGCAGAAACAAGCTTCAGTCTTGTGAGCTAATGAGACTGGTTAGAACAAAAGATTCCAAGGTAGAAATAGACATGCCCACTGGCTCAACCTAGACACGGGAACAACAATATCTGGTTGCAGACCTGGGGGGAGCTAGACAGACTGAGCTGGGGGAGGCAGCCAGGGCGGCCGGGGACTGGCCAGCAGCCTGGGCGAGGCGGTCAGGGCATGACAGCTCTTGGGTTCATCTGGCTTCATCATACTGAGGGGTTTTGTTATTATTATAGTTTAAGGTACAGCTCACTATGGAAAATTGGGGAAATCCTGAAAAAATATAAAATGTGAAATTAAACAGTTTTCTGGTATCTTTTGCTCCAAATCTGTTTTCTATACTTCTCTTTTCTATGTAATTGTTAGATTGTATATACAGTTCTATCAACAATTTAAGGAATATGAATGGTTACATGACTATGGATATACTTACCCAGTCCCTTACTGTTGGACATTTAGGTTATTTCTGTTTTTCTGATTGCAAATAATGCTCTGATTAATATGGTCAAAACCTTTATTTCCTTATGAGAAATCCTGGAAGTAAAGTTATTAGGTCAAAAGTTTTGATATATATAGTGATGAATTGCTTCCGAGAGAGGTTGTATTGATTCTTACTTACAGTATCCGTTAACATTGCCATGCCCTAGCCAGCATTGGGGATTATAGTTTTTTAATCTGGCATTTTTACCTATCACTATCAAACATGATATTATCTGCATTTTTTCAACATTGTCTGTTAGCCATTTGAATTTCTATTTTGTCAATGATTTTACACCTCATCCATTTTTTTATGTATTGTTTTAATGTTTTAATATACATGAGTTACTTGTATAGTAGGATGTTATTTTTTTATCATTCTTGTTTGTATCTTGCCAAATGGCCTTTTATTTTTTCTCACAGAAGTTTTAAATCATCATGAAATAATCTATTGATCTTTTCCTTTGTGATTTTAATTGCTTCTTTATTATTTTACAGGCGTCCGTATACAAAGACGAAAGAATCCTATATTTTCTAACAGATTGGTTTGGTATTGGTTGTGAGCCTGTCTGGAGCCCAGTTGAAACAGGTTAAACCACTCTCTGGGTCTCATCTGCCATTCTCCTATGCTCCCACCCAGCCCAGCATAGTGGTAAGAATGCAGAGGCCTGGGCGCCTGGGTGGCTCAGTCAGTTGAGCGTCCTACTTTGGCTCAGGTCATGATCTCGCAGTTCATGGGTTCGAGCCCTGCATCAGGCTCTGTGTTGACAGCTAGCTCAGAGCTTGGAACCTGTCTTCAGATTCTGTCTCCCTCTCTCTCTGACCCTCCCCTGCTCACACTGTCTCTCTCTCTCTCTCTCTCTCTAAAATAAAATATTTAAAAAAATTTTTTTTTGCAGAGGCCATGTGCTCAAGTTGGAAGGTGCCAGCCAGGTTAAAAGGAAGCTCTTTTTTTTTTTTTTTTTTTTAAGTAGGCTTCAGACCCAGCAAGGAGCCCAGTATGGGGCTTGAACTCATGACCTTGAGATCAAGACCTAACCTGAGATCAAGAGTCAGATGCTTAGCCAACTGAGCCATCCAGGCGCCCCAAAAGGAAGCCCTTTCTGGAGCACCTGGCTGGCTCATTCGGTACAAGCCCCACATTGGTCATGGAGCCTACTCTAAAAAAAAAAAAAAAAAAAAAAAGAAGCAGCAAGTAGCTCCCTCCCTTTTTTCTCTTGAAAAGCTGCCCAATTTCCCGCAGCTTTCCATCTTTCAGCTTCTGCTCGTCTCATGCTTCAGGCTAATGGAGCTGACCTGAGTCCTCTGAACCGTCCATTTCCTAGATAGAAGAGGCATCTTCTGGCTTCCATCCCTTTGCCCCTCGATGTGATCCTGTAATGACCCCATGGGCTCTACCACATGACTGGTTTCCTTTGCTTCCTTATGTGTTTCTGCTCAGGCTGCACCAGCTATGTTTTCTCATGCAGGAAGAAACTGCACTGGTCTCTATTTTGCAGCTTTATATACTTCCTATTTCTCCAGGGAGGGAATGCCTGGTCCAGCCATGTCCAGGCTATTGGGGGCCTCAGGATACTGATCCTCCCACCTCCCTGGCCTCCTCTTTTCCAAGGGCTAGGTCACAAGGGTAGACCTGGATCTACTTCGTTCCTCCCCCTGCTCCCGTCCCACACTGTTGTTGCTGTCGCTTTTCCCTAGCCTTCCTACAGATTTCATTCTTTGGTTTCTCCCTCTTTTCAGAGGTCACAAAGCCCTATCTCCCTAGAGTGGGTTTCATTATTTAGAGGGACCAGTTAGAGCTCTCTTAGCTGGTTTTAGCTGGTTGTGCCCTGAGACTTAAATCACACAGATTTCTCATTGTTTACTTCCAAAGACTATCTGGAAATAGCTGGCTACACATTGGATATTCTTTAACCTGGCAATTACATGTATATCTGATTGAATTCTGTAATTAATGCATGACCCCGTTTATAAAATGAGAGTATTAGACTCCCTTCATCTCACATTGGATTTACTCTAGAAGTGTGGTTGAATTTTTTCGTGTGTACTGGCTCTGGCCAACCTTAGCACACCAGTGCTTTATCACACTCGGGAACGAGGGCTTTGTTTCTTTTTGTGTTGTGTGTGTGTCTCTTCCGCTGTACTGCGAGATTCCTGAGTGTGGGGAGTGTTTACCTCTGGCACCTTTGCTGCCAACAAAATGTCCAGCATAATAGAGGTATTTAATAAATGTTTATTGAATCATTTTTTATTTTTTAATTTTTTAATGTTTATTTCATTTCTGAGAGCGAGAGAGAGAGACGGAGCGTGAGCTGGTGAGGGGCAGATAGAGAGGGAGACACAGAATCTGAAGCAGACTCCAGGCTCTGAGCTGTCTGCACAGTCTGACATGGGGCTCAAACTTTATAACCGTGAAATCAGGACGTTAGCTTAACCAACTGAGCCACCCAGGGGCCCCTGAATTATTTTTTTTTTTTAGAAAAGAATAGTGGTTGAAACTTTCCTGAAGTCTTTTTTTAAACCTTAATTTACTTAATGATTTGATCTTTAGGTTTTAAGGTTAATCTAACCTTAACCGAAAGGCTTCTGAACTTGTCTTATGTAGTGTATTTTTTATTATTTTTAAATTTTACGTAGGAGGTTTATCTAAATCTCTTTTTTTACCCTGCTGTTCTTAAACATTTCTTTTCCATCTGAGAGTTTCACAGGTAATTGAATTAATTGATAGAGTACTGTAGTTCAAGATAATAACCTATCTTAAATATCTTGTTCTTTTACTTTTCTTCCTGAACTTGATGAAAATCCTTAATGATAGCCCTTTATTTGACTCTTGACAATAATTTTAGTGTAACTTCCTATTTGTCTTCTATCCTTGCAGTTTTACTGTGTAATTGTCTTTTCGTTGTTGTTCTTAGATTTTTTTAATTTTACACAAGTGGATATTTAAAATGAGGAAAAGAGATCATAATTAAAATGCTACAAACATAAAGTGCCAAAAATAACCTAACGCTAATTGACATATACTTTATAATCAGTTTCCCTTACATATTTTGGCTGCAGTCTTTTCACTGTTGTTTCCTTCGCTATAATCTTTCAATCACCTCTTCACAGGCCACAATATTCCTTATTTCTTCCAGTATGGTTGATTAATATTTGTTTTTTATTATTGATGGTAGGAATGCATAAAACGTACAACCTCACCCACGGACATACACACTGTTTATAATATTCCAACAGGATTGTGTCCCACCAACACATAAATCCCGTATTCCATGATCCCCATCAAAAAAGAAATAAAGCATGCTGGTTTTATAATTTATTTTTTGTTCTTTTGTCAACCAAGATATTTCAATCCTTCGGCTTATTTGAATTTTCTCTCTTATAGTGGTTTAAGGTATAACTACTTTTTATAAATGGACTCCTTTCCTGTCAGTTTAAAAAAAAAAAAATCAGGCAGGGGCACCTGGGTGGCTCGTCAGTTGAGTGGCCAACTCTGGATTTTGGCTCAGGTCATGATCCCAAGGTCGTGAGGTTGAGCCCCTGCTTCGGGCTCTGCACTGAGGGTGGAGCCTGCTTAAGACTCTCCCTCTGCCTCTGCCCACTGGTGTTCACTGTCTCTAAAATAAAATAATAATATACTAAAAAAATGAGGCAGAAAAGGCTCTAAGCATTCTGTTTCTATGGACACAGTGATGAGCAAATTGACATACTCTCCTCACAGTGGCCCGAGTCTGAGTGGGAAGAGGTAGCTCTGGGCACGTAATTCAGGATGATCAGTGCCTAAAAAAGTGTGGGGTCCCTAAACATCTGCTGCCTTTTCTCCCTGTGGGAAGGCGGGTCCACCATTCCATCAGTCTGACACCTTTCCAGACCAGTTGTGATGTTAGGGACATTGCTGAAATCACTGGTTGTATTCTTTTTAAAGTTATACAAAAAAAAAAAAAAAAAAAAATCATTCCTCCGGAAGGGATTGGGCAGCAGACTTCTGGTCCCTTGAGAACAGGTCACTGTGTGACCACGAAAAACACAAGTTTCCTTTGTGTCCAGTGGCCACGCAATCACAGTGAGCCCAACACTCTTCTCAGAAAATAGGGCTTCTGTCTGCTTACGGTCAAGATCAGAAACAGCTTCCCAATTTAAGGTCATGACATCATGGCCCTTTCTCAGCCCTTCTCCATATACCAAGCCATCAGGGAGAATGTCATTTCTAAGTATTTGGTTGAGATGCTGATTCTTGTCCACCTGCGCGATCACTACAAACCCAAAGTCAGACACCCTCCCGTGCTGCACATCATAAACCTTGTGTAAAACTCAAACATATTCCTGACAGGAGTAGAGTTCCATTTTGGCCAGGCATTGATGAGGACTGAGTCTTCTCACAATTTTAGATATCTGATTATTGGACAAATTTTCCATAGACCTCTTCTCACTCTGTACCCTTCAAGCCTTGTTTCTCTTCCATCACCCACCTACCCCTGGTCCAGAGTTCTCATTTATTTCGCCCTAAGACCTTCAACCTGTATTTTTGTTCCATAAGAGAACAACACAGAGAGCTGGCTATAGGAGTATTCCTAGAAGCCATGCCTTAATTATCCATAGAAATGACTGTAAACTACATAAATCTATCTTGCTGAACCAACATCAAATGCATCCCCCACTCCCTGGACCCCCCAAATTACTACAGCACTCCCAATGGTCATTTGAAAGGAGTGTATCTGAGTAAAAGTCAGGATAGACTTAACTGATTAAGTCTGACTTGAAAATAGCTTACTTGAAAAAAAAGTTTGATTAGGATATATTTCACATACCGTACAATGTACCCATTTTTAAGTGATTTTTAGTATCTTCACAGATATGTGCGTCCGTCACTATCCCTAATTTTAGAACATTTTTTATTGCCTCAAGAAGAAACTCTTTTAGCTTTATCTTTCACCCCCTTTTCCCTTGTCCCCCCCCCCCACCGGCCCTAGGCAATCAGTCTCCTTTCTGATACTTACTAAATTGTTTATGATCAAGTGGCCACATTGTTAAGAGCTTTCCCAGAGCTTTAGGAGGGGCGGTGAACCTAAAGTTTCATTAACCTGTACCTTTATTTTTCAGGAATCCACACTTTCAGCTCCCTGGCATTCCTGGGGTTGATTGGATCTAGAGAGACAGAGATTATCTTGGAGTTTGAATTTTTTTTTCAGGGCTCACTTTTCCAATTAAAGAAACCGCCTGTGGTCTCCTAATTTTTTTAGAATGCCTCTTAAGCCTATTAACTTCTTTCTGTCAAAAGCTTCTCATAGTGGCCATTGTTAGTCTAAGTGAAACAGGGTTCTTTCTTTTTCTTTTTTCCTTTTTTGTTTGTTTAACTTTTTCATTTACCAAGAAACGGTAAAAATTCAAGAGTTAGGATTAGGGTGTGGTTTTATACAAGAGGTAGAAGTTCTTGCAGGAGGCAGTTTAGACTTTGACGTAGACAGACGTTAATGGCGTGTGCTTGGTAACTGTATCTCAAATTTTCCAACTGAGTGGAGGCCTCATAGTAATGTACTGTATGACCAGTGACCCAATAATCATTTAAACAAAGAATTTAGATTAAACAAAGTGTCCTTTCACAAACCGACAAGGTGGGGAGTGAGTGCTTTTCACGAATGTTTTGCAGGGGACTCAAGGCAAATTTTGACCAATGGTTTTTTTCATGAATCTGTATTCTGTTTAACACACCTGATGGCCAGCTTGGATTGGAGTGGAGACTTCCTGGGCCCGTGTTTCCATACATTCCCTATGGAATACTCCCTTATACCTCCTGCAGAAAAGGACAATTCAGGACCAAGCAAGACTTTGGGCACATGGCCCAACATTAGCGAAAGCAAAACAAGCACCACAGTGGTAAGCAGGGTGGTGGGCAGCCTTTAAGGTGACTCCAGTGGTCCCCGCCTCCCTCTCCATGTGGGTGGGCTGGACATACAGATTTGTGAAGGGATACTTCTGAGATTACGTTATAAAAAGATGATAGCCCCCGTATTGGATCTCCTTTTAAGAGAAGCCTGCTGCCACAATGTGGAAAGGACCTGATGTCTTTGGGCAACAGCCAGTGAGAACAGAAGGCCTGTCACATGATCAGCTTGGAAAGGAATCTTCTTATGGTTGAAACTTTTTGGGAGAGACGCTGAGCCTGAAAACACAGCCACGCTGCACCCAGGTGCCTGGCCCTCAGAAATTGTGAAATAATAAGAGCCTGTTGTTTGAATCTGCTAAGTCTTATAGTGATTTTTTTATAGAACGATAGAGAACAAATACAAGCAAGGTATTGCACAAATATTTATCAAACAATGTACCTCGCACCCAAAAAATCCGATGATCTTGTAAAAGATTGCCGAATGGCGGTGTACCTCTATACCAAAAGGTCTGATTTCTTAAATGACTAGGCCTAATGACATTATATGAAAACTTACTTCATGACAAACTGAGGATAAAAGACAAAATTCAGGAGGGGGAGCACAATGTAACCAGTTGTCCCTCATATTGTTGACACTAACTCATCTGAAGTCTGAGCTCAAGGGGCTAGTGTTGGTCCACGGATTCCTTGAAATACTGCTTTTGATGGTCTTTAAAATGATGTTGGTGGGGTGCCTGGATGGGTCAGTCCATTAACTGTCCAACTTGGGCTCAGGTCATGATCTCACGGTGCATGAGTTTGAGTCCTACATCAGGTTCTCTGCTGTAAGTGCAGAGCCTGCTTCGGATCCTCTCTCTCTCTCTCTCTCTCTCTCTCTCTCTCTCAAAAATAAATACTTAAAAATAAAATCCTGTAGGTTTGTCAAAGGATTATGAGACCACTGATCAGTACCTGTTAAAAAAAAAAAAAAAAGACAAAGCTCAATGTATTGCTTGCTATATAGTTTGCTGGGTCTGCTGTAACAAAGTAACACAGATTGAGAGGCTTAAACAAGATGGAAGCGTCGGTATGACCTATGATGCCTCTTGGCTTTGCCTGTAGGTGGCTGTTTTCTCCCTGTGTGTTCACATGGGCTCTCTGTGCATGTGAATGTTCTAATCTCCCCTTCTTATAAGGACACCAGTTACACTGGATTAGGGCCCACCCTGCTGGCCTTAATTTTACCTTACTTACCACTTTAAAGACCCTATCTCCAAATACAGCCACATTTTGAGGGGTCTTAACTGGGGGGTTAGGAGTCCAATATATGAATTTGGGGGTAGCAGTTGTGGGGGGAGACACGATTCAGCTCCTGACATATTCTAAGTGAGGGAAAATTGTGTTGGTCAGACAGAGTCCCTCCCAGCAGAGCAGTGTCGCCTTCACAGAGCGTGAGGGGCAGCGTGGAGTTCGGGGACTGGCAGCCATTCAGAGAACTTGACGTCCTGCGTATTCGAGCTACATCGGTGGCACTCTTGGTGGTGGCACTTCGATGCATGTTTAGCAGAGCGAGGCCATCTCCACCAGGCTGAGCTTCGGCACGGGAGGCTGGCCCTGGATGGCTCATACGAGCGAGGCGCGTTGTCATCGACAGAGCAGGTTTGATGGCTTGCCGAAGAGCCAGTCTCCCCAGGTTTGTGGGATGTTATTCTCCATACTATAGGTGGCTTTCATCCAGTCCCACTTTTCTCCTAAAGCACCCTAACACCTATTCCCCAGAATTCGTGGCATTTCTGGCTAATTTACAGGTTTGCCCTCTGAATCCCAGTCAATGACATTCTGCTGGATCCCAGGGGAAAGGACAGACACCTGAGCCAGCTGGCTCCTCAGATCACTAGTTCCATAGCCTTAAATGAGCCACATGGCTTCACTAAGATTCAGTTTCTTCATCTGTAATTGGAAATAATAACAGTCTCAGTGCTGTTATAAGTATCAACCATCAACATAACTTAAAGGAAACACCTAGCACAGTATCCATGCTACATACTGGTTCATGGTTCTCCTCTTCCACTTATTAGACTCACCTAGAAGCTTTAAAAATTACTGAGAAGAGGGATCTCCACACCCCTCTGAGATTCTGATTTAATTAGGGTTGATTCCAGGCAGATGATTATAAAACTCCCAAGGTGCTCCTAAAGGTCAGCCAGGCTTGAGAACCATTATTAATTACTCGAAAAAGTGGTAATTCTTTCACTCCGTTCTCTCTGTTTTCTTTTCTAATTTTTAATGTTTATTTATTTTTGAGAGAGAGACATAATTACTCGAAAAAGTGGTAATTCTTTCACTCCGTTGTCTCTCTTTTTTTTCTAATTTTTAATGTTTATTTATTTTTGAGAGAGAGACAGTGTGAGTGGGGAGGGGCAGAGAGAGAGGGAGACACAGAATCTGAAACGGGCTCCAGGCTCTGAGCTGTCAGCACAGAGCCTGACGTGGGGCTCAAACTCAGGAAAGGCAAGATCATGACCTGAGCTGAAGTGGGACGCTCAAACAACTGAGCCACCCAGGTGTCCCTCAACCCATTCTCTGCTATCTCAATTGGTTTTCCCCCTAAACGTAATACTCTTCCCAAACTTCAGCAATTTTTCTTCTACATACTTGAGACAGAAAAGCCCTCCCGATTCTGTATGCTTACAATTTTATGACAGGATGTCTGTGGCTCTGATGTTGCAAAAGAAGTGTCTTCAGACCCAAAAGTGGAATTGAGGAGACAGTGTGACTGGAAGGGAAAATACCTTTTTCCAAACTGTAAAAGGATCAAGTCACATAGAAGTCTGCCCATAACATTTACACAGGAAGATGCAAATGGAGATACACATGACATATATTCAAATATTTAAGTTATTAAGGTAATTATTTTTTAATGTTTACTTATTTTGGAGAGAGAGAGACAGAGCATGAGCGGGGGAGGGGCAGAAAGAGAGGGAGACACAGGATCCGAAGCAGGCTCCAGGCTCTGAGCTGTCAGCCAGAGCCTGACACAGGGCTTGGACTTACGAGCTATGAGATCACAACCTGAGCTGAAGTCAGAGGCTTAACCCACTGAGCCACCCAGGCACCCCTCGAACTAATACCTCTGTGCGAAATATATCCTATCATCCTACTTTGACAAATGTTATCTTCATAACCAAAAAAATGTGTTAAACCATGTTTGTAAGTGCCAGTCATCAAAATAATTAAAATAATTAAATTATTGGGCATGTTGAAGTATTCTTTTGATTGGCCAGTATTGATTGCATAAGTAATGAAATAAAGATGTACAAAATTATCATGTTATTATATATCTATTCCATAGACTTTATGTTGACTTTTCTTTCGACGAAATCTTAATGATGGCTTAATACTTGTGCCAGTTCTTAGGGCTGCTGTAAGAAATTACCAGCAATTGGGGGGCTTAAAACAACAGAGATTTAGTCACCCACAATTCTAGAGACCAAATGTCTGAAATCAAGGTGTGGGCAGGACCGAAGACTCTAAGGGAGAATCCATTCTTTGCCTTTTTCTTTTCCTGGTCCTATTAACACCAATAAACTAAGGAATTAAAAATATATGACGTAATTTTATTCCAAGTATATAAAGTTTGAATGTATTTTCATCAAAAATGTAAAATGTTGTTTCTATTTTTTCTTCTAAAACATCTAAAATTATTTATTAAAACTAAAAGCAAAATACAAACTATAATCAATGACTATCAAAATTTTCATGCTGGTTAAAGAAAGCTAAACTTTTAAAATATCTTAAACATTTAATCCAATCTTTTATAAAAACAAAATTCAACAGTTCTAGTGTTTGATGTCATCTACTGGCTAATGTGAAGAATTGGTGACATATTACATCTCATTTGAATGGTACATCTGAGTTGTTTAAAACTGTGAAATGTTTTGTAGCTACCTTCCCTATCTGTCATAAATAAAATTCTATTTCATGACTACCTCCAGAACCAAAAATAGAACACAAAGAGTAGCAAAGACATGAGCATCACTACTGTGAAAAGATACTTAATTATGCAAGAATCTGTTACATTAATGCCAAGAGAGAGATTTTAACAAGTTTTAATTGTCCTTTCTCTCAACTGTGACCTTCTGCAACTCAAACCCTCCCTGTAGTTTTAATTCATCAGGACATAGATAATATGTAGAAATGCCTTTCTCTGGAGTCTAAACAGTCTAAATCAAGAGGGCAGCTGTTTAAGGTCACCAAGTGTCCTCGGATCTTGAGTGACCCGAGCCCTCACTCATGTATTCTTTGAATTAGTGTGTTTGTGATATATGGGTCCCTTTAGAACTCCACCCAGGGAAGGAGGCCCCCTTGTGTGATTCTAAGCATGTCTAAGAGTTCTTAAGTCAAGGGAGGGATGGCACTCTCTAAATAGCTGGTTGGATCAAGCCTGGATTATGTGAGACAGAGAGGCATTGTTCCTGTATCTATATTTATGTCTCCTTTGTATCCATATTGCATCTAGTGAAGTCTTGTTGAAAGCCTTATCCTATTTTCACCTGCATGAAGACCTATCGAGGGAAGGGTCTTATTTTGCTTTGTGGGGGAAACAGCACACCCTTGAGGGGAGCATGCTATGCTAGTGTTTAGAGTCAAATTCTAGGAGCCCCAAGGACAAAGTGGAAACTAGGAGGACATCACTGGGCTGCCTGGCTTCAGCCCCTACTTACCAGGGCAGTATCCGAAGAAGGAAACCTTATGGGATCTGGTTGCTTTCAATTAAGGAGGGTAGCTGTCTTGTTCTGTCCCATTTGACTTCCATTCCTACCAACTTCCAACCTCACCCGAAAACATCCTTTCTTTCCTCTGCTTCTCCAATCTTTGCTTTTAGGGATTTTTAGCCTCTGTACTGATCTAAGCTCTAGAGCTGTTTCTACTATGTTTGCTAGGGAAGTTATTTTACTTATTTACCTACTCGCTCTGTCCTGCAGACCAGCCACACACTTGTCATCCACCGTTGTCCACCAGCTGTGGAGAGCATGGAGCTTTGGGGGTCAGACTACGTTCAAATCTCTGTGTAATCTTGGGCAAGGTACTTACCTCTCAGTTTCCTTATTCGAAAAATTGGCTTCATAATATTTGCCATAAAGAGTTATTGTAAGAGTTAAATGAGATATCCATTTAACTGTGTTTAACACCACGTCTGCTTTGTCTTATAACTTCAATCCTTGTTCAGTTCTTTGCCACAGGGCCAGGCCCAGCTAACTCTCTCGAGGGTTACTGGCGGCTGTGGGGCTTTATTTTGAGAGACACAATGCTTGGAAAGAGCAGGGGACCAGCAGTGGGATGAGAAGAAAGAATTGCGTGTCAGGTGAAGGTTTTTTGAGTATCTTGGGAGATAAGATTTTATGTTTTATACAACGGACACTTTGTTAAAAAACAGTGTTACTGAGGTATAACTGGGTATAACTGACATAGCAAAAGGTGCACATATTTTAACTGAACAGTTTAAGTTTTTCCATATGTATATTCCCATGAAACCATTAGCCCAATCAGATAGTGAACGTATCTGTTACTCCCCAATGTCCTTGTTCCTCTTAGTAATCTGTCCCTGCCTTCCTCTCCATTTCCTGATCCCCCAGCAAATGCTGATCTGCTTTCTGTCATGGAGTACTTTGCATTTTCTAGATTTATATAAATGGACTCATATATTATTTTTCCTGGCTTATTTTACTCAGCATAATTACTTTGGTGTTTGTGTATATTGTATGTATCTATAGTTTTTTCATTGTTACAGCTGAACACTAGTACCTTATAGGAATATAGCACAATTTGTTTATTCACTCATCTGTGCATGGACATTTGGGTTGTATCCAGTTTGGGGCTATTACTAAAAATACTGCCACACACATTCAAAAATTATTATTAAACATGAGATTTGTTAAAGAACGTGAAAAAGGATTGAAGGGTCATGAAATGCTGGTTACAATCCTGCCTCCTTTTTACTACGTAGAAAGATATGAGATAGGATTAGTGAAAACACGTATGTGTAATAGTCCAGAAGCTACTTGGAGACAGTTTCATTTACAATACAACTTAAGGTTCTAGGGTGAACATGGCATATTGAACATATGCCGTCTCTTCTTCTTCAAACCCACTACATCTACGGTAAAGGAAACAATTAAGCCATAACCCACAGGGAAAGAGACCATGAAGCTGGGTGCCCCTATCTGGGAGCTAGTAACTAATGTAGCTGACCAGAGAAAGCACGATCCTAAACATGCAATGGGAAAAACTAAGGCAAACTTGCATGCGGTCTGAAGAATCCTCAAAGGACTCAGCAACTGGGAGCACTAGGTACTCCTGGGACTGAAGATCATGGGGTGGGAAGAGGAGGACTTGGGCAAAGCTGAGTGGGTCATTTGGAACCCCTGTCTCCTCCTTCCCCTCCCCCCCAATTGTAGTGGTCTTTACAGGGCCCGATATTCAGACTGGGTCTTGAATGCTGAGCCTCCTGGCTTTCTTGCTCTACTCGGCTCTGGAACTCTGGCAACCAGATCCTCACTGTCTAGGGAGAAGATTTAAAGAGTCTCTGAGAGGGGCGCCTGGGTGGCTCATTCGGATAAGCGGTAAGCATCCCGACTTGGGCTCAGGTGTGATCTTTCTGTTGGGGGGATGGAGCCCCACCTCCAGCTCTGCATTGACAACATGGAGCCTGCTTGGGATTCTCTCTCCGATCCCCTCCTCACCCCCTCTCTAAACAAACAAACAAACAAACAAACAAACTTAAAAAAAAAAAGAGACTCTGAGAAATCTGAACAGGTCAAGAAAAAGAACTTAATAGATGGTAACATCAGGGTTCCCAGCAGCCCGCCCAGGCAAGGCACTCCATTGATCCCAAAGTGGACCTACCCTACCCACTAGCTAGCTCAGTATCCACTCCACATATATATATATATTTTTTTTCAGTTGAAATATATATATATTTCAGTTGAGACCATATTTTTTCTCCCACATTTTTAATATATTTTTTAATGAAAATTACTTTTTATTTATTTATTTTTTTTAATTTATAGTTTATTGTCAAGTTGGTTTCCATATAACACCCAGTGCTCTTCCCCACAAGTGTCCTCCACCATGACCATCACCCCTTCCCCTTTCCCCCTCCCGCCCTCAGTTTGTTTTCAGTATTCAAGAGTCTCTCGTGTTTTGTCTCCCTCCCTCTCCCTAACTCTTTTTCCTCCTTCCCCTCCCCCTGGTCCTCTGTTGGGTTTCTCCTGTTAGACCTATGAGTGAAAACATATGGTATCTGTCCTTCTCCGCCTGACTTATTTCACTTAGCATGACACCCTTGAGGACCATCCACTTTGCACGAATGGCCAGATTTCATTCTTTCTCATTGCCATGGAGTATTCCATTGTACAGATAAACCACATCTTCCTGATCCATTCATCAGTTGATGGACATTTAGGCTCTTTCCATGATTTGGCTATTGTTGAAAGTGCCGCTAGGAACATTGGGGTACAAGTGCCCCTGTGCATCAGCACTTCTGTATCCCTTGGGTAAATCCCCAGCAGTGCTATTGCTGGGTCATAGGGGAGTTCTACTGATAGTTTTTTGAGGAACCTCCACACTGTTTTCCAGAGCGGCTGTACCAGTTTACATTCCCACCAACAGTGTAGGAGGGAGCCCGTTTCTCCACATCCTCGCCAGCGTCTATAGTCTCTTGAGTTGTTCATTTTAGCCACTCTGACTGGCGTGAGGTGGTATCTCAGTGTGGTTTTGATTTGTATTTCTCTGATGATGAGTGATGCTGAGCATCGTTTCATGTATTTGTTGGCTATCTGGATGTCCTCTTTGGAGAAGTGTCTATTCATATCTTCTGCCCATTTTTTCACTGGATTATTCATTTTTCGGGTGTGGAGTTTGGTGAGTTCCTTATAGATTTTGGATACTAGCCCTTTATCCGATATGTCATTTGCAACTATCTTTTCTCATTCTGTCAGTTGCCTATTAGTTTTTTTGATTGTTTCCTTTGCAGTGCAGAAGCTTTTTATCTTGATGAGGTCCCAATAGTTCATTTTTGCTCTTGATTCCCTTGCCTTTGGGGATGTGTTGAGTAGGAAATTGCTGCGGTTGAGGTCAAAGAGGTTGTTTCCTGCTTTCTCATCTAGGGTCCCACATTTTTATTCCTGGAGTCCATTTTGCCTAAAGGGAGATTAATATAGTTAATTACTATCATTGTCAAGCACATCCCATTTAAGGATTTTTTAAAAGTTTATTTATTTTGAGAGAGACAGAGACAGCGCGAGTAGGGAAGGGGCAGAGAGAGAGAGAGAGAGAGAGAGAGAGAGAGAAACAGAATCCCAAGCAGGCTCCACACTGTCAGTGCGGAGCCTGCTTGGAGCCAGAACCCACTAAACTGTGAGATCATGACCTGAGCCCAAACCAAGAGCTGGACGCTTAACTGGCTAAGCTGCCTAGGCACCCCTTAAGCATATCTCATTTAAAATAAACAAACCTTGAATTCTAGAGAAAGCACCAAGTTCGCTGTATGGGACAATGGGGCTCTGCAGGCACCTACAGCACCTGGTGTAGTGGTCAGTGTTTCTACTGTCAAATGGTTTAGACGGTGTTGGATTTTTTTTATTAAAAAATTTTTTTTAACATTTATTCATTTTTGAGAGAGAGAGTGCGAGTGGGAGAGGGGCAGAGAGAGAGGGAGATATAAAATCCGAAGCAGGGTCCAGGCTCTGAGCAGTCAGCACAGAGCCTGAGGACGGGCTCAAACCCACAGACTGTGAGATCACAACCTGAGCTGAAGTCAGATGCTTAACCGACTGAGCCACCCAGGCACCTCTAGACAGCGCTGGATTTTGTGCTTAAAAAACAAACAAACAAACAAACAAACAAACAAAACCAGAAGGAAACTCTGATTAAATATTTCCCGCACAAATAACTTTTAATTACTTCTCAATGAGAAGACCTAGGGCTTCTCCTCCGCTCACAGCTCAGGTCTGGCTTCCTTTGGCTTCTTGCAGCAGCGGAGCACCATTCTCTCCACGAGTGGCTCTTTCAGAGATTTCTTGCACTTTTATTCCTGCAAGAAGGCTGCGCGGCCAGGACTTCCCTGGATCGTGCATGGCATTCTCAGAGGGCAGGTGTCAGGCCCAACGGTAGCGTTCCGCCCCGCTGAGGCCTGGCTCTCTGAGTCCCCGTTTTGGCCCAGGAGGGCGGTTACGAAGAAAGGACAAGAAAGGACGTGAGAATGAGGCCCCAGCTCCGTGCTCAGCGGCAGGCACGCAGGAGTGACAGGTTTCTGGCGTCAGTCCTTCCTCCACGAACTTCCCGTGCACCAGCCTCCGGGCCACATGCCCCACCGGGTCATGATTTAGCGGCAGTGTCAAAACCAGATACTTCCCTTAAACCTTATTGTTTGTATTTGTGTATGTATGTATATATGTATGTATATATGTATGTAATCTCTACACCCGACATGGGGCTTGAACTCACGACCCCCTAGATCGAGAGGCAGGCTCCTCGGACTCAGCCAGCCAGACGCCCGGATACTTTCCTCACACTATCATTCGTTTTAAGAATAAAGACCTATTCTCTGCGGACCAGGTTCTTAACCCGGGGTTCGCGGACTCCACTTCAGAGGATCTCTAATTTGCCGAATGGTACCCAGATGTCGGCAGTCAGGGCCCACGTGCATTTTGCCAGAAGGACCTGCGTCAGGCATTCAAGAAGGTTCGGATGCAAAAAGGTTTAGGAATCCAAGCCGTAGACTTTTTCTATTACCTCTCCGCAGACCAAGACCGCACCTCGAGCCTCATTTTTATCCCAGTCCTCGATCGGTGGAGCAAGAGGACTCCTCGCCCCTCAAATATTCTACAGCTCGCGGCCCCGCCCCTAACGGGGAGACCCGCCCTCGAGCCCGCCCATTCCCCGCTCGAGGCGGGGCGTCTCGTCTGAGCATGCTCAGTACTAAGAACCTGGGTTGGTCTCTTTGGCGGAAGCGGGGGCGGAGTGTGTGTGTTTCTCCCAGGGTGTCCCGCGCAGCTGTCATGGCCGCGTCCGTGTGCCTGTGTCTGCACATGGAGTTCTAAGGCTGTGGGTGTGTTCATAGGACCTGTCACCACTGGATTTCAGCGTCTTTGTACCTTCCTCCTTTCACCTTCTTTAGTTGACTCCTGTGTGACCCTCGTAGGAACCTGTTTGGGTTGCAGCGATGTCCAGAGAGGTGTGGATAGCGGAGCTGGCAGTTTTGAGGGGCTTCTCCACTGAGGCTGAGCGGCAGCAATGGAAGCAGGAGGGGGTAGCCGGATCAGGTGAGCAAGGCGGACCTGCCAGGAACGTAGGGCAGCGTGTGGACTGTGAGGAGAAAGAGCGGCGGCGGCTGGGTTCTCATTCTTGTTTGTTTTGTTTTGTTTTGTTTTTCCGCCCACATCTAGCTGATTCCTTAAGGCTTTGGATCGTGGCATCCTTGATGAAGTAGCTGGAGTCCTTGTGCTCTGTGCTTGTCCTTACCCGAAACTTCTCACCGCCTAGGTTCAGTGATGACAAGGATGGCTACTTTTCTAAGTCCTTTACTTTTATTCAGGCATTTAATCCTTGTAATAGACATGTAAGGTAGATACTACGTTTAGTACCACTTTGCAGATGACGATATTTAAAAACATTGTTTAAATAACTTATTCAAGGTCCCACCACTGAGAAACAGGAAAGCTGAAATGAGGCAGCAAAGATGTAATTCTTGTCAAGAGTACACATTTATCGGAGAGGTAGGGTTAAAGGCTTATTTACTAGTGATAAATGTAGGATATAGGCACATCTGGTTGGGGATATAGGCACATCTGGTTGTGGGATTTAGGCTGGATCCAGAAGAGAAATAATTTAGGACAATATATAAGCGATGTGTGTGTGTACGCAATAGGCGCTTCAGGAGAAAGGCAGTTTTTGAAGGCTGGTGATCTGGAAAAGTTTCAGGGAAGAAGTCAGACTTGAGGGGAAGTTTGATTAAAGGATAAGACAAGTGGAGAAGAGCTCAGCAGGAGAAATCACAGGGATGTTCATGGGATATTAGGGAAACAATGAGTTTCCTGAGGAACATACTCCGTGAGCTGTTCCTCAAGGAGTATAGTGTGCGTAGGAGGAGCCAGGTTATGAAAGGCCTTAGACCCTGTTTATGGAAAGTTTTCTCTTGCTAGTAGGAATCTTTTTGAATCTCAACAGAAGGGTGATAAAACGGTAAAGTCTTGGATTGCAGGTAACTAGTTCTGCGAGTGTTCCACACGATGAGCAACCATTTCTAATACATTTTAACTTGAGAAATGAACGATGTCATTGTGTCACCGGATGCCACGTGATCACAACTGAGCCAATGGTTCTTGACATTCGCTTTGATATACAAGTGCTTTGGATTACAAGCATGTTTCTGGAACGAATTGTGCTCGTAAACCAAGGTTTTAGTGTCCTGACTAATGAGGAATACTATTCCTGGGTCCAGCTTCTACCTTGCTTCTCATTGTACGGGTGAGCTGCTAATTGTAGAAGAGGTGATGTTTGCAGAGTGATGGGAATTTGCTCAGTGCTTTGTGATTCATGTATAGTAAGCATTCTAAGGCTATACTTTTTTTTTTTTTTTACATACTAAAATGGTAGATTTACCTAATGGTGTTATCATTTACAGTTTGAAAAAAAATGGTTCTTTTGGATTATTGGATGAATTTTTTATATTGCAGAGAGTGGATCTTTCTTACAATTGCTGCTAGAAGGAAATTATGAGGCCATATTCTTAAATTCATTGACTCAAAATATTTTTAACTCAACCACAATAACTGAAGAAAAGATTGACACCTACCTTGAGAAGCAGATAGTAACATTCCTGGATTACTCAACAGATTTGGACACAGCTGAAAGGTAGAATTGTATTTGAAATTTTCATAGAGAAACAGGCCGAATACATTTACTAGGGTCTTGACCGCATAAGACATTGGTTTTAGTTGTCGTTGGAAAATCTGTGCTGTCCGGTGTGGCAGCCCACTGGTCACAGGCAGTTGTTGAGCACTTGAAATAGGGAGTGCAACTTTGGGACAGAATTTTAAATTTCATTTAATTGTAATTAATTTAAATTTAAAAGAACCTTATGTAGCTCATGGTTATAATATTGGACATTGAGGCATAACTTGTTCAGGCTTCAGAAATTTTGTTTTGTAATACTTGGGTAACCTCACTGAGTTGGTTAATATTTTATGTTTTTCTTAATAAAACTGAAATGGAATTGGTTATGGTTACACAGCGGTTCATATTTGTTTCTTTATTCTTATATGCAGACAACAGCTGATATTCCTAATTGGTGTAAGCAGTTTGCAACTTTTTGTTCAGAGTAACTGGACGGGGCCTCATGTTGATTTACAACCTCAGGATTTTTTGCCATCCATTTTGTTCCAGCAATTCAGTGAGGTATGCTTCTTGGAAATGTCATATATAGTTATTATTGTGTTATTTTTTTTTCTTTAGGAACTAGTCTTTATAACCTGGAATTAATAGCAGGTAGGGAAAAAAGACATGACTGGATAGCTTGTACTGAGCCTGCTAAGAATGCTTGTTCATTGGTCAGATTTTCAAGTATTTCCAGAAGTTCCATTGTCAGTCTCAGACGCCTCATGAAACTCTCCCCATTTATGGAGCTCTCTTAGTTGCTCTTTTTATTAAAGCCCAGGCACCTGCACCAGTCATCCAGGTGCAGATATTACCACACTTACGTAAGGATCTTTTCTGGCAAAGCAGAAAAACTGGAAATCTGTTTAATTTTGTTGCAGGTAAGTTGTGCTGCTGTGCTTCCGAATGGATCCCATGGGTGGTTTCCTTTATATTACAGATGCTTTTTTAAAGTGCCTGGCACAGTGGTGCTCCATGGTGATAACAATTATTATCCATATATAAAGACAGTATTACTGATTGGCATCAGCATGTTATTAGTAGAACATGTAGTTCAAATTCTGTAGCGGTTTTTCAGCACATATGCATGGAATTTGGTGAGTATGACATGCTCTATAAGAGAAGTGTGGTGACTGTGATTTTTCCAGCCACCTCAGAGATCTAGACATAGCTGTCAGTCACTGAGCCTAGAAAAAGGGCTCCTTAGCATCCAGAATTGATGCAGCAAAAGTGACCTATTTTCTGTTAGCTAGTTTCTCAGAATTAGAAGTAGCAAATGAAAAGGGAAAGGAATTATTAGAGGTAAGTGTTAATAACCTGATGGTAGAGGGGCACCTGTCTGGCTCACTTGGTGGAGTGTGCGATACTTGATCTCAGGGTCATGAGTTTGAGCCCCATGTTGGGCATCGAGCTTACTTAACAAAATAAATAAAATATATTTAAAAAAATAATCTCATGGTGGTGTGGAAAGAGAAGTACAAAAGCAGCCACAATCTGACAGCCACAGTAATTAGCGCTGTACGTGTGAGTGTCGTGAGTCACTATGTTAGGTTGCAGTAGAGTAATTGAAATTCATAATCCTGGCCCTAAATCATTACTGAAAGGTTAAAGGATCTTCTGTATCTTATGTCTAAGAAGGGGATTTTTTTTTTTTTTAAGTAGGCTCCATGCTCAATGTGGGGCTTGAACTCACGACCCTGAGATCAAGAGTCATATGCTCTATCAACTGAGTCACCCAGGCACCCTTCTAAGAAGGGAATTTAATCCGCACTTCTCAAAGGTTTCAATCCAAAGCGATTAAACTAAAAACCCGAAGATTATGTGTCTTCAAGAGATCTGCTTCACTTTTCTAGAACTTTGCTATCTATATGGAAATCTCACTCCCTCTCTTACTGTGTATGAAACAGTTTCTGCCTCTTCAGCCCTGGGGTGTAGGTTAAAAACTCACCAAAGTCATAAGTGTTTGTTGAGCCTGGATATGTGGGGCGAGTGGGGCTTAATTCGCATGTGTTCTATCAGTTTGAGGCATTCTAGGGATGAGAAGGTAGAGGCTCCCGGCTGGGCAGTTGGCAGCCACATTTTCTGGGTCCAAATCCAGAAATCCTCTTTCTGCTCTGCTGATGTAGAAGCGCCTGTAAAGTCAGGTAACAGCTCAAGGCAGTACAGACATGGGTTACATGAGAGATTTGGGCTGTAAGAATATTGAAGTTAACCAGATTAGCCAGTATTTGGAAGTGGATGTGTCAGACAGTTTAGCTCGGAGTGGAGTGTGAGTTGAACCTGAAGGGTGAGGAGGTCGTGGACAGGTGGAGAAATGCCGTCGGGGTGCGGCCATGTGAGCAGAAGGTCAGAGGGAGGAGAGCACAGTGTTTGTGGGAGTGGGATGCTTTGAGCCTCTGCAGTAGCAGTACAAGGTCAGATTCATGGGATTCAGGCCAGACTGTAGGAAACCTTGAGACTTTGACTTTAGTTTTTTTTTTTTTTTATTATTAGAACTACCTCATACATTCAAAAAAGCATATAAAGTGTATACAGTTTAAATAATACAACTCCTTTGTTCTCAGTACCCAGCCTGAGAAACCTTAGCAGCATTGGAGAACAGAGCTTCCCTTCTTGACTGCTGTTCCCCAGATGTTGAGCCGCTTGTGGCGTTGCAGTGTCTGTGTGGGGCCTGGGCTGGGTTGGGGAGTGCCTTTGAACTGGTCTCCTCTGGTTCACAGCATCTGCTGGGGCCCTGCTGTGCAGTACTAATAATAGCATCTTCTGCGGATACTGGGCCTTGGAAAAGGTGGGGAAGTACTGCCCCAGAAGGTCCCCTGTGTGCTTCCTGCTGGCATCCCTGGCCCCCCTCCCATGAGCCGGGCTCATGGATTTTGTATCAATCATTCCATTGCTTTTCTTCATAGTTTTAGCACTTACGTAACTCTAGAAAACATACTGTTTAATTTTGCCAGTTTTTGAACTTTTATAAATGACACAGACTTGTGTATGTCTTCTGTGACTTGTTTGGCTCAGTGGTATATTTTTGAAATTATACCATTATTCACTTTAACTCTTGTATAGTATTCCAGTTGTATGACTGGACCAGGATTTATATGTCTATTCTACTCTTGGCCATAGAGTGTGTTTCCTCCCCCCCCCCCCCCCGCCGCCAGTATATTACATACAGTGCTATTAGGAACGTATCCTCTGGTAATCATTTACAAGAATTTCAAAGCACAGCATACTGAAAAAATGAGTGTTTGTTTGATGCAGTATGCTAAATGGAGGAGGCCCTCGGGCTTTAGTTGGGCACCTTGAGGGCTGAGGGAAAGATCATTAACACACTTGTAAACCCATCCCAGCAGGGAGTTGGGAAGCTCCTCTGTGGTATATATTTCCATGGGTGAAATTGCTGTGTCCTAGAGTATACACATGTTCAACTCTTCTTGGTAATGTCAGATTGTTTTTGTTTGTTTGTTTGTTTGTTTATATCAGGTAGTTTTTAAAGGAATGCTCAAGGGGTCCCCTGGGTAGCTTAGTCTGCTGAACATCTGACTCTTGGTCTTGGCTCAGGTCATGATCTCATGGTTCGTGAGTTCGAGCCCCGTGTCTGGCTCTGTGCTGACAGTTGGGACCTGCTTGGGATTCTCTCTGTCTCCCTCTCTCCCTCTCTCCGTCTCTCTTTGCCCCTCCTGCACTTGCTGTCTCTCAAAATAAATAAATAAACTTAAAATAAAACAAAAGGAATACTCAATTTATACTCTTTACCAGCAAATCTGAGAATTTGGAAGGTAGGGGGAGTTGAAGTTTTTAAACACATGAATGTTGTCATTTTCCTGTGCTGATTCATGATTCTTGGTTCTTGTGAAGCACAAATATTTGTGAATATACTTTATGGTCATAGAGTGTAGTGACCAAAGCTAAATTCATTTTCCCTGCCCACACATCTCTTCCTGCCCCTCAGCGAGGTTCAGGGCTATGCTAAGTATTAGCAAGGCTGCAAGGACAGGGTCAGGATCACTTCTAGCCTTCAGACCGGGACCACTACCTTATGGTGGCGTGGCCTTGTAATTTTTAACACTGGTTTCTGACTTCTGATGCTAATCAGTCTCAGGAGTGGCCCTGAAGGTCCGTGTCGGAGCAGTACATGAGCTGTGCTGATAGCAGAGAGCCAGATGTGGGGCTCAGACTCAAACGGTGAGATCATGACCTGAGCCAAAGTCGGATGCTTAACCGACTGAGCCACCCAGGTGCCCCTAAACAGCCCTCTTTAAAAGCAGACCATTTCCCACAACCTCTGGAAACACTTTTAGAACTCAATTGTAATATTAGTGTTATATGTCAGGTGTAGGCAGAGGCTGATTTACTTAAGCAGAAGATAGAAAAGGATTTCATTTTTTTCATGATGATGCAAGGTAGCACTGGGAAGAGAAATGTATTTATTTATACATTTACTCATTTATTTATTTTGTACCTTGTTACTACCATCTCCCCAGAGTTTTGAATGAAGAGTTGGAGGTTTAGTAACTGACCCCTGGCTTTGATACCCAGGTGGTATTTCATGGGCTATCTCTATCTCTTTGTATAATTTTTTATTTGTTACCCTACTAAGTTGCTTGTTTGCTGCTTCTCTTTAGGGATTTCATCTGCAAGAGAATGGTCTAAATTTGTGCTAGAATGGTTAAATGTGTTTCTCATTTCAAAGTGATTAGAATACCGATTCTTTTTCTTTTCTTTTTTTTACATGTTTATATATTCTTGAGAGTGAGCCAGTGAGAGTGGGGGAGAGTGGGAGAGGGGCAGAGAGAGAGGGATGCGGAGGGTCTGAAGTGGGCTCTGTGTTGTCAGCGCAGAGCCTGATGCAGGGCTCCAACTCACGGACCATGAGATTATGACGTGAGCTGAAGTAGGACGTTTAACTGATGGAAGCACCCGGGTGCCCCACAGATTCTTTTCCTTCAAGAAATGTCATATCTTCTTGTACTGTACCCGTTTGGTGTGGGCTTTGGGAAATAAGGGTGGTTATATCTTTATTTTGGCATCTTTATATGACAGAGAACGAGATAAGGCTACAGATCCAGTCTCGGCACATTAGGCAGGTTCTCCTCCAAGTTCTGAAGTGAGTGTATCTACTGGTGTATTCGGTACCTCCATGTGGGGGTCTCACAAGACACCTCGTGCTCATGTGTCTCAGACTGAACTCATGGTGAGGGTCTCCCCCACACCCGGTCCTCTTCCGGAGTCTATATCAGTAGGTTCCACCACAAAGTAGTGGTCCCAGTCCAAAGGCTAGAGATGATCCTGGCCCTGTGCTTCCTTCTTCCTAATGCTTCGCAGAGCCCTGCACCTTGCTGAGCATGGGGTGCTCAGAGAACACTGATTTGGGAGTTGGAAAGCAGGCTGGAATCTCTCTGTTCAGACACTGGCTTCTGTGTGATTTTTGACTGCACTTAACATTTGTATCTGCTTCCTTCTAAAATTGAGGTAGTTGTAATAACTTCAAAATAGTTTCTTAATTATTGAAGTTAAAAAAAAATTCCTCTGGCCTTAGTGTTGGTAAGCTTTATTTGCGGTTTGGCAGCGCTCTTTCTTTATTCCTCTCTGACACTTCCCGACGACCAATGGAGGACAACGGATGAATCCACAGGTATTTGTTTCTTGCTAGTATTGAATGCTTCAGCAATGTATTGAGCCAGGCACTGGCATTATTTGGATTATTTAATCTTACAAGAACCCTATAAGGTGTGGGTTCTATGATTTCATTTTGTAGTTAATGTTTCAGTTAAAAAAATATACCTAGTCGGTGCCTATGTGGCTCAATCGGTTAAGTGGTTAAGCCACTGACTTCAGCTCAGGTCATGATCTCACGGTTTGTGAGTTTGAGCCCCGCGTTGGGCTCTGTGCAGACAGCTCAGAGCCTGCAGCCTGAGATTCTCTGTCTCCCTCTCTCTATATCTCCACTGCTCAGTCTCTCTCTTTCTCAAAAAAAAAAAAAAAAAAAAAA